>JANAVB010037420.1:8651999-8659499 GCA_029216955.1 Iris pallida
TTTATACCTTTGCTTGGGCTAGCCCCAAGTAAAAAAAATTGATAGCAAACTTGTAATATTTTGAAACATTTTTGGGCTAGCCCCTAGCAAAAAAGGGTAGCACCCTTAGAAAAAGCCTTGTGAAATGGAAGGAAATTAAGACCAAGGTATAATAAAAGACAACACACATACCATATTGTTTGGTATTTGTTTAATTTTGAATTTTTTTTAAATCACTTTAGAAATAAGGACTTCGACATTGTATCTCTATATCATAAATCAGTTTCATGTGCAACCTATTTGGCTGGATGTGGCATTTGGTTTTATTGCAAATGTGAAGGTATTACAAGTTCGTTAACAAGAAAACTCTATTCCATTTTGAATGGAGAGCTGGATACAGCATGAGTAATTTTTTTTTTTGTTCCAGTTGAACCGTGTCGAAGAATGTGTTACTATGATATTATTATGTTAAAATTTCAACCACTTGTATCAAAACTCGGAGGCTTGTGAATGGATTTTGAATTCCTTATCCATATTTGGTAAGTCTGCAATTGAAAATTAGAAGAGAATATGGAAAATTTAGATTCCCACATATGTAGAAAAGTAAAACCCAAGTCCCCCTCGAAAATATTTTGATTTCATGAAAATGTTAGTTGGATGGATTAATTATAATTTTTTTACTATAATATCCTCGATGACACCAATTAAATTTAGGTAATAATAAAATAATAAAATTAATGAAAAGATATTTATGGAAAACTACATAAATTATGATTTCCATTATGTCTGAACAAAAAATGAGAATGAAAAAATTGAATTTTTGGGATTACTTATTCACAACACAACCTATTCACAACACAACCAAACATGCTTATTTTCTTTCCTATAGAAAAGGAATAGAAAATTAAATTTCTAGGAATACAAAATCTTTTATCCAAATGCCCCTCAAGTGGTAGGAAGGGTTGAGAGTTGAGTTTATATTATTCAACAAAGTTCTCCTCACAAGCATGAAATGTGAGAAACCTTTGGCTTATTGTATTGTATCGTGTCATATATTGTATTATATAGGTGTCGTATATAGTATTATATAGGTGTCATATATTGTATTATAGTATTATATAGGTGTCAGATATTGTATTATATAGGTTAAAGAAATGGTTCGATGATCATGCATTGATATGACAGATTATTACGCAAATTGTTTCTAACATATATCTAAAAAATGTTTATTAAAGTTAATAAGGATAGCTAGATAATTACGAGAGCTATTTTTGGTCTTCCTAAATAGTCTTACATGCAAGTATAAAATAATATAATAATAAGTTTTGAATAATTAAGGTGGATGTCTTTTAGTCCTTCTAAATAGTTTTAATAAATAGTATAATAATTACAACATTTATTCTTTATTCTTCCTAATAGTATATAGTATAAGATAATATAATAATCTATAATACTACTATTTGTTCTTTTCAAGCAGTAAAAGGTTTGTTCTAAGGCATGAGCATATATATACTAGTTGTACCTAAAAGGAAAACTACTCTTCTAAGTTCTTGTCCACTCTATATTTGTAGAGTAATCAACAAGCAACAAAAGACTTGTTCTAATCTCTTCCATACAGTTATCAAACTAACATGGACCAACCGGGACAATTAACCAGGTGCGAGATATATAGACCTAAAAAAACAAGCAAAAAAACACATTCAAACCAATGTCATATGGTGATTCATTTCTAGGCAAATTATATATATATATATATATATATATATATATATATATATATATATATATATATATAACGAACAGAAGTAAAAAAAAAAAAAGCCATGTCTCTTGGATCAATCACGAAGACAATATCTAAAAAATTGAATTATGAAATAAAGTGGGTGGAGAAAAGGGGATTGCAAGAAGATAAGAAAAAAAAAAACTTGTAGCTACAAATTCTAGAAAGGAAAGTTGGAGGGTGCCATACAAAATTTTTACTTAAACAAAATAATTTAAAAGTTTCAAACAAATAATTGAGGGTTTATATAATGAAATAATTTTATCATGCTCTTATATGAAGGGGAAAAAAAATACAAGGACAGTTGGCACTGCACATGGGAGATGTCAGATATTGTAGAGTTTATTCTTCACAAAGTGGTAGGGAGGGTTGAGAGTTGAGTTTATATTATTCAACAAAGTGCTCCCCACGAACATGAAATGTGAGAAACCTTTGACATCTTGTATCGTATCGTGTCATATATTGTATTATATAGGTATCATATATTGTATTATAGTATTATATAGGTGTCATATATTATATTTATATAGGTTAAAGAAATGGTTCGATGATCATGGGTTGATATGACATATTGTTACGTAAATTGTTTCTAACATACGGTGTTGGAACCGGGGCACAATTTTTGATGGAAAACTTTAGAAAATGAAACAATTGTAAAAATAACGTTCCAACACAACGCTTCAAGGAATGTGCGCAATAGAGATTCTAGGAGGATTTTGGAATACGAAAATCTAAAAAGATTTTGTAAACGTAGCAAACGATAGTAGTACGAAGATACTAATCGAGTTGCTAAAGACAGTGAAGATGACTGGCAAAATATGGAAAAAGGTGGCCTGCTGGGGTGTCAAGAACACCAGTGCTCAAAGCTAGATCCGCCCATACAGTCAACTTCCAGGAACCAGCAAGTTCGAACGAACTCTGAAACGCTCTGGTAATCTGCTTTAAGACGGACTGCTCGGAAAGACAAGGACAGAACTCCAGTTGCGCGAGCAGGAACAAGGTGCGCAGCAGCAGCTCTCTCTGAAAATCTTTTTTCTGAAGTCTAAGAAGTATATAGAAAGAGAAGAGAGGCTCTGATTATATAGCCACTGTTGTAACCGCTCAGATCCGAGATGTACGCAACGACTTGATGTCAGATCCAAAATTTCAGGATCAGTTATCGAACGTTACGAATTAGTCAGAAAGTGGACAGCCATAATCTGTGCGTGTTGTGCCTATTGAACGGATTGCAGGCACGCCATCAGCGCAAACAGCGTACACTGCGCACGCGGCGTATACGGCACAACCAGCACAACCTGCTCGAGCTGGCGCAACAGGCGCAACCAGCGCGCCCGTGCACCCGCGCAACCGCGCACCCTGCGCAACCCAGCGCACCCGCGCACTCGTGCACCGTGCGCAATCGAACAACCGCGCACCCGCGCACCCTGCACAACCGAGCAACCGCGCACCCGTGCAACCGTGCACCCGCGTACCCTGTGCAACCCAGTGCACCCGAACGCAACCTGGGCGCAACCTGGACGCACACCAGTGCAGCGCAACTGGGCTGCGCAACCTGGGCGCGCAACGTGGCCGCGCAAGTGTTTCGCGCAACGTGGCCGCGCAAGTGTTTTGCGTAACGAGCGCAACTTAAGCGCACTATGCGCCTAGCGACGATGCTGACGTGCTAAGTGCAAAATATGCCAACAAAACACCATATTACGCCTCATGAGCCTATGAGCCCGAGTCCGAGTTCGAGTCTGAGTCCGAGTCGGGGCTTAGCCCCATTGGAAATTAATTTCCCAAGAGCAAAAAGCATAAATGCTTTACTTGGAGCCTTATCCTTACCTCCTAGTAAAATCATCCACATGGTTCCCTCCTTAGGGTCACTACCCCATGTGCATATCCCAACAACACATACAAGTATATATGTTGAGATAACTCATGGTACACTTTTCGTTTGGGACTAAACTTTACTCGGCATGTTGAGAGCAAGCTCTCTTCATGTCAAGGAGCAAGAGCACCAACAATCCCTCACATATCTCAACATATATATATGTCTAGGGTTGTGCGTTCCCCACAGTAACTGTCCATTTTGTATTAGGATAGATGTCACTGATGACTTGAATTTTCCCGTATGGGTTGAATAACAATGTAATACAAGAATGGTCTATGCCTTGAATTCTGCACCACAATTGTAATTCTTCCCACTCACAAAGTGTAGTTACATGTGCTTCTGGCTGCACATTAAAGGCCCTGTGCCAGCCTGGTTTTAGTGTATAATTTTGGGTGTCTACAAGTTTACCCTCAAGAGACGGCCTGATATCTCTTTCCATACACTATAGGTAAGTTCTTTATTAAAGAGATATGGCATGAAGCCTTGCGCTTCCTTGCGGTGCTATGCCGCTATGACATGGCCTAAAGCCGAGGCATTACCCATATCCGGGAACCTCATCGTAGTGTCATACTACTGCAGCATGAGGTCACAGCCTCTTTATAGTGCCATTCTACCCAGCATGAAGCCTATGGCTTCCTTGCGGTGTTACTCCGCAACGACATGGCTTGCAAGGCTGAGGCTTTATCCCTACCCGGGTACCTCATCGTGGTGTCGTGCCACTGTAACATGGAGTCACCCTCCCCTTTGTAGTGTTGTCTACACCTCTTTAATTTTATCATACAGCATTAGGCTACCTGCCTATTTGCGGTGCTATATGCCGCTATGACTTGGCTTGCAAAGCCTAGGCATTACCCCTACCTAGGAACCTCGTGGTGGAGTCATCCCACTGTAGGATAGAGTTTTACTCCTTGTAGTGCTGTGCTACCGTGCTGTCATATCCTATATTTTTTCCAAAATATGTATACGACCGTATTCGGTATTTATGGTGATTTTAAAATTTTGTATTTATTAAAATTTTATTTTAATTCTTGGATCTTGAATTGGTCAGGATTGTTGAGGCCTGAAACTTGGTTATTATCACTGTCGGTATCGTTTATTGAAATTTACATTGTTAGCTTCATTATAGGATTTTTTTCTATTAATATTGTTATCACCATTATTATTATTTATTAATAATCCCTATATCTACCCCCCCAAAGAAAACCCTAACCCAAACCCTCACTCCCCTCTCTCACTCAGCCCCCCCCAATTCTCTCTCTCTTCACTCTCTCTCCCGACCACACACTCATCCCCAGCCCCACTCTCTCATGCTCTCATCCTCCTCCCTCTCGGCCTCCTCCCTATGGCCGCGGCCGCCACCATCTCCCACCACTGCCATCGCCTATGCCACCATCTCCCACCACTGCCACCGCCTACGCCACTATCACCACCACTTCGGCCGCCGTAGCCGCCACCTCCATCCGCCACCCTCGCCGTGGTCGCCCCCGTCTCCAGCCCTCACCATCGCCTCCATGGCCCCCATGGCCATCCACCGCCACTCCCAGCTCCCCTTTCCCTTCTTCGTCTTCCGGCAGCCCAGAGCGTCGCGCCCCCGTGGGTCGTCTCCAGCGCCGCCGCCGAACTCTTTTACCTCCCCCTTTTCTCTCCTTCGGCGACCAACGTCGCCGTGACTTGGGCGCCGCTGCCATCACCTCCCTGGTAACCGCTTCCCTCTCTCCCCGTCTCCTTCGCTGGCGGCCGACTCGCCGCACCTGGCCGATCTTCCCCCAAGTTCTCCGTCCCTTCCTCTTCTCTTCTCTCCGGCAACCAGTCGCCGCGCATGGGGACAACATCGCCTCGAGCGGCGGGACGCCCCTGGACCCTGCACTGCTTGAGCAGCGAGCTGGCCTTGGGTTGCGTGCTCCTCGGGCTGCGTGCCTCGGTGTATGTGCAGCCTCAAGCATTGCGCTGCTCGGTCCGTGTGCTATCTCGATTCACACATCCCATTTTGCATGCACTTTGGTGTGCGTGTGAGCCTCGGGATGCGTGCTGTTTTGACTTTTGTGTAGCTTAGATTAGTGCGCTACCTTGGGCAGCGGGACGCCTCGAGCCCCGTACTGCCTCGGGTACCGTGCCATCTTGATTTACGTGTTATCTCATTTTTCGTGTCCCGGCCTTCGTATCCATCTCGATTTTTGTGTAGTTCCGATTTGTATGCCGTATCGATTTGTGTGCCGCCTCGGTTGCGTGCCACTTTGGACTCTGTGTCGCATTGATTTGTATGCACACATCGATTTGTATGCCGTATTGAATTACGTACTTCCTTGAGTCATGCACCGTCTCGATTTACGTGCACGTTGTGTCTCTTGTTCGTCTCGATCTTCGTGTCATCTCGATTCTCGTGCACGTCTCGATGTACGTGTGCATCTCGGTTTACGTGTCCGTATCGATCCACGTGCCTCAGTTTCTGTGCCCGAACCCTACACTGCTTGCGGGAGCTACGCAGTATAGCCTTCTGCCATCCTTGTGCTTCCTGTCATTATTTTATTATTTAATTCTAATGGTTGTTTATTTTGTTTTCTGAGGACCTCAATTGGCGTGCAAGCTTGGATCATGATTGCCGAAGACTTGCTTACCTAGCCGAGCTCTCTAGGCAAGTATCCCTTGCTCATCGACGGCTCTTGCCCTCTCTCCTGTAATTTATTGTATTTAATTCATTTGTAATTGAAAATGTATAACCATGCTTAGTGTAGCTTAGCAGTAGAACTGCCACGATGATAACCTAGGATAGTTTGGTTCGATACCGGTTTACGATCGTATCGGACAACTCGGACGGGTCATCCACACCTCCGAGGACACGAGCATGACTCACATGTATGGATTGTCCCCATATGCCCTGTGTCCGACTCGCGATCGGGTAACGGCTTTGGCTAACTAAGTCTGTGAATCTGCTTGTGGCTTGGATTATGACTGTGGGTCTTGATGCGCCTTGTGTGGCGGTTCTTGTTGAATGTGTTGACTTGGCGCCCAGTACGCATCGTAGTGCTGCTGGAGGCCGAGACTTAGTACTTTCGGCTATGGTTTGGTTTCCAGTACGCATTGTAACGCTGCTGGAAGCTGAGGATTAGTGTTCTCAGCCTACGATTCTGCGGTGGGTTGGGCCAAGTGAATATAGCCCCCAATTCGCTGGGTGCTCCCGTCCAGAATACAAAGGAGATTCTGTCAAATTTTTTCAGAATTTTCGGTCGGGAATTTGGTTCGAAGATTTGGGCAGAATCGTTCCTTTGGTTTGTTGAACTAGATTTGTGCAGATTTAGTTTAACCTGATTCCAGTACCTGCTAGGTAGACTCATGACTAGATTAGTCGCCTAGTTACTTGACATGTCTTGTCCATCGGATAGCATAAGGAGCGCGGTTCCACTCGGGAGACGGTCTGCAATCCTGGTCCTTGTTTGGTTTAAGGGTTGTGGATCTGCTTTAGAGCGGTTCATGCAACCCTTGTCATTTTTCGGCGACATAATTAATAGACTCTTGTCCCTCCGACATTCTTTCTAGGAGTTATCCTAGTTTAGCCAGTTAGGACTGATAGTTGTCATATGTATCTGGATTTGTGATTTTTGGATATGTCTGAGGATTGAGTATTATGGAGAGTATGATCTCGAGATATTGATTGATAGACTCACGTGGATTCTTGGATAGTGTTGCTATTTTTTTGATGTTGTTCTAATTTGATCATATATGACTATGTGGATTCTTGGATTTTGATGATTGTGCGAATATTTCACGGAACGAGAAGAATATCAAGGGTATCATTATATGATTTTTACTCGACTTCCCAAACGCCCAAAACCTGGTTTGTTTGCTATATCTTGTTAGTGGTGAGACTTGT
>JANAVB010037420.1:8664499-9016999 GCA_029216955.1 Iris pallida
AGAGCAGTGGAGAGTATCCGATGTTACAGATAGAAAGGGAGTTTATGACCCACTGCCTTATTTGCAAAATCGGGCTATTCTAGTCCAGTCACTTGCTAACTCGAAGAACCTTTCGCTTCTTAGAGGGGCTTGCAATCCATGGGATACGGAAAATTCCGTTTCTCGAAATTCCAAACAAGGTTCTATAATAGAACGGAATTCGAGAAATCAAGATTTTGGTCTTTTTCGTGGTTATTTAAACACACGAGCAAGGATATATAAATGCAATACAAGACCGTATCGCGACTTCTAGGTGGATGGAATAATGGTTACGAATGACCTCACATTCTGAGAAGGGGGAGACTACATAATGGTTATAGGGACCTATTTCAAATAGTTCGGTTTTATAGTCCAATATGGTGGTATGCATGGATGGGTTTTACTGGGTCTTAATGGGTTTCCTGATTGGACATCAATCTTTGGTTGGATGACCCTTGGATTTCAATCTATACTGGCTGAACGAGATCCCAATGA
Organism: Iris pallida; assembly: GCA_029216955.1. Lineage (NCBI taxonomy): Eukaryota > Viridiplantae > Streptophyta > Magnoliopsida > Asparagales > Iridaceae > Iris > Iris pallida. Next base: position 8,665,013 of record JANAVB010037420.1, read on the forward strand.
TAAACTGTTTCTACTAGGTTAGGGTATCCTAGAATAGGTTTTGATCCAAGTGGTTGAGCTAGTTGCCCGTCAGGTTGGTTAGCTAGGTCCATAAGCCTGAAATTTTGCCTCCAGTGACTTTTGTGTTTAAGTAACACATGAGGCCTCAATTGGGTGGCACACTAGTGGCATGCGCGTAGTGGGTTTCGAGTAAATCACAACCATATATTGGTCGAAAGATTCGAGTTCGAAGTTGAGTCTCTAGTTGTAGTCGAGAAGTTTACCGGTACTATGGTAAGGGTTATAGTTAGTCCTTTTTACCTGAAAGTCGTACCATAAAAATAGAGTACAAGGGGATAGTTTTGAGTAGGACATGTTATACCTAGATGAAGGTGGACTTGTCTAGATCTTGCATATGAAATTTGTTGGAAGGTAACAACTGGTCTCGTGCTCCGAATATTAATGACACGGCCGGGGACACAAAATGATCTAAATGAAAAGTGGGAGTCTAAGGGCACTAATCATCGTCCTGATGGAAGTTATTCTAATCACTCGGTAATCCTGGTATATCCTAAAATTTAGAAGGCTTACAGTCTACCCACCTTAAAAATAGGACAAGGTCTTAGGAATATTGAGTTTAGAGGGTTCCCAAAGTCCGGATACTGTACCTCGACTCTTTGTTAATAGGGAATAAGGCACGGCGTATCGGAATACGGTAGATATAAGTCAAGTCAGGGATCGTTCCTCAATAAATGGAGAACGAGTGTGTACAATGACACATGGTCGATAAAATAGGATGATCTACTCGTCTATAGTATACTAGAGTTATTGATAGGGTAACCAACTCTAAGGCACAAGATTTCTAACAACTGAGTCGTGAATTTCTATTTGTGTCAACCTGCAAGACTATCGTCACAAGAGTTGTAGTGATCGTGTATCGCTGTTGACAACTGGTAGATCGTAATATGACAGGGTATTTAAGCTATGGTATTGGCTAAGCTAGTGACTGTGGTGTTCCAACACTAGTTAGGTCTTAATAATAAAATTTACATAACTAGAGTAATATTTGTTGGAAACCAATCTTGAGATGAGTGTCACGGTAAATGATTACCCTATTGTCCACTCATCTCATGTCTAACTATGGGCTTCGGTCGAGGAAGGGTTGGTTCAAGGTTTAAGGGTTGCTAGTTAAGGCAAGATTCTAGCAAATAATTAGAGACTCACAATATTTGGTTTCTTGAGAATAGATAGTCTCCTAGGTTGGAATTCTGACTAAGGGTAAAACCCTAATCATTCTCAAATTCAGATGGCTCGAGAGTCTCAATAGTAGTATGATGGTCGATGGGAGAACGAGTAACTCAATCACATCACTGGTCGATGGTAGCTACACTTGTGCCTACCATTATCATAGCCATAGGAATACTCTGAATCTATCTACCAATTACGAGCTTCCATCTTTCCAAATTAGTAAAAAATAAAAACAATAAAGAGTTCAAGAAAGATGTCATCGAATGCAATCACGTGATTCAAAGGTGAACGTATAATTCAAGAGGAACTGTCAAGGCAGTCACAGATGAGATCATAGATACCTCAATATCTCAATCCACGTGGGATAATCAAAGAGAGAGCGAACCGAGTGCACTACGGTTGATCAGACCGTAATACATCAATTCTGATTAGACAATATGTTAGTAGGCGTCCCCACTAAACATATGTCTTGGATCAAGCTCGAGAACAGAGTGAGATTGCAAAACTAGGCTGTAATAGCAGCATGGCCAAAATAGTCAAAAATACAAGTATACAAGATTTTTTTTTTTTTTGAAAGAAGGCACAAGTAGTTCGAGTTTTTTGAAATTCAAAACCTTATCCGGTGTCCTTACTTATACCATCTTTCTACTATCTGCTTATCTATAAGGCCTTGGTCGACTAATGGGTTATGGACTTCCGACTTCTATATTCCAGGTAAACCTATTTGTGTCAGTCAATTACCTCGTCAATAGATTACCAGAACCACAGAATGCTAGGTCGGGAGACACGCTACCCAATCTCACAAAACTTCTACTACTATTGGCTTCGGATCTTATAGAACATACAGAGCACTGTCCTATCCTCTATGGTATCCCAAACTTGTAATCATGTTTGAAGTCATTTCACCGCGGATTATGCCACGCCCGTATACTCTGGCTGTGGTAAACCCTTGGTTTCGTAACTCAATATGATACAAAATCGAACACTTCTTAACTCTATCCAATATTGGCTCAAGGGTATCTACGATCAAGAGAGGACCACTAGCCATAGTTTTGGCAATATCCCATCACCTATATTTTCTTAAACTAATTTCACCTCTAGTGGTTGAGTCTTGCCAGTGCGCTGCTGGCTGCAGTGAATCCATAGTCTTCATAAGTCAAATAAATGACGACAGTGCGCTGCTGTCCTGTCATTACGGGTTAACTAACATTCCTTTAACTATATCCGTAAAAATTTATGAGCTTCTAGAGATTCAAACAAATTGACTATAAAATAAAGCGTAAGTATCCATCAGTCATAATCCTTAGAAATAAAGATGAACAGGAAGGAAATAACTGAAACAAAGAAATATAAACATCCTAGTATCTATTCCGTGTGTATTCAAACATTGAGGAAAAACTTGAACCGAAAACTAACTCGAGGTCCGTACATGGATAATCTAATCAAAATTTTATATATAAAAAAATAGTAATTCATAGGGCAAATAGAAACTAAATAGGCAATTCGACTAAGACATGAGATTGATATCTAAGAGGCAAAGAGAAGGGTTTGCACAATTCATCAAGGTTAGATCATTAATTCTATGAAACCCTATTTCACCAAGTGAATAACCTACCCACTTTGGATCGTGTCGTCATATCGAGAGATAATAGTGTACCTATGGGGGTCTGACAAACCATTAACATTAATAACTCCTCATCTAAATTGCATGTCCTAGACTACCGATCGGCCAATTTGTATAAGGGACTCCTAGTCTTAGTCATTCTCTTAAATTAAATTAATTCCTAATTCATGAATGAGCAATTCTTAGTCGCAGGCTCATAATAGTGTAACTAACTTGAGTACTATCACGAGTTCGCATGATTTGCAAAGACTGACCTGCATGGGCCACCACAAAAACTTGTCACGACCCGCACCTATTTTTTTTCAAACGGATACGAGACGTGTCCAAGCCAGCCTACGTCGCAGTGTCGGCGGTAGAACGCTGTCACGGCCATGAAGATCAAAATCACAAATAATGCTCATTCACAAAAAATTAATTTAACTTACAATGATCACAAGATTTACATTTGCAGAAAAATATAAACTTGTACAAATGTTGGAATGACTACTACTCCGCTATCTAGCTAGTTTCTAGGCTTTTGTCTGCAAGTATCCCCGTATCTTCCATGCTAAGTAAATCCACGGCTAACCTGAAAAATATTGGTTTCCAGTCAGGAATAGAACGAGCACAATTCACTGAATACAATTTCAAATAAAGAAAATGACTATAAAATAAAGGTTAGACATCAATCATGAGTTTTGAAAATAAACAGGAAATACAGAAAACCAATAGTAAATAAATAGACACAAAATACTTTCCCCAACTGTTTGAAGTACCGTTAATATGTGATCAGTCTGGGGCACTACACCGCACGGTCTACGAGTTCTACTTGCATGAAAAATAAGCACTGTCTACGAGATCTACTGTATGGAAATAAACACTGTCTACGAGATCTACTGCATGAAAATAAACACTGTCTACGAGATCTACTGCATGAAAGTAAACACTGTCTACGAGATCTACTGCATAAAAATAAATACTGTCTACGAGATCTACTGCATGAAAGTAAACACTGTCTACGAGATCTACTGCATGAAAATAAACACTGTCTACGAGATCTACTGCATAAAAATAAATACTGTCTACGAGATCTACTGCATGAAAGTAAATACGGTCTACGGTCGGATCACACATCCTTGGTGCTTCTCATTCCCGACTCAACAATTTATAATAGAGTATAAAAATCACATAACCAATGGCTAATCAATAAAATATAGTAAAAATCAATATCAAAATGCGGACAATAAACTGTACTCGCCTGTGGTCCTCTGCTGGTGAAACCGACAGTCTGAACTACTCAATATGCCACAATAGTCAAAACCCGTACAACAGTCCCCGAAAGCTGAAATAACATTACCAATGTTTTCAGAATAGTCAAATTAGCTAGGATTGCCTGTCCTTAAGTCCAATTCTGGACACAGGGGCAAAACGACAATTTTGGGCAAAAACGATGTCCGCCGTTGGAACCCGCTTTGCACCGAAAAATGTGTCAGAGTCAACGGTCTCTAAAGTCATCAAACTATATGTTTACAGATCCGGTTTTCCGATACGAACCCAACCGTATGTCCAAAGTTGGATTCCGGCGGGCCGTGCACAAAATCGCCCGTTGAGTGGGACCGTGGGGCCCGCAAAACGGTGATTTTATCTACTGTCTCAGAATCGGACCAAACTTGGTATACAGGACCAGAAAAATGATACGGTCCTGCTGGCATAAGTTTCGTCTCGATCTGACGAGTGTGCACAAAGTAATTGAGAAATTTGCACATAGGTCGATACGGTGAATTTCGACGGATACGCATCAAATTCGTCGCGCACACGCGACCAATTTGAATTCCGTCAAAGCCCACACGACCACGAAGCCGTTACGCAGCTTTCGATGCTTTCGGTTCGCGACCACGTTGCCCGAAATGGCAGGACGAACGTCGTGTGGATGAATTTCTAGTTTTCAAAAACTGTTTTTGGGTTTTTTTTTCTCTATTTTCAATTTGATTTATCTTACTGCTTAAATCCCTAGAATTAAAACTAAAAATTAGGTTTCCATCTCCTATAGGTTCTCTATAGGTCTGTTCAAGTAGATTGCTAGATTTTTCGATAGGTCGATCTAATTCTGGCTTCCAAGTTGGGGTTCGAGAGGGGTTTCATGTCCTATTTTGGACAGGTTTTTGGTCAACTTCGGGCTCGTTTTTCGATGCGCATGACGTAAAACAAATCTAAGTACTTGAAGGGAAACGTAGTGGGTTATGTCGGGGTCATACCTGAAGAAACGGCTCGTCAAAAGGACAAGCGTGTACGACGCAGCGTCGTCGCGAACCACCTCCTCGTGGCTGCAACTGCTGCCGTTGTTGCGCTGTTCCGCGCGGCCATCTGTGCCGATACGTTGTCGCGCCGACCGGCAGCCGGCGACCGTCCTGCGATGCGCACGGATGCCTAGGAGGTAGGGGGTCGGCGCTGGTCCTGAGTTAGGGTTTGATGGTTTACTCGAACTCCCCCTTTCGATTTCTCGATATATATATATCGGCTGTTTCACCGAATATGGGGGGTGTGGGGGTTTCGGGTTCCTGTGAGTTCGCGTGGGGGAAAATGTTTGCAGCCCGAGGACTGGGCCTATAGGCATGCTGCTTATTCCTTTCTTTTTTTCTTTTCTTATTTCTTATTTATAGATGTAATTAAGTAGGTATATATATATATATATATATATATATATATATATAGATATATATATATATATATATATATATATATATATATATATATATATATATATTCATTTATATACATGCAAACCTACACATATATATATATACACGTACAAATACGTATATATATATAATTTATTTATCTACATATATAATTTATTTATACACAAATACGTATATATATATAATTTATTTATCTATATATACACATATATATCTCTATATATATACACGCACAAATACATATACATATTTATATGTACACCTACATACCCACATATATAATATACGTATGTATACATACACATATACACGTATATATATATATATATATATATTTTATATATATATATATATATATATATATATATATATATATATATATATATATATATATATATATATATATAAAAAAAAAAAAAAAAAAAAAAAATATATATATATTTTTATATATATATATATATATATATATATATATATATATATATATATATATATATATATATATATATATATATATATATTCATTTATATACATGCAAACCTACACATATATATATATACACGTACAAATACGTATATATATAATTTATTTATCTACATATATAATTTATTTATACACAAATACGTATATATATATAATTTATTTATCTATATATACACATATATATCTCTATATATATACACGCACAAATACATATACATATTTATATGTACACCTACATACCCACATATATAATATACGTATGTATACATACACATATACACATATATATATATATATATATATATATATATTTTATATATATATATATATATATATATATATATATATATATATATATATATATATATATATATATATATATTTTTTTTTTTTTTTTTTTTTTTTTATATATATAAAAATATATATATATATATATATATATATATATATATATATATATATATATATATATATATATATATATATATATATATATATATATATATATATTTATATATATTTTATATATATATATATATATATATAAAATATATATATATATATATATATATATTTTTTTTTTTTTCATATACATTTATATATAATATATACATTTATATATGAATACACAAATACACTTATATATATACATTTATATATATATATATTTACACACATACACTAATATATATATATATATATTTATATATATATATATATATATATATATATATATATATATATATATATATATATATATATATATATATATATATATATATATACTTACAAATACATATTTATATATATATATATATATATACTTACAAATACACCCATATTTAATATACATATTTTACCTATAACAATATATCAATATTTAATATATAACCTATCAATATTTAATACGTATTTTACCTATAATAAATATTTAGCAAATAATTGCCAATTCCTAAAAATATATACGAAAATAAATGCATTTACCAAAAATATCTACAAGGCCGTATTTGGTCCCATTACATACTTACAAAGGCTTGGATTCGGTTCGGTCCCAGTTCGGGCTAAGTCGACACAAACGGTCACCTACAGGTCAATACTGTAATTAATTAATAATTAAAACGTTCTATAGGGTTAAGTCGCAACTTGGCCTGGTTTTCTTAGTTAGGACATCACTATGGCTCGGCCTTCCTTGGCATGGCTAATACACTAGTCAAAGCACGCCAGTGCACTATCTGTGCCATGATTCCTAGTCGTCTTCTACTCCAAAACTCCACTGTGGCTAAAGTCATCTACCGTAATAATTAACTAAATAATTATTTATAAAATCATAATTCACCATTTTAATCAAATAAATAAAATAATAAAAATATTCCAAAAATTTTTGGGAAGGGGAGCTACAGTGCAGGCTGGACGCTACGGATAGTGTTACCATCCGCATTAGAGGATGGCAGTATCCGGCTACTTTACTGTAGTGTTCCGTCCCTACATCGTACCCCGTTTTCGTCCACGGGGTGCGCGAGAAAGGAACGCTGTCGCTATCGATTTGGTCGGGACCGATAGTATAGTGCCCCGTCCCTACATCATGCCCCGTTTTCGTCCACGGGGTGCGCTAGAAAGGAACACTGTCGCTATCGATTCGGTCGGGATCGATAGGTCGGGATCGGCCGAGTCGATCGAACGGGAATGGTTGAATTAAGATCCATTCCACGTTATGGAATGGCTTCTTCGGAACCAAGTCCCATATTCAGCGGGTTGTGCCTCGAGGATTAGCTCTGCGGCTGAGTCGGAAGAGACCTTCCGTTGCTCTGGTTTTCATGCCGCACTTGATTTGGCTTTGGCTTTGGTTTTCATGAATGTATTTTTCGTGAATGTTTTTCGAATGGGTTTTCGTGACTTGCGTTTTCGAGCTTCGCATTCATATCGAATTTTCTTGAATTATACAGTGTTCTAATCAGTTGCTTATGCGATTACATGTGATCGCGTCGGCGATGTTAGCACAGCCAATCGGTCGCTCGCTTGAAGCAAGGCTAAGGTGAGTGGCTGACCTCATTTGCCTCGTCCCTCTATTTCAAAGATCAATATAAAGTTAAATGAATGCTTGTCATGATAGTGTAGAATCAAAGAAATCGTGGCACGATTCTTCATGAAACACTTGCTATCAACTGTCGGTTTTGAAAATGGAAAACGTGTTTGCTTATACAAATCCACTTAGCCTATGCAAAAAAATGAATGAATCAATTAACGTTTATCGCAATGATACGGCTAAGTAAGCAAATCGTTTAAGTTAAAAAAAAAGGTCATTGGACAACTTGTCGACAAGGTGTAGTTTTTTCGAACGGTTGCCTAGGCCAAGGGACCGATTCGGCCTGGGAGGAACGAGTATAGCTAGCTCCAGTCTTTCATCGGCGTAGGTTATGCGGGAACTTTCGCACAGGGCTCGCTACCCGTCGCGAAAGGGTCGCCGACTAACCAAGCTATAGTCCAAAATGGCTTGACATTACCAGTGGCCTTCACACCCTTTCACTGCTTAACACATGTACGGGACACGGGATGAATATGATAGTTGCTTAATGTTATACAATTTCATATGCTTGCCTTAAAACATGTTAACTTGCAAATCGAGCAGGATGGTTAGAAAGATCACAAAAATAGCTAGCTAACATGTTTACGAAACTTCTTGAATCAAATGCAGAGCTTGGATTTTAATTAGCCATTCGCCAGTACATGTGATCGTACTGATCCTCGCTCTTTGCAGGTCCCGCGAACCAGGAAGGATGCGCCAGCTAGCTCGGCGGCGTTCGTGATTTTGAAGTTTCGGTCGTGCGTCGAAGACTTTTCCGCGACTCTACTTTTAAAGGCTCTCGACAGTCCAAGGAAGATAACTCAGCGTCCCTCCCATCCAGGTCACTGAAGTACTTTGTTGTATATTGAGGGATGTGTGTAATATATGGAACGGCTATCTCATCGGTACTCTTTTGTAATCGTGTCATGTTGTAGCCCGTGCGGCATGAGTCTTGTACATGGAGTCTGTAAAAGATGTTCATAATCAATAAAGATCAAAGTTTTCTTTACTTAATGTGTGATTCAATTTGTCTGCGTACTCTCTTAGATCTCGTGTCTCGGATTACCTTATGACTTTGCCTTGTGCGACCGTAAACTAGGTTCGCACGGCATCACGCCCGGGAGACGACTATCGATTCGACGGAATCGGGGCGTGACAGATAGGTCGGAATCGGCCGAGTCGATCGAACGAAAACAGTTGAATTAAGATGTCACCCCCAGTTTCCAAAAACAGGGGTATTTTTGTCATTTTTTTTTCATTTTTATTATTTTAAAATTATTTATTTATTTATTGTAATATTTTGGGGTTATTTGAGTCGGGTTCGAATTTCAGCTCAATCCGACTTGAAACGGGAACCAGGGGTAGTGTTGACCCTAGTAGACACACACACTAGTTAGCCATGGCCCATATGTCATTTATTTTAGTTAGTGACTAGGCTAAATTATTTGGATTAGGATTTATTTGATTAGTGTGTTAGAATGACCAAACTAGCCCCGACTTAAACTCCCTTTTTAATGTATTGTTAATAGGCTAGAGGGGGGTAATTTTGGCATTTCAAAATGGACCATAGCAGCCCTCTAGTGGCCGGCCACCTCTAGGGAGGATAGGCATGAGCCCCCTTTGATATTTCCCATTCTTTCCATCTCATTTTCTCTCTCTTGTTCTTCCCCAAATTTTTAGAGAGCAAACCCTAGTGATTTCATCTCCAAATCAACCCCTCCTTCCAACAAATCTTCTTCTCTCCTCCTCTACTCCATGAAAGGAAGGTGCTAGCCAAGTTTGGAAGGATTCGGAGCTCGTTTGTGTCTATTTGAAATCTCTACGTGTCGGGAGGCCTTTTCCTTTGAATCTCTCTCCCGGAAGGTATAATCTCTCCTCTAAACCATCCTTTCATGCATATAGATCTATTTTTGACCCATAGGAATAACCTCCATGGTTTTGTGTCCATTTGAGTCCATTTTGTGTCCATTTGGACACTTGTAGAGGTGTCCTATGTGTAGGTTTGTGTCCATGTGGAAAAACCCCTATTTGAACACATGGGGAATTATTTATATATTGATTTTGTATTGTTCTAATATTTATTCCAGATTTTACTATGTGTTTAGATTGAGTTTTCTTATGTATCATGGTGTATCATATCACCTATATCAATATATGTATATATATGGTGATATATATTAATCTCTATATATGTATATATCTAATATGGTTTATATATATATATGTGGATATATATATGATATGTTGGTGTGGCATTTTGTATTTGTTGTGGGCATTTGGAGTGGTCGGCCAAGAATATGAGGTTGGATGTGTGTTGTGTATAGCAGGTGTTTGAGAGTATGGTTGAGAGGGGATGTGAGTTTGAGAGTAGTTTGTGTATGTGTTATGTTTGTGAGAGTTTAGATAAGGGAGAGGGCGGCACTAAGTACAGCAGTAACAGGGACCTGTCATGCCAAATTCAGTCCAATATTTTTTCCACTTAACATCAGTCCATGTTAGTCCCACATGGCTGTCCATTTTCAGTCCTTAAACTCAGCATAGAGCACCCCCTTAACCATGTTTGGCTGTCCCCAAGAAGTCCCTTAACCCAGCCCCTTAATACCACCATGTTAACTGTCCTATATTACCCAAACCTGTCATTTAACTGTCCCAGATTTGCAGTCCACAGTTGGCCCAATTCAGCATCCCATTCCATACAATTCAGTCCCTATACATCAGTCCTACATAGCCCCAAATACCCCACCAAAACAGCCCTATATAGATACTAAAAACCAGTCCTAACCCCATCCTTAACCCTCCATTAAACCTGTCCACATGTAGACAGCAGTAGCAGTCCCATATTCCTGTTATTAACAGCCCTGTTACACCTAGGTGGCTGTCCATTGATACCCCAAGTCCAGTCCTCAAAGCCCCTCCAAAAACCCCACCTTCCTGTCCACTTTTAGCAACCCCATACCTGTCCTATTTTACCCCAAAACCAACTCCACATTAGCCTATTTTGCTGTCCTTACCAACCCCAAAACAGTCCCCTACATGGCTGTCCTAAACAGTCCTTGATATATCCCCTACACCCCATGTAATTGCCCATGTACAACCTTATATGGCTGTCCCCACATTCCTGTCAAAACCAACCTCATCTAGACCAAATGACAGCCCTCTTAGCCCATGTATCAGTCCACAAAATCAACCCATACATCACTCATAAATTAGCCCCAACATGCCACAATTCAGCCCTATCATAGCAACCAATTTCAGTCCTTATAGGCTACAATATCAATCTATTGATATACCCCCAATATCTGTCCTGCACATACAAATCAGTCCCTATGACACCCCATGACAGTCCCTAGTGTGAGCCTTGTGTGTGTGTCCTTGTGAGCCTAGGTGTTGTGTATGTGTTAGCATATATATATATATTTGTGTCCCATTGTATTTGAGTGTGTGTGTAGGTCTATATAGGAGAACCTATATGAGTTTAGATATATGGTTATATATATGAGTTTGTGAGTGTTGTGTGTGAGTTGTGTGAGTTTATGTGAGTGTAGGGTAAATGAGAATGGTATATGAGGTAAGGTAATGGGTAATGGCCAACATGTACCATGAGATGACTTAGACGACCTAGATACTAGGTTTTCTTGGTAGGTAATATTAGTTTAGGAAAGTATCTAGCTATCATAGGAAACCTAGGCTAATATTCCTAGGTTAGAGTGCTATTGTGCAAGGTATTGGTATTTACCTTGGTAAGGTAATGTAGGTAATACATAGAAATAGGGTATTTGAGTTTGGAGTCTAAGATTGAGTTAGAACTTGGTTCCCTTGGTTGGTAATGATCAAATATAGTGCTCATAGACTAGTTTTGACGTCGGTTGACCATTTTGACCAAAAGTCAACAAAAGTCAACCGAGAGTCAAACTTAGCCTTTAAGCGACCAGATTTGACCAAAACCAAACCAGAGTTGACCAGTTGACTGGAAGTCAACAGTTGGTCAACATATGACTTGTTTGACCTAGGGTTGACTCAGTGTTGACCAGAGTTGACCAGAGTTGACTTTTTGACCAAAAGTCAACTGTAAGTCAACCCTTGACCAAAATTGACCTAGATCGACTTGGATTGATTTCCTATGACCTTGTTTGACCTAGATTGTCCTAGTATGACTCAGTATGACCTAGTATGACCTAGTTTAGCTTGGTGTGACTTAGATTGACTTAGATTTGACCTAGATTGACCTAGATTTATTTAGAATGCATTATAATGCATCTTTTATCATTTTTTGGACTCATAGTGACTTGTACTGTTCTATAGGAGACAGACACCACTCCTCGGACAGTATATTCTCTTCAGACACTCAGGCTATCAGGCGAGTACATTCTCTGACCGTTTCATACCTGTGTGGATTTATATTCTTGCTCTAGATTACTGTACTTGATGCTGACACGATCATTATCACGGATTGGTACTATATGAATCTTCTTCAGAGATATTATCTCCTTGTATTCACTAAATACATATTGTGATGTGCGTTTCACTTACATATTGTATTTATTGAATACCCTTATTATTGTACACTCATTGTGCATATTGTACTCTCAATATCACATTGAGCTATTGTACAAGCCATTGTACAAGCCATTGTATAAGGTAACGTAACTGAATTGGATCCTTGTGTATTGATTGGAGAGGGGGAGTAGAATTGGTTATGTGATCAAACCTATTGTATAAGAAATTGTATATGTCCATTGTACACTCTCGTACAAAGGAGTCCCATTTTATAACCTAACCCGTTTACATAACCATATTGTACTCTAAATCATAGTAGGCTTACAGTTCTTACTTATCATATTTAGATATTTCCTGTTATCAAATCTCTACTGTTTTTCATATACTTCTTTCTTTCAGTGTTTCATGTACTTTACTCTATTGCATGATTTATATTTCCTAACTCGATATGAACTGCGTGAGATGTTTTGCGCTCGCTCCCGTCCTGACTGGACCTGTTGAAAATATTACAGAGGATGAGGAGGAGGCCTGCGTAGACACCTACTATGGGGCAGCTGTAGATGCCATGTGTGACCCGGATTTCCAGCCTGATCCACTAGCTTAGAGATTGAGGCTCCCTAGTCTAGGTTTTCTATTTCTGTCATTTGAGATCTAGATTGTATATATTCTTTCATTTCAGTGTTAGAGTCTTGTATTGAGCTGGATGTTCTGATTTGTTATGTCAGTAGATACTTAGACTCTCTGGTTGTATTTATGTGGTTTTTCCTTCATTCCAGTATTTATCTATCTATCTTCCTAGCTTATCATTCTGCTCTAGATGTGATTGAGACTGTATTTTGCTATGTCACCTCCATTCGGAGTGTATATACTGTACAGGTACCTTTATATTGTTAGATGATTGACCTAGGACAGCGTTCTACCGTCGACACTGCGGCGTAGGCTGGGCATTGTTACGTTCTCGTGCCCACACAGTGGGTGCGGGTCGTGACACGTTTTTAGTGGTGGCCCATACAGGTCGAGTTTATGTAGTGGTATTCGAACTAGAGTATCACTATAGCCTGCAATAGGATTAGGATATTTTTGAAGGTACTCAATCACAAAAGGAAAAACTCATATCAAATTCATACCATCTCAGTTCTTGCTGATATTGTTCTCCTTGAATATAACTGTCCTCCTTTGCTATTTCGACTCATTCTCAGCAATTGTTTGTTTGATCTGTCTTCAGGATGGTGGAGACGCAATTACAGCGTGCCATTCATGGAGATATTGTAGAGGGGACTGCTACCTTTCAGCCAGTTCAGCAGGGTCGGGAGGCTACAGCTCCTGCCACCTCTGCTCATATTGGGACTTCAGCAGCAGCAGCAGCTGAGGGTATGCCTTCACCAGTTCGGAGGCAGGACCCAGTCATTCCAGAGGTACCGTTCCAGCAGCCGCCGCCTACAGGAAACGTGGACGCAGCTCAGATGTTCGCGTATTTCCAGCAGTTCATGGACCGACAGCAGGCTCGACAGGGCAGAGGCATGGAGTTGGTCATTTCAACAGTTGTAGCCCGACCAGTGGTGCAGCAGCCAAAGACACCGGGGATCGAGCAGTTTCAGAAGATGAGCCCCAGAGACTTTCTGGGGACAGAGGGGATCCTATATGCCGATGAGTGGATCGAGCATATAGAGGAGATCTTTCGCTTGGCCAGGATTCCAACAGATCTTCAGATCGAGGCCGCAGCTAGCCGGATGCACGATCTTGCTCGCACCTGGTATCAGTCGGACCCCAGGATGGGGGTAGCCGGACAGACTTGGGAGGAGTTCAAGGGCTTCTTCAAGAAGAAATTCTTCCCAGATTCAGCGCTCAAAGCTTTAGAGTCGCAGTTTGAGAGCCTAGTTCAGGAGAGCCTGTCAGTGGAGGAGTACGCTGGGGAGTTCGGCCGCCTCAGCAGATTCGTGGAGGGTTTGAGTGAGGCGGCGAAGGCCCAGAGGTTCCGGAAGGGTCTGGTCAAGGAAGTCAAGTCCTTGACCAAGGGCAACAGGGATGCCACATTCGAGGAGATTCTGACGGGAGCTTACTGGCTGAGGATGATCTTGAACTTAGGCTCAAGAGAGGGCGAGACCCAGTTGGAGGCACCATCAGTGGAGGACCGGCCAAGAGACCGCACGTTCAGCAACAATTTCAGCAGCAGTATCAACAGCCGATGCCAGACATACAGTTTCAGCAGCAGTACCAGCAGCCGAGGGCTCAGATACATCAGCTACAGCAGAGGCCTGTTCAGTATCAGGGTCAGAGATAGGTGCAGTATCAGCAGGACACCGTGTACAACTTCTGCAAGAAGCCAGGCCATTGGTGGAACGATTGCAGGAAGAGACTGGGTATATGTTTACTTTGCGGGTCAGCAGAGCATCAGTGTAGAGAGTGTCCCCAGAACCCGACACCATTGGCTCAGGTAGCACCAGGAGCTAGGGCTCCGGCAGGGCAGCAGAGGGGACCACCATTGCAGACTCAGCAGCAGAGGTTTTTCCAGCATCAGCAGCAGGCCAGGAAAGGCCAGCCAGGGCGAGCTTTCGCCATGTCAGCCGAGGATGCTCAGGCCGTTGGAGATCTAGTTGCAGGTTCCGTTCTTGATTCAATTCTGTAATTCCTATCTTGAAATTCAGTTCCATCTATTTCTATCTGTTTTTCATTGTTGATAAGTTTGATCTGGTATTTCCTTATGATTTAATTTTCTTCTGAGATAAGTCGTATGGGCTAGGTTGCCTCGATTATAAGATTTTAGAATCCTCTAGGGTCATGCTAGCAGGCATAGTGAGAACATATAGTCGGACTATGGACGTATTTCTCGGGTGTAGGAATTTAAGGTTTTCGCTGCCAAGCGCGCGACAATGCAAAAATTTTAAATACCATAGTTCTAGAGGTATGTACCATAGTTGAGGACTCTGTGATTATCGTAGCCTTGCTCACTAGCATGACAGAGATTCTGAGTATCATGATGATTGGATAGACGCATACGATTATCGATTTGTATGATTTTCTGTGGTTATCTTGTTTTAAATTTTTTGGATGATTTCTTTTTAAGGTGGATAGACTTGTAGCTTCTATTTGAGTGTAATTTTAAATTTTATAAATTTAGTCATTTAAATTCATGCTTTAATTCTTGAGATTTTGATCATTTTAATTTTTAGCCATGACTTGTGATTTTGATGTTTTACTATGGTTTGGTTTTAATTTCGAGGACGAAATTCTTTTAAGGTGGATAGATTTGTCACCCCCCAGTTTCCAGAAATAGGGGTATTTTTGTCATTTTTTTTATTTTTTTTATTTTAAAATTATTTATTTATTTATTGTAATATTTTGGGGTTATTTGAGTCGGGTTCAAATTTCAGCTCAATCCGACTTGAAACGGGGACCCGGGGTAGTGTTGACCCTAGTGGACCCACACACTAGTTAGCTATGGCCCACATGTCATTTATTTTAGTTAGTGACTAGGCTAAATTATTTGGATTAGGATTTATTTGATTAGTGTGTTAGAATGACCAAACTAGCCCTGACTTAAACTCCCTTTTTAATGTATTGTTAATAGGTTAGAGGGGGGTAATTTTGGCATTTCAAAATGGACCATAGCAGCCCTCTAGTGGCCGGCCACCTCTAGGGAGGATAGGCATGAGCCCCCTTTGATATTTCCCATTCTTTCCATCTCATTTTCTCTCTCTTGTTCTTTTCCAAATTTTTAGAGAGCAAACCCTAGTGATTTCATCTCCAAATCAACCCCTCCTTCCACCAAATCTTCTTCTCTCCTCCTCTACTCCATGAAAGGAAGGTGCTAGCCAAGTTTGGAAGGATTCGGAGCTCGTTTGTGTCCATTTGGAATCTCTACGTGTCGGGAGGCCTTTTCCTTTGAATCTCTCTTCCGGAAGGTATAATCTCTCCTCTAAACCATCCTTTCATGCATATAGATCTATTTTTGACCCATAGGAATAACCTCCATGATTTTGTGTCCATTTGAGTCCATTTCGTGTCCATTTGGACACTTGTAGAGGTGTCCTATGTGTAGGTTTGTGTCCATGTGGGAAAACCCCTATTTGGACACATGGGGAATTATTTATATATTGATTTTGTATTGTTCTAATATTTATTCCAGATTTTACTATGTGTTTAGATTGAGTTTTCTTATGTATCATGGTGTATCATATCACCTATATCAATATATGTATATATATGGTGATATATATTAATCTCTATATATGTATATATATAATATGGTTTATATATATATATGTGGATATATATATAATATGTTGGTGTGGCATTTTGTATTGGTTGTGGGCATTTGGAGTGGTCGGCCAAGAATAGGAGGTTGGATGTGTGTTGTGTATAGCAGGTGTTTGAGAGTATGGTTGAGAGGGGATGTGAGTTTGAGAGTAGTTTGTGTATGTGTTATGTTTGTGAGAGTTTAGATAAGGGAGAGGGCAGCACTAAGCACAGCAGTAACAGGGACCTGTCATGCCAAATTCAGTCCAATATTTTTTCCCCTTAACATCAGTCCATGTTAGTCCCACATGGCTGTCCATTTTCAGTCCTTAAACTCAGCATAGAGCACCCCCTTAACCATGTTTGGCTGTCCCCAAGAAGTCCCTTAACCCAGCCCCTTAATACCACCATGTTAACTGTCCTATATTACCCAAACCTGTCATTTAACTGTCCCAGATTTGCAGTCCACAGTTGGCCCAATTCAGCATCCCATTCCATACAATTCAGTCCCTATACATCAGTCCTACATAGCCCCAAATACCCCACCAACACAGTCCTATATAGATACTAAAAACCAGTCCTAACCCCATCCTTAACCCTCCATTAAACCTGTCCACATGTGGACAACAGTAGCAGTCCCATATTCCTGTTATTAACAGCCCTGTTACACCTAGGTGGCTGTCCATTGATACCCCAAGTCCAGTCCTCAAAGCCCCTCCAAAAACCCCACCTTCCTGTCCACTTTTAGCAACCCCATACCTGTCCTATTTCACCCCAAAACCAACTCCACAGTAGCCTATTTTTCTGTCCTTACCAACCCCAAAACAGTCCCCTACATGGCTGTCTTAAACAGTCCTTGATATATCCCCTACACCCCATGTAATTGCCCATGTACAACCTTATATGGCTGTCCCCACATTCCTGTCAAAACCAACCTCATCTAGACCAAATGACAGCCCTCTTAGCCCATGTATCAGTCCACAAAATCAACCCATACATCACTCATAAATTAGCCCCAACATGCCACAATTCAGCCCTATCATAGCAACCAATTTCAGTCCTTATAGGCTACAATATCTGTCCATTGATATGCCCCCAATATCTGTCCTGCACATACAAATCAGTCCCTATGACACCCCATGACAGTCCCTAGTGTGAGCCTTGTGTCTGTGTCCTTGTGAGCCTAGGTGTTGTGTATCTGTTAGCATATATATATATTTGTGTCCCATTGTATTTGAGTGTGTAAGTCTATATAGGAGAACCTATATGAGTTTAGATATATGGTTATATATATGAGTTTGTGAGTGTTGTGTGTGAGTTGTGTGAGTTTATGTGAGTGTAGGGTAAATGAGAATGGTATATGAGGTAAGGTAATGGGTAATGGCCAACATGTACCACGAGATGACTTAGACGACCTAGATACTAGGTTTTCTTGTAGGTAATATTAGTTTAGGATAGTATCTAGCTATCCTAGGAAACCTAGGCTAATATTCCTAGGTTAGAGTGCTATTGTGCAAGGTATTGGTATTTACCTTGGTAAGGTAATGTAGGTAATACATAGAAATAGGGTATTTGAGTTTGGAGTCTAAGATTGAGTTAGAACTTGGTTCCCTTGGTTGGTAATGATCAAATATAGTGCTCATAGACTAGTTTTGACGTCGGTTGACCATTTTGACCAAAAGTTAACAAAAGTCAACCGAGAGTCAAACTTAGCCTTTAAGCGACCTGATTTGACCAAAACCAAACCAGAGTTGACCAGTTGACTGGAAGTCAACAGTTGGTCAACATGTGACTTGTTTGACCTAGGGTTGACTCAGTGTTGACTAGAGTTGACCAGAGTTAACTTTTTGACCAAAAGTCAACTGTAAGTCAACCCTTGACCAAAATTGACCTAGATCGACTTGGATTGATTTCCTATGACCTTGTTTGACCTAGATTGTCCTAGTATGACTCAGTATGACCTAGTATGACCTAGTTTAGCTTGGTGTGACTTAGATTGACTTAGATTTGACCTAGATTGACCTAGATTCATTTAGAATGCATTATAATGCATCTTTTATCATTTTTTGGACTCATAGTGACTTGTACTGTTCTATATGAGACATACACCACTCCTCGGACAGTATATTCTCTTCAGACACTCAGGCTATCAGGCGAGTACATTCTCTGACCGTTTCATACCTTTATGGATTTATATTCTTGCTCTAGATTACTGTACTTGATGCTGACACGATCATTATCACGGATTGGTACTATATGAATCTTCTTCAGAGATATTATCTCCTTGTATTCACTAAATACATATTGTGATGTGCGTTTCACTTACATATTGTATTTATTGAATACCCTTATCATTGTACACTCATTGTGCATACACTACCAAAATATATGGATTTACCGACGGCCTTATCCGTCGGTAATCCGTCGCCAAAAATAAATACCGACGGATTACCGACGGATATTTTGGTAAAACAGCCGTCGGGAATAACCTCGTCGCTAAAACATATCCGTCGCTACTCCGTCGCTCAGCGACGACTTAGCGACGGAATACCGTCGGCGTATCTAAATATATAGAGCGACGGATTACCGACTAGCTTTCGTCAAAACATGTATCAGGATATAGGGTTAGCGACGGAAAACTCCGTCGCTAACCAGTCGACAAAACCGTATCACTGATTCTCTGATACCCAATATCCGTCGCTAATTCGTCGTAAATTTGTCGGCAAAAGCGTATCAGAGATTTTCTGATACCCAATTACCGACGGACATTCCGTCGCTAAACCGTCGCTCAATGTAAAATTCTCCAGGTAGCGACGGATATTACGTCGCCAATCCGTCGATACATTAAATTCCTACAGTTAGCGACGGATAGTCCGTCGGCACTTTGTCGCCAGTCCGCCGTAAGTTAGTCGCCAATCCGTCGCTAATGCTAAAATTTATGGACATCAAACAGCATCAGTTCGACGGATCGTCCGTCGCCAATCCGTCGCTTTATTGAAATGCTCCAGGTAGCGACGGATTTTACGTCGCCACTCCGTCGCTAACCTCAGTTTCTCCAGTTAGCGACGGATAATCCGTCGCTGAGTGGTCGCCAGTCCATCGTAAGTTAGTCGCCAATCCGTCGCGAAAGCTAAAATTTCTGGACATCAAACAGCATCAGGTCGACGGATCGTCCGTCGCCAATCCGTCGCTTTATTGAAATGCTCCAGGTAGCGACGGATAGTCCGTCGCCACTCCGTCGCTAACCTCAGTTTCTCCAGTTAGCGACGGACTATCCGTCGCTGAGTGGTCGCCAGTCCACCGTAAGTTAGTCGCCAATCCGTCGCGAAAGCTAAAATTTCTGGACATCAAACAGCATCAGATCGACGGATCGTCCGTCGCCAATCCGTCGCTTTATTGAAATGCTCCAGGTAGCGACGGATTTTACGTCGCCACTCCGTCGCTAACCTCAGTTTCTCCAGTTAGCGACGGATAATCCGTCGCTGAGTGGTCGCCAGTCCGTCGCTAACTGCTAATTTTTGAAAAAAAAAATACTGCAAACAGACTCTTTCCTGTTTATACAACACATCCAACACAATATCAAACATGCAAAATATCCATATACAACACCATATATCCATATCCAACACGAATATCTAACGTATCCAATATCCAACACCATATATCCATATGCAAAATATCCATATTCGACACCAATATCCAACGTATCCAATATCCAACAAAATATTACCAACACAATATATCCAATATCCAACATTAAATTATCCAAACATAAAAAAAATATCCGAACATACTCAGTATCCAAATGTCTACAAAACCAACAACATAAACAAAATCAAACCCCGTCCGTCGGATCGTCTCGTGCTCGTGCCGCCGCATCCGCTTTGCGTATGTACTCCTCCACCGTGTGTGCCGGCATGCTTGGGACAAGACATGGTCTGGAAGCGCGCGTAGCTGCTCTGGCGACATCATGTCAAGGAGCGTCAAGATGGTGTTATCCGATACGATGCGGGCGTCCACAGAGCGGTTAAACGAAAGCCGTCCGGGGGAAGAAGGACCAGGTCGATCCGAAGCACCGGCAGCAGCAGTAGACGGATCGGGAGCAGACGGACCGGGAGCAGACGGATAGCGCCCCAACACTATCGCCCGCAAATCTGACACCGCGGAGGTCAGAGTCGCAAGCTGTGCCCTCACATCGTCAACCGGGGGCGCTGGGGGAGGCGGAGGCGGTGGATATCTCGGGGACGGCTGCAACGAGGGCGCTATGGAACCTAAGCCGTAGACGCGCCCTTTCCTAACGCCGCCGACGGATTCTACGAACACGTCGTCGTAGCGAGCGGCCATAGAAGAGTGCGTCTGGGTGGGCGTCGTTTCGCCGACATTCTCGGAAGGGGGCTCGATCTCAAGCCGACTAAGTGCCTCATGATACGCAGCCTATCCAATGAATGTGTTTATACTATAAGTTTTCCTAAGTTATAATCTAAATCCTATGTTTCCCTAAGTTATAGTCTGAATCCTAAGTTTATCTAATTAACTTACCAATAATTATATTTCTAACATAAATCTCATAAACGTAAGTACTTACATCAGTCTCCTCGGCCCTCGCGTCGACGAAGCTTCCGTCCTTCCGCCTCTTGTGCGTATACACGAATATATCGTGAGCGGTGACCGTCTCCGCCTCTTTCCCCTGCTTCACCGCCCGTTGGGCCTGCATACGTAGAATTTAATTAACTTCGTATATTAACAGTACGAAATTAAATAATAGAATGAATTTGAATTTGCGCTATCTCACCAAATCTGTACGCGTCAATGCGTGGGGCCTTGATCCCCCCGTATGCAGACCCGCGACCTGTCGATTAGCCTTAGCTTTCTCCGATTTCAGCTTGAACTACGGAGTATCCATCTTCTCCAACGTCTGCTCATACTACTCCGCCCGGATCCAGTCCTTCCTCGTATGCGCCGTACGAAGGTCGTACACCGCATCCCGTATCTTCTTCCCGGCGGCGGCTTTGTAGGTCCTGCGGATCGCCTCCTCGCGATGGGGGGGCCACCAGAACGTCCTCTGACATACAAATTCAAATATCACGTAATAAAAAATTTAATGATTTAAAGAATAATTAATAATTCACCGACGGATTTATACCCTCATTTTGTCGAGCCAGACGTACTTCATGTCCTGAGGCACCTCAGAAAAATTGAGGTAGGGGCCATGGTAGTTATCCCGGATAATGCGCCCTAGAATCCGGGCAGCATCCCACGGGAAAAACCTATAAAGAAGCAACGACTGGATTATTAACTTGAATAAATGAAATAAATTTAATAAATTAACTTAAATTTACTTACGATTCACCAGCGGGCCATAGCTCTCGTCGGAACTTGCCCACCAGCCTCTCTGGTGGCGTCGGGGGATCCGCGGGTCCGCGCACGTACTCCCCGGTAACAGGATGAAACTGAATCCCGGGGTACTCCGAGGCCCACCCTGCAGTAACTGCTGGGCCCCCTGCTGCATCTGCTGCTGCATCCGCTGGTACATCCGGTGGCGGAACGGATCCGCTAGCGGATGGAGTCACAGGCCTCGACGACGATATCGGTAGCACCGAGGAAGAATGACGGCGGGAAGAGCCTGTGTCCGGGCTCTCCAAGTCGGGATCGGAGGTCACATCCGGGGAATGCGGCTGGCGACCACGACCGCTACCACCATGCCCACGCCCACGCCCACGCCCACGCCCACGACCACCACCACCACCACCACCGCCGCCGCCGCCGCCGCCGCCGCCACCGCCACGACCACGGCCAGCACCACCAGTACGGGTGTTCGCAACCATGCCCTGTAAATAGAACACATAAACAAAATACCGACAACATAGATTTTAAATGAATATAAAACTAAACATATCCATACCAGCAGCAGGGCGATGAGTGCCGCCCAGACGAGTAGGCCTAGGAGTGCCATCTGCAAAAAGAAACTCATACAATAATACGCAAATATCCCAAACTGAAATAAATATTACAATCAGAAGTGAAGTACGAATAAAAGCTAGATACACAAAATCTGATAAAATCATGCACCAATACAACAAAGTACAATTCTTGTAACTTTTGATGAAAGGGCATCTTATGTTCCACTAGACTTGTAATTGTAAATCCAAATGTAATAGGGTAATTTAGGATTCAAGACTAGATATTGGGTGCTTCAAGATACAACTGAAATATAGCGATATTTAATCATCGTCATCGTCCTCTTCCTCGGCCTCGGCCTCATCATCATCATCATCCTCATCATCGAATTCATCTGTATCCTCATCCTCATCCTCATAAAGTTCTTCTTCTTCTTCTTCTTCTTCTTCTTCTTCTTCTTCTTCTTCTTCTTCAGTCTCAATACTTGGGACAAGACGCCTCTTTCTCCCCTGGTTGACATCTAAGTCTTGTATATCAACCTCTTTCTCCCCTCTATTTTCATCAGCAAGAGGTATATCAACCTCTAATTCAACATCCATGTCACAAGACTGTTGTCCCAAGTATTGGGGCTTTTCGATCTGGTCCTCTTGGTATGCTGGGTCTCCAACGTTGAATGTATTTCTAGATTTAATCTTGCATACTGCCCACCAGTCAAAGCGATCTCTACGACGCCTTGGGTAGCTTGTATAGTAGACTTGAACAGCCTGACTTGCTATCGCAAACGTGTCGGACCCTCTATACCTCCTGCGATGATTTATATCGACGAATCCAAATTGTTTATCGATTCTCCAACCGATATTTGGTGTCGTATCGAACCACTCACATTTGAACATAACAATATGCATGTCAAATGGGGTACTATATTGTAATTCTACAATATCCTGAAGCACTCCATAATAGTCAAAGTCCGGCTCGTCGTCATAGATTGTGCCTCTTATGCAAACACCAGAATCCTTCGTACTGAAGCCGTCATTGAGAAATTCGGCATTTATAGGATGTTGAGTTGTCTTAAACTTGAAGCCATTAACGACATAGCCGGGCCAAGTCTTTGCATGCTTCTTCGGTCCCAATGACAAATAACGAATGCTCTCATTTGTGAGTGTACTTGGTTCAGCTAATAAAACCTGTAAACTTTAAATGTTTTAGTTGCATATATATATTTAAATGGTAGCCGCATAACATATTATCTCAGTTACTTACGTAATCTCGAAACCATGACGGAAAGGTAAAATCAACCTCTCTTTGAAGTCCCTCATCGGTAATATCGGGTGTCCTTATTTTGACTTCATCTCTAAATACACTGTTAGAGAGAATAAAAATTAGTGTAGTCACTTACCTCACCAAATTAGAGATTATAACGAGGTGTAGTCACTTACTTCTCCAAATCTCTCACTTCTTGTATGTCACAATTTAACAAGACATATCGGTGAGCGGCATCATACTCATCGTCACTCAACCACCGTTTCTTACTAGCCCCAATAGGCTTGCCCCTTAAATTGAATATACCTCCTTTCTTCAATTGATGTGATTTTCTTCTTTTACATGCTTCTACAACCTTGTTATGCTTTAAACCCTTGTTGATTTGTCTTTTCTGTTTAATTTTCTTTGTCGAATTGACCGGAACAAAGACCCCCAATGTCGGTATCGGTCAATACTTGGTATCGGTCGATATCGGATCGGAACATGCCAAACCGTATCGGTATCGGCCGTATCGGATCGGTATCGGCCGATACTTTAAACCATGATATATATGTCTGAGTGTGTGTGTATCCGTGTGTCTGTGTCCGTGTGTGTGTGTGTGTGTCCATGTGTGTGTGTGTCTCTGTGTGTGTGTCCGTGTGTGTGTGTGTGTCTGTGTGTGTGTGTCCGTGTGTGTGTGTGTGTGTGTCCGTGTGTGTGTGTGTGTGTCTATGGGAGAGGAGGAGGAGGACTCCTGCGCGGGGACTCCAGAGTCCCTCCTACGCCCCCCCTGCCCCGACCCCTCCCCCCCAACCCCTGCCCGACCCCCCCAACCCCTGCCCGACCCCCTCTCCCACCCCACTGCCCCCCCTGCCCCGACCCCCCCAACCCCTGCCCGACCCCCTCTCCCACCCCCCTGCCCCCCTGTCCCGACCCCCCCAACCCCTGCCCGACCCTCCCCCAACCCCTGCCCGACCCCCTCTCCCACCCCCCTGCCCCCCCTGCCCCGACCCCCCCAACCCCTGCCCGACCCTCCCCCAACCCCTGCCTGACCCCCTCCCCGACCCCCCCTGCCCCCTCTCCCACCCCACCCTTGCCCCGACCACCCCACCCCCTACCCGAACCCCCCTGCCCAGACCACCCCCCCACCCCTGCCCGACCCCCTTCCCGACCCCCCTGCCCCCGACCACCCCACTCCACCCTTGCCCCGACCACCCCATCCCGTACCCGAAACCCCCCTGCCCCACACCCTCTCCGACCACTACGACAGCCCCCCAACCCCCCAAATCGTAAAAGAGAGAGAGAGAGAGAGAGGGAGATAGAGAGAGAGAGAGGGGGGGAGAGAGAGCATACCTTAGAGAGAGAGAGGGAGATCGTCGGTCGGAGAGAGCGAGATCGTCGGAGAGAGGGAGAGGGAAGAGAGAGAGTGTTTTGGGGGGGAATGAAAATTTCCCCCCCATCGGTTCAATTTAAGTTAGGGTACAGAAATTAGCGACGGCTTAGCGACGGATTATTCCGTCGCTAAGTAGTCAGTAAATCTCGCGCCAGAGTAGCGACGGATTATTCCGTCGCTAAGTCGTCAGTCAAATCTCGCGCCAATATTTTAGGCTTTTTCCGCCAAAATATGCGACGTTCTTGCGACGGATATAAAACCGTCGCTACATGGCCGACGACCTATCGACGGTGTAGCGACGGATATGGACATAAAAAAATAAAAAAAATTGTCCACTGCTTTCTGTCGGTATTTCGTCACAAATCCGTCGGTGATCCGACGGTAATAGCGACGAAAATTTTCCGTCGCTAAATGGCCGTCGCTAAAATGCTGTAATTTGGTAGTGATATTGTACTCTCAATATCACATTGAGCTATTGTACAAGCCATTGTACAAGCCATTGTATAAGGTAACGTAACTGAATTGGATCCTTGTGTATTGTTTGGGGAGGGGAGTAGAATTGGTTATGTGATCAAACCTATTGTATAAGAAATTGTATATGTCCATTATACACTCACGTACAAAGGAGTCCCATTTTATAACCTAACCCGTTTACATAACCATATTGTACTCTAAATCACAGTAGGCTTACAGTTCTTACTTATCATATTTAGATATTTCCTGTTATCAAATCTCTACTATTTTTCATTTACTTCTTTCTTTCAGCGTTTTATGTACTTTACTCTATTGCATGCTTTATATTTCCTAACTCGATATGAACTGCGTGAGATGTTTTATGCTCGCTCCCGTCCTGACTGGACCTATTAAAAATATTACAGAGGATGAGGAGGAGGCCTGCGTAGACACCTACTATGGGGCAGCTGTAGATGCCATGTGTGACCCGGATTTCCAGCCTGATCCACTAGCTTAGAGATTGAGGCTCCCTAGTCTAGGTTTTCTATTTCTGTCATTTGAGATCTAGATTGTATATATTCTTTCATTTCAGTGTTAGAGTCTTGTATTGAGCTGGATGTTCTGATTTGTTATGTCAGTAGACACTTAGACTCTCTGGTTGTGTTTATGTGGTTTTTCCTTCATTCCAGTATTTATCTATCTATCTTCCTAGCTTATCATTCTGCTCTAGATGTGATTGAGACTGTATTTTGCTATGTCACCTCCATTCGGAGTGTATATATTGTACATGTACCTTTATATTGTTAGATGATTGACCTAGGACAGCGTTCTACCGCCGACACTGCGGCATAGGCTGGGCGTTGTTACGTTCTCGTGCCCATACAGAGGGTGCGGGTCGTGACATAAGATCCATTCCACGTTATGGAATGGCTTCTTTAGAACCAAGTCCCATATTCAGCGGGTTGCGCCTCGAGGATTGGCTCGGCGGCTGAGTCGGGAGAGACCTCCCGTTTCTCTGATTTTTATGCCGCACTTGATTTGGCTTTGGCTTTGGTTTTTGTGAATACGTTTTTGTGAATATTTTCGATAAGTTTTCGTGACTTATGTTTTCGAGCTTCGCATTCATATCGAAATTCCTTGAATTACACAGTGTTCTAATCAGTTGCTTATGCGATTGTTGGTGATCGCATAGGCGATGTCAGCACAACCAACCGGTCGCTTGCTTGAAGCAAGTCTAAGGCGAGTGGCTGACCTCCTTCGCCTCGTCCCTCTACTTCAAAATTAATATGAAGTGAATGAATGCTTGTCATAATAGTGTAGAATCAAAGAAATCGTAGCATATTTTAAGACTCTGCAAAACGGTCATTAGACAACTTGTCGACAAGGTGTAGTTTCCTCGAACGGTTGCCTAGGCCAAGGGACCGATTCGGCCTGGGAGAAACGAGTATAGCAAGCGCCAGCCTTACATCGACATGGGTTATTCGGGAACTTTCGTACAGGGCTCGCTACCCGCCGTGAAAGGGTCGCGTCTAACCCAGTTATAGTCCGTGATGGTTTGACATTGCCAGCGGCCTTCACACCCTTCACTGCTTAACTAACGCACGTGACACGGGATTATTATGATAGCTGCTTAATATTTTCAAATTCATATGCTTGCCTCGAAACATGTTGACATGCAAATTGATCAGGATGGTTAGAAAGATCACATAAATAGCTAGCTAACATGTTTATAAAACTGCTTGAATCAAATACAGAGCTTGGATTTTAATTAGTCATTCGCCAGTACATGTGATCGTACTGATCCTCGCTCTTGCTGGTCCCGCGAATCAGGAAGGACGTGCCAACTAGCTTGGCGACGTACGTGAGTTTTGAAGCTTCGGTCGCACGTCGAAGACTTTCTCCGCAACTCCAAGTTTGAAGGCTCAACTGTCCAAGAGAAGATGGCTCAGCGTCCCTCCATTCTAGGTCACTAGGATATTCTGTTGTAAATTGAGGGATGTGTGCAATGTATGGAACGGCTATCTCATCGGCACTCTTTTGTAATCGAGTCATATTGTAGCCCGCACGGCATGAGTCCTGTACTGGAGTCTGTAAATGATGTTCATTATCAATAAAGATCAAAGTTTTCTTAATGTGTGATTCAATTTGTCTGCTTATTCTCTTAGCTCTCATGTCTCGGATTACCTTATGACTATCCCTTGTGCGATCGCAAATTAGGTTCGTACGGCATCACGCCTGGGGGGCGACTATCGATTTGACGGAATCGGGGCATGACATAATGGTATCAGAGCACGGCTTTACGTCCTTGTCCTCCAGTGTCGAGTTCCTAGTCTCAAATCGTTGACCTCGTGTCGATGAGATGAGTTATTCCATACGCTGTACGCAGGACATTTTCTGAAACTAACGAGAGTTGCCTTTCTTTTCCCTGCAGTTACGGAAGCTCGGGCAGAGGACGAGACGAGCGCTTCTAGCGCTCGAGTACTTTTAGACCCGAGCATTCCGTCAACCCAATGGGGATGACGCCTACCGTAGTCGAACCTTCCGGCGACCCGATTCAACGGATGCTGCAGATGCACAAAATACAGCAACGTCAAAATGAGCTCCATCGCCAGCAGGCAGAGGCTCGTCAGGTCCAGTTGGAGAATCGGTTCGAGGCTCAATTCAAGCTACAGCAGCAGCAGCTGAATACACTCTAACAAATAGTACAATCGGTCGTGGGCAACAACAATTCAACGATGATGCCTGCCGTGACCGAGCCTGCGGTTCGATCCAACGAAGCTGAACCGGAGGCGTCCGTGCTCTCACATGCGGCACCGAGAAGTTCTAACTTCGACGTGTCAAAATTCACAAAAAGCTGCCGCACTTCCTTCAACGGCACAGAAGATCCCTCCGTGGCGATCGCCTGGTTGGAGGAGCTGGAAGATAAGTTCGAGCTTCTGGGTGTCGAAGACTCGAAGAAAGTTGCGTGTGCATAACTTCTACTTCGAATGAACGCACACGATTGGTGGTTCGTGCAGAAGCGGGCAATTCGACGTGAAGACGGGACAGCGGCGATCTCATGGGCCACATTCAGAAATGCGTTCGAGACCGAATATCTTTCTGCAACCTTGCGACAGGAGAAAAAAAATAAATTTATGCAGTTGAGGCAAGAAAATATGACTATACGACAGTATACGGCTGAATTCAACAAACTAGCCAAATTTGCTAGAGGCTATCTACCTACCATTGCAAGTCAAACTCGACGATTCAAAGTGGGCCTGCGTTCCACTATCCGTGCTCACGTTTCAGTGCCTGAATAAAAAACTATGGGCGAGACACTCAACCATGCCCTCTGTCTGGAGTCCGAGTATCCTCCTGCTACTACTGGCGCTGTTTACTTTAATAACAAACGCCATAGTAATGCGGAAGGCAACAATGCGCACATGCGTCAAAATCGCAGCAACGGAGGTGGCAACCAGACGAAGGATCGAATAGTCTGCAATTTCTGCCACAAAGAGGGGCACATGGCCAATGAGTGCCGATTGAAGAACGGTGCATGCTTCGGGGTCGAATGGATCATATTGTACACAATTATCTGGAGAAGCCGAACCAGCGCCCTCAACAACATCAACAGAAGCGAGGACAAGCACCTCGGGCTCCACAGACCGTACCACAGAATGGCCAGGACCGTCGCCCCAATGCTCAGGGCCGCGTCTATGCCAAGACTCGAGACGAAGCGTTCCCATCTGACACAGTCGTGACAGGTATACTGCAATTCAATAATAAACCTGCTCGTGTATTGTTTGATTCAGGTGCCACGCATAGTTTTATATCGGCGGACTTCACCGTCGAGCACAAATTTTCCATGACACCGCTGGGCCTCGATCTTACTATTAACGTACCGTCGGGCATGCAACTACTTCCAAATTTAGTCTGTAGAGATGGAATCATCTGTATAGGTGGTCAAAAGATCAGTCTTGATGCGATAGTTCTAGATATTAAGGACTACGACATCATTCTGGAGATGGATTGGCTCGGTCCGTGCAACGAACCATAGACTGTGCTGAAAAGAGGGTCACATTCTGTATACCTGGAGTGCCTGAATTCTGCTACTCGTGTGGCGAGATGTCGTCGACCTGCATGGTGATCTCCGTAATATCTGCTCGACGGCTGCTGCATTTCGGGTGCGAAGGCTATCTAGCGTCCATTCGAGACATGCGACAGGATGGTATAAATACGGGTCAGACCGATGTTGTGGCAGAATTTCCAGATATGTTCCCGGACGAACTGCCCGGCATGCTGCCCGATCGAGAGATTGAGTTCACTATCGATACATTCTCCGATACCCGACCGATCTATAAAGCCCTGTACAGAATAGCCCCTGCAGAGCTTAAAGAACTCAAAGTACAGTTGTAAGAGTTACTCGACAAGGGATTCATTTGACCCAGCGTCTCGCCATGGGGTGCGCCCGTGCTGTTCATCAGGAAGAAGGATGGCTCATTGCGTCTTTGTATCGATTACTGCGAGCTGAGTAAAGCCACCATCCAGAACAAATATCCCCTACCCCGCATAGACGATATGTTTGATCAGTTGCAAGGAGCTACGATGTTCTCTAAAATTAATCTGGGTTACGGTTACCATCAACTCAAGATCAAGCCGGACGATGTGCCGAAGTTTGCCTTTCGCACTCGATACGGCCATTATGAATTCCTGGTAATGCCGTTCGGCCTAACGAATGCCCCTGCTGCTTTTATGGATTTGATGAATCGGGTGTTCCGACCATTCGTCGACAAGTTTTTAGTAGTCTTTATCGACGATATACTCGTCTACTCGAAGAATAGACAGCAACACACTGAGCATCTACGGACCGTGCTTCAGACCCTTCGAGAAAATCAGTTATATACGAAGCGAAGCAAATGTAAATTCTGGCTGAGCAGCGTCCCATTCCTTGGACACATCATTTCAGCTGAAGGCATTGCAATCGATCCAAAAAAAGTTGAAGCAGTTGTCGATTGGAAACGGCTAACGTCTGTCGGCGAGATTCGAAGTTTCCTTGGCCTAGCAGGATACTACCGACGCTTCGTAAAAGACTTCGCGAAGATCGCATCGCCTCTGACTCGCCTCACCCAGAAAGGAGTCGCATTTGAATGGTCAGACGACTGTGAAGCTTCATTCCAAGAGTTAAAGCAACAGCTCGTCTCGGCCCCGATACTCGTGCTTGGGGTGTGTGCTGATGCAGCAGAATAAGGTGATATCTTTTTCTTTCCGACAGCTAAAGCCGTACGAGAAGAACTACCCTACTCATGACCTGGAGTTAGCGGCGATTATGTTCGCATTAAAATTATGGCGTCACTATCTTTATGGCATAGCGTACACGATCTATATCGATCACAAGAGCCTCAAGTATCTATTCACGCAGAAGGAACTGAACTTGCGGCAAAGACGTTGGCTTGAACTGATCAAGGATTATGACTTGACTATTGACTATACGTCGGAAAAGGGAAATGTTGTGGCGGACACTCTGAGTCGGAAGTATATTGCCTCGCTATCCATCGACCGCAGACTGCTACGCGACCTAGAAGAGATGGGCATCGAACTCCGAGTCTGATTCCGGAATGTGCAGTTGGCAAAGTTGCAGTTAGAGCCGAGCTTGCAAGAAAAGATCAAGACTGCTCAGAAGGACGATCCGTACCTGAAAAAAATACGAGAGCTAATCTTGACATGTAGGACGACCGACTTTGCGAAAGACGAAACCGGCATGCTTCGATTGAAGGGTAGGCTACGCGTTTCGGACGATTCAGAACTTAGAAAGGAGATATTGTCGGAGGCGCACTATGCGAAGTACACCTTGCATTCCGGTAGCACAAAGATGTACAAGGACCTCCGCAAAAACTTTTAGTGGCACGGGATGAAAAGAGATGTGGCACTCATCGTGTCGTAATGCAAGGCCTGTCAGCTGGTGAAAGTTGAGCACCAGAGATCGGGCGGGGAGATACAGAATCTGGCGATTCCGGAATGGAAGTGGCAGCACGTGTGCATAGATTTTATTGTTGGTCTGCCGAAGACGCCGCGAGGAAATGATGCCATCTGGGTCATCGTCGATCGACTAAGCAAGATGTCAGAAAAGCTACGCGGACGTTCATCGTCGACCCCTCGAGTTTTAAGAAGGCGATCACGTATTTCTTAAAGTGTCGACCATGCGAGGAGTTACTCGATTCGGTGCGAAGGGGAACTTGAGTCCGAGATTCGTTGGGCCGTTCAAAATACTCGAACGGGTCGCCCCAGTGGCCTATAAAATTGCCCTACCGTCGGCGCTAGAAGGTGTACACAATGTCTTCCACGTCTCTCAGTTGCGGAAGTGCGTGCACGACCCGAGCCACGTGGTAGATTTTGGCCAGCTGGAGCTAAAGTTCGACTTATCCTACGTTGAAGAGCCAGTTCAAATCTTAGAACGCAAGGATAAGCTGCTGCAAAATCGAGCGATCCCTCTCGTCCGCGTCCTCTGGAGGAACCATTCGGTCGAAGAGTCGACGTGGGAGCTTGAATCGAAAATGAAGGAGAAATTTCCTTCATTGTTCTCGTAGAGGTAGGTTCTATCCTTAAGTTTCGATGAAATTTTTTTTATTAGTTGGTTATGGTGTAGTGCCCCGTCCCTACATCGTGCCCCGTTTTCGTCCACGGGGTTAGCGAAAAAGGAACACTGTCGCTATCGATTCGGTCGGGACTAATAGGTCGGAATCAGCCGAGTCGATCGAACGGAAACCATTGAATTATGATCCATTCCACGTTATCGAATGTCTTCTTCAGAACCAAGTCCCATATTCAGCGGGTTGTGCCTTGAGGATTGGCTCTGCGGCTGAGTCGGAAGAGACCTCTCATTGCTCTGATTTCCTTGCCGTACTTGATTTGGCTTTGGCTTTGGTTTTTGTGAATGCATTTTCGTGAATGTTTTTGATGAGTTTTCGTGACTTGCATTTTCGAGCTTCATATTCATATCAAAATTCCTTGAATTACACAGTGTTCTAATCAGTTACTTATGCGATTGCAGGTGATCGCGTAGACGACGTCAGCGCAGCCAACCGATCGTTCTCTTGAAGCAAGTCTAAGGCGGGTGGCTAACCTCCTTCGCCTCGTCCCTCTACTTCAAAATCAATATGAAGTGAATGAATGCTGGTCATAATAGTGTAGAATCAAAGAAATCTTAGTATATTTTAAGACTCTGCAAAACGGTCATTGGACAACTTGTCGACAAGGTGTAGTTTCCTCGAACGGTTGCCTAGGCCAAGGGACCGATTCGGCCCGGGAGGAACGAGTATAGCAAGCGCCAGCCTTACATCGACGTGGGTTATTCGGAAAATTTTGCACAGGGTTCGCTACCAACCGTGAAAGGGTCGCGTCTAACCCAGCTATAGTCTGTGATGGCTTGATATTGCCAGTGGCCTTCACACCCTTCACTGCTTAACTAACGCACGTGACATGGGATGAGTATGATAACTGCTTAATGTTTTCAAATTCATATGCTTGCATCGAAACATGTTGACATGCAAATTGATCAGGATGGTTAGAAAAATCACATAAATAGCTAGCTAACATGTTTATAAAAATATTTGAATCAAATGCAGAGCTTAGATTTTAAGTAGTAATTTGCCAGTACATGTGATCGTACTGATCCTTGCTCTTGCAGGTCCCGCAAATCAGGAAGGACGCGCCAACTAGCTCAGCGACGTTCGTAAGTTTTGAAGCTTCTGCCGTGCGTCGAAGACTTTCCCCCGCAACTCCAAGTTTGAAGGCTCAACTGTCCAAGAGAAGATGGCTCAGCGTCCCTCCTTCCAGGTCACTGGGATATTCTGTTGTAAATTGAGGGATGTGTGAAATGTATGGAATGGCTATCTCAACGACACTCTTTTGTAATCAAGTCATATTGTAGCCCGTGCGGCACGAGTCCTGTACTGGAGTCTGTAAATGATGTTCATTATCAATAAAGATCAAAGTTTCCTTAATGTGTGATTCAATTTATTTGCTTATTCTTTTAGATCTCGTGTCTCGAATTACCTTATGACTATGCCTTATGCGATCGCAAATTAGGTTCGCACGTCATCACGCCCGGGGGACGACTATCAATTCGATGGAATTGCGGCATGACATTTACTATACCTTATATACATGGCATGCTCAGCACGGTGGCCTTACGAGGGATCGGTGATGACATGCAGAGCCCGGGGGTCTTTCGAGGGACCGGTGCTCATCTAGTCTTGATATACTTGGCCCCGTTAGCTTGCTAGATCGGCACGATCTGAGGATTCCTATATTGCATTGTTCGGGTAACCCAACCTCCACCTAGACAGCCGTAGGCATTTAAGTGGCCGCTTACTCACCTAAATTGTATGGATTGCTGCTTGCTAAGCTGGCTGGCCCGTAACGCTGCCCGGGCGTGGTAATTCATTCCCTTGTTCTTGTTTGATATAGGGGTGGATTATTGTTCCGTTGACAGACTACGAGTTTCGGTTGGCGATGCATGTATTATTAGATGTTAGAAAGATTGTGATGATTATTGGTTATTTAGCTACATTAGATGTGGATTGTTATCGTGCGTTGGTACCGTACGATCCTTACCCTATTTTACTGTTCATATATGCTATTTCTGTCAAATTTTATCCTGCTGGCTTTTCTTTATCCGTCCTTGAGCCTTCCTTTCTGGTACTTGCTACGGTTGGCCTGACCAACCCTGGATTGTTCCCAGATTGCCTGTGTCCGACCCTGTGGATCTTCCAGACTTGACTTGGAGGATGTGCTTCAGTTCCAGACCATGCTAGGAACTGTGGGAAGATATATTCGTCTACATTATTATCATGTAATGTAGACTTCCCGATTATCATATGTGTATTTTCCTGTTTTCTATATGATTATCTTTCTTGTAGTTATTTCATTGCTATTGTCTGTGGATATGAGATCAGATTTAGGCCATAGAATGATTACATGTTAGGATACCCATCAAGATTGACAGCCGTCATTGTCGTATAACGTATTCGTACCTTATACGGTGTAGCTGGCCGACGTTCGTCCTTGTATTTCGATACTGGGGCGTGACACGTGCTTTCTGTAAAGCACACCAAGCATTCACTCTGCTTGAGAACTTATTAAGGCATTTAAGCCAACCTCAACACAGGATCCATTTTTCGCAGAAAATATATAGTAGACAACAGTGGTTATGGGTCTGTAACCCTTCCATGTTCTCAAGAACAAGAACCCACTGTTACCTGATAGTTTTCCAGTCAGTGGTCCTCCTTTGAACCAAAATTTAGATGTCTAGTAGATTTCTCTTTGAACTAATAACATAAAACTTTGTGGTAGGATTACAAAGACATACTATCAGAATGCCTTCAATCCCATCTTCCCTGCTGTGTCTTCAGCCAGCTGACGCTTGAGGTCGTTCGTGAACGGATCTGCCAGGTTCTCCTGACTCCGAACATCGATTACTACAATGAAACCTCTCTTGATGAGATCTTTCACAACCATGTGCTTTAATCGCACAGTTCTTTTCTTTCCGTTGAAGAGATCATTTGATGCTATCGCCGTAGTCGCCTGGTTGTCGCAGTATATCGGAATTGCCGGTATCTGCGCTCCAACCACTAGAAGATCATACATGAGCTTCCGAAGCCACTCTGCTTCATCTGCTGCGGTATCAAGTGCAAAGAACTCAGATTCTATAGATGATCGTGAGAGCATAGTCTGCTTCTTCGACTTCCATGATATAGCAGCTCCATCCATTGTGAAAATGAATCCACCAGTAGACCTTTCGCTCTCCAACTCTGAGCACCAGCTGGCATCACTGAAGCCTTATACTACCGGCGGCTCTCCGCTGAAGTGCAGTACATATGTCTGAGTCTTCTTGAGATATCTCATAACACGCTTCACGACTTTCCAGTGCTCAATGCCTAGATTGCTTGTGAATCGACTCAGCATTCCCACGACAAAAGCTATGTCAGGCCTAGTGGCAGTAGTAGCATACATCAAACTTTTGATGACGCTAGCGTACTCCAATTGCCTGACGCTTTCCTTCAAGTTTGGCTCCATCTTCTGGTCACTTCGGTACGGCATATCAATTATAGGAAGATCATGATACCTGTATCGAATGAGCATCTTCTCAATGTAATGAGATTAAGACAGTGCCAATCCAGTGTCTGTCCGGATGATCGTGAGTCCCAAGATAACATTAGCATCCCCCAAGTCCTTCATACTGAACTTTGTCGAGAGGAACTTCTTTGTCTCAGTGACACAGCTTATATCCGTACCTAGGATTAGCATGTCATTCACGTACAGACAAACGATGACTCCTCTTCCATCAGCAAATTTAGTATAGACACACTTGTCTGTTTCGTTGACCCTATAGTCGTTTGATCTTAGAACTTTGTCAAACTTCTCATGTCACATTTTGGGAGCTTGCTTTAAGCCGTACAAAGATTTTATCAACTTGCTGACTTTATCATCTAGGCCTCTGACGACAAATCCTTCTGGCTATTGCATATATATCTCCTCGGTCAGCTCGCCATTCAGGAATGTTGTTTTCATATCCATCTGATGTATCACCAGCTTGTGTATTGCCGCTAGAGCAATCAACAATCTGATGGTTGTCATCCGTGCTACTGGAGCAAATGTGTTAAAGTAGTCGATCCTCTGCTTTTGAGAAAACCCCTTGGCCACTAGCCTGGCATTGAACTTGTCAATGGTTCTATCAGCTTTCATCTTCTTCTTGAAGATCTACTTGCATCCGATGGGTTTTGCTTCTTTGTGTAAGTCAACTAACACCCATGTGTTATTGGAGGTAATTGAGTCAATTTTGTTGTCTATTGCCTCCTTCCAGAAGACAACATCTCTGGTTTTTATTGCCTCATCATAGGTAAGCAGATCTGCTTCCACATGATAGGTGACAAAATTATTTCCGAAGCTCTTCGGCTTTCTTCTCGCTTCGTTGACGGCTCAGCGAGTTCTGGTTCAATTGTTGTTTCCCTACCAACAACATCTTGGACTACTGGCTCATATGAGATTTCAGTCTCATTTGTACCTTCACCATTCTCCAGAATGTCTGGAAGAACAATATTTTTGTGTCTTGCAAACTTGTCTTCAAAGTATTCAGCATCGCAAGATTAGATGATATGATTTGACTCGATGTCAAGAAATCTCCGAACATCACTCTTCTCGGCATACCCCAAGAAGATTGCCTTCGTAGTCCTTGTCCCCAGCTTCTGAATCTTCAGATCTGGGAGCTTCACATAAGCCAGACATTCCCACACTCGAATGACACTCAAGTTAGGTCTGACTTTGAACCAGAGTTCATGAAGAGTTATGTCAGAAGTTGCATATAGCACTCTATTCAGAATGAAAGTGGCCGTTAATGCAGCTTCTTTCCAGTAGCATTTAGGAAGACCTGCAGTTAGCAGCATTGAGTTCATCATTTCTGTCAACGTTCGGTTTTTCCACTCTGCTACTCCGTTAGATTGAGGAGAATATGGAGCAGTAGTCTCGCAGATGATTCCATGTTCTTTGCAGAACGATGCGAATTCATGAGACCGATATTCTCTACCTCGATCACTTCTCAACCTCTTGAGTTGTTGTCCAGTTTGTCGTTCAGCTTCGGTCCTGAATTCTTTGAACTTCTCGAACGCTTCGTCTTTAGATTTGAGCAAGTAGACGAATGCGTACTTAGAGAAGTCATCGATGAAGGTTATGAAATACTTTATCCCGGCTTTTGTAGCGAATTATTTGAAGTCACAGATATCGGAGTGTACCAACTCCAGAAGATTTGTGCTTCGACTGACCCGATGAAAGGGTTTTCTTGTGATCTTCATCTGAGCACATACTTCACACTTCTCTACCTTATTCCTACATTTGGAGATAAGTCCTAGACTAGACATTTTGTTTATCCTTTTACAATGAACATGTCATAGCCTAGTATGCCACAACTCAAGAGAATAATCAGAAAAAGCGACTGCATTAATTTTATTAGACTGGTTTACAAGCTAAATTTTAAACATTCCTTCGGTTTGATAAGTCTTTCCGAAGTATGTTTCCTTCTTGGACATCACCATCTGACCAGCATTAATGTCCATCCTCAAGCCTGCGTTGCTAAGCAGGCTTCCAAAGATCAGGTTCTTGGCAATCGTTGCTAAGCAGGCTTCCAAACCATTCCTTGCCAGAACAGACATGGCACGTCGCACCGGTGTCTATCCACCATTCAGAGTCAGCCCCCACAGTTGTGACCTGAGCGATCATAGCAACAGTGTTAGAAACCAAATAAACCTTACTAGACTCACCTTTCTCTGATTGTTTAGGCTTGGATCTGCATTCACTTTTGTAGTGGCCTTTCTTGCCACAATTTATACAAGTCATGTGGGACTTCGACTTCTGATGCTTGAACGAAGGACCCTTCACTTTCAGATTAGTATAGTCCTTCTTTTTGTGATGACAAGCCACCTGCTTCCCCTTGGGCTCTCTTGTCTGCACCAGATTGGCCTTAGCCAACTGTTTGGACAGAGTGTCCACCTTCTGTTGAGAACGCATCCCGTCCTCAACATGGATCTCTTGAAGGAGATCTACCAAGCTAATATCCAGCTTCTTCCTATGCATTCTTGCATAGAATGTACTCCATCCAGCAGAAAGTTTAGAGACAATCCCTCCAACAACAAACATGTCGACGAGGGGCATTTTCTCGTCCTCTAGCTTCAGTCGCAACTTTAAGAACTCTTTTACCTGAGGCAGTATTGCCTTCTCATATTCGAAGAGCCACTTGTGGTACTTCTCGACGATGAAGATTTTCGATCCATTGTCGTCGTCCTCATACAACTTTTCCAAGGACTCCCAGATGTCCCTGGCAGAAGTATTATTGGAGTATGACTCTTCCAGGGAGTCCTCCTTTGCATTCAGAATCAATAGCCGACAAAGACTATTATCTCTTTTCCATCTGGTCAGTTTGACTTGTGCAGCAGCAATGGCATCTGCTGTACCACCTTCTGGAGTCGTCAGTCCTTCTAGAATCGTTGGTTCAGTCTCAATCAACATATGATCGACGTCCACTAGTTGAAGATTGAGGGTGATTTTTCTCTTCTAGATTTGAAAGTGTTCTCCGTCGAACTTCTCTAGTTTGTTAAAGCTGGTATCGAGGAGAGAGGCACGAGAGTTTTCTATTTTTTTTGGTCTAGCTTTAAGATTGTTAGAACCGGGGCACAATTTTCGATGGAAAACTTTAGAAAATGAAATAATTACAAAAACAACGTTCTAACGCAACGCTTTAAGGAAGGTGCGCAACAGAGATCCTAGAAAGATTCTGGAATACGAAAATCAAAAAAGATTTCATAAACGTAGCAAACGATAGTAGTACGAAGATACTAATCGATTTGCTAAAGGCAGCGAAGATGACTGGCGAAATATGAAAAAAGGTGGCCTGCTGGGGGTCAAGAACACCAGTGCTCAAAGCTAGATCGGCCCACGCGGTCAGCTTCCAGGAACCAACAAGTTCGAACGAACTCTGGAACGCTCTGGTAATCTGCTCTAAGATGGACTGCTTAGCAACGCAGGCAATATGGCCGCACAAGTGGCTCGCACAACGAGCGCAACTTAAGCGCATTATGCGCCTAGCGACAATGCTGACATGCTAAATGCAAAGTGCGCCAACAAAACGCCACATTACGCCTCATGAGCCCGAGTCCGAGTCGCTAAACCCCTACGGGACTTAGCCCCATTGAAAATTAATTTTCCCAGCGCAAAAAGTATGAATGCTTTACTTGGAGTCTTATCCTTACCTTCTAGTAAAATCACCCACATGGTTTCCTCCTTAGGGTCACCACCCCATGTGCATATCCCAACAACACATACAAGTATATATGTTGAGATAACTCATGGTGCACTTTTCGTTTGGGACTAAACTTTACCAGGCATGTTGAGAGCAAGCTCTCTTTATGTCAAGGAGCAAGAGCACCGACATACAACACTGCATATATTTTGTGTCAAAATGTGATTACTGCTACTATTGTACATCATTCAATGGGATCCAGCATTTGAGATTCTTAGAACACTAGCATACAATTATTATGACAGATAAAAGATATGGTTAGATTGTTAGATTATTATTAATTGTTACACCATGTTTAGGTTGGTAGTATTCGACAAATCGAACCAAACTTGATGAGAAAAACTGTCATTAGCAATTTACAAACTGTCCTAACATCCCATTTTCCAAAGCCGTTTTCTTTCAAACCAATGAACGAAAACACGAACCTCTTCTTCCAGATCAAAGAAAACCTAACCAAGATCATTTCCCTTCAACTAGTTGGTTTTATATCGCAGTAAAACCTAGTTAAAAATCTGTTCAAAAATCAAGAAAAAACTTGGCAAAACCAGTTTTCAAAATTAGAAATTTTTTCGATACGGGGTGTGTCCCGTCAAATCGGACGACTTAGTCGCAACCCGTATGCATCGAAAGACGCATACGGATGTTGTGGATGTGTTGGCTTCGACAGAACTCGAATTGGTTGCGTGTGCACGACGAATTCGAGACTTATCGGTCGAAGAACGTCGTATCGGCCAATTTGTAAACTAGCCAATTATTTTGTGCACGTTCGTAAACTCGAGACAAAACTTACGCCATTGGGACCTCGACGGTTTTATGGTCATGTGAGCCAAGTTTGGTCCGATTCTGAGAAGGTTGACCAGAACGCTATTTTGACGGGCCCGCGATCCGATCCAACGGACGAATTTGTGCATGGTCCACCGGAATACAATTTTGGACATACAATTGGATTCGTATCGTCAAACCAGATCCGTAGACATATGCTATGCTCTAATTATCTCTTAATAACAATTAATAAATAATGGTAATGCTAATCAAATAATTTTTCATTAAAATCCTTGGAAAATTTTTGCAAATTCGAATTTTGAATTTACCAACTCAAATTGGTGATGTGTTAAGATGAGGGGGTATGTGGCATACCATAAGCATAGGTGGCATTCACCTATGACATGTGGCACATAACTTGCCACATGTCTCCGAGCATGGAGAGAACCCTCTCCATGAGACACCTCTTACTTCCCCTCCATTATTTCTTCTCCATCTCCTTCCTCTGCACA
This sequence comes from Iris pallida, assembly GCA_029216955.1. NCBI lineage: Eukaryota > Viridiplantae > Streptophyta > Magnoliopsida > Asparagales > Iridaceae > Iris > Iris pallida. The sequence goes on from JANAVB010037420.1 coordinate 8,705,903, forward strand.
CACACATACATACAAACAACTCCAATCCTCTCTTCCCTCTTCTTACTGCTGCTTCTGTGACTATTGCTGCTGCTACTGCCATTACTGTTGCTACTGCCGCTGCCTCGCCGTCGGCCACCCGCTGTCGCCGTCGACCGCCGAGAACACCGCCGTCGCCGGCCACCCGCTGCCGGCCACCACCACCTCCAGCACTTCCAGCACCTCCTCCTTCTCCTCCTTCTCTTTCACAACACAAAAACCTAGGTAAAGTCCTTCATTTCCTTCCAATTTCAATTCTAGGTCAAAAGGAAGTTGGGGTTTATATATATATAAATTGATAAATCTTTGTATTGGGTTATGTTAGGAAGAAATTGGGAGAGTATGCACAAGACCTAGGTCATCTTTCAAATCAAGGCAAGTCCTCCCTCTCTTCTCATCTTAAAAATTGTTCAAATTAAATTCTTAATTTTATTGAATTTGTATGTTTGTTTTCATTTCTGGAATTTAGGTAAATTTATTGCAAATTCAATTTTGTGAGAACCAAATATGGTTATAAGTAGTAGGATATTGAAAGAATTCGTTTGGGGACAAATTTGTTCCACATGTATAATTGAATATATTAGCACTTGAATGAATATGTAGGACAAAACAAAAATGGACACTTAAACGAATATATAGGACACAATACAAACGGACACTTGAATAAATGTGTAGGACACAATACAACTTGGACACAACAAGGGGACACAACACCTTCAAATGAATATACAATATGGATACAATATGTGGACACATTACACTTTGAATAAATATACCATATGGACACAACACACTACGAATGAATATACAATTTGGACACGATATGTAGACACATCACACTTTGAATAAATAAACAATACGGACACTTCAAATGAATGTACAAGTTGGATACAACATGCGGACACAATATAAAAGGACACATTTGAAGAAAGACAACTATGTCAATAGACGCGACACATGGGACACGGAATGGACACACTTATACATGATTATTGAAAAGGACAAGCATGAATATATTGGCATAACCTACGCCTATGAATACGAGTTTGTATTTATGTGTGTTCTCAAAATGATAAGGATACTACTTATCAATCTATATATATACACTCAACATAATTGCCTCTATATAAAATATATTTATACATTAATGAAATCCATGAAAATTTTATACATTGGAGGTTCTATGGATTATGAATATGTATGTGAACTAATTAAGGCTTGATTCTAATTAATTGTAAATCAAGAAAATTTGTCATACTATCAAAATTATATAATATTACAATTCTGTCCAAAATTACAATTATGCCTAAACGACTCATTTTGTAACAAAATTATAATTAGAACTATTGTACATAAATACCAAAACATTAGGGTAGTTCACTTGTTAGGATTTTCAAAAAAAATTGCCTCAAGAAGCCAAAATGTGATACGGAAAGCCCTAGATTTAATTTTGTAGTAATTGACACTAAACCAATAATGGTATTATATAATGATACAAAATAAATTGATTTTGGGTATTATTATGCTACTAACAATTTTATCTCTTGAATGATTAGCATTTAAATAAGCAAATCGCCGAAATTAAATTATTGCTTGCTTACAAACGTAAGCAAGTTTTATCAATTTGAATATAGATATTAATTGCGTGGTTTCGGTGTTGAGAGTTGCTCCACAGCAGGGGTCGGCAAACCCGAATTTCTATTATTACGTATTATGTCTCCTCAAATTTTTCGGAGTCAACAAATACAGAGCAGACTCTGGCGAAATTTTCGAAAATTTCAAGAGAGAGCCAAATTCTCGACCTTTAGAGGAATTGGATGATTTCCGTAAATTTAGAAATGATTTAGAATATGTATGACACAGGACACGCGTCAGGTAGGCACAATTTAAATTAAATTCTCTATAATCTTGTTCTGTGGAAATATATGAGTATATTATCCTACTTGGGAGTTCCGTGTCTAAACGCTAATTTGAAACAATTGATTTCTAAGACAGTTCAAATGGACATATGCAAGATGCACCCTAGCATCTTAGATAGATAAATTATCTATTAATGAGATATTGGTAATAAAATACAGTGATTGTAATGATTAGTTAGAAAGCATTGGGCGGGAGAGAACAACCCAAATATCACCTATATAGTTCTGCAGCATAATTAAACCAAAGCTGATCAGTACATTAGCTCATTTATAGGGCCATACGAATTGAGTATGTGAGGCTTAGCTCACTTAGCCCATGAAAGGCAGGGCCGAATTTGTAATAACCGTGCTATCCATTTAGCCCATGAGAAGCAGGGCCGGATTTAATTCCGTGCCATCCGATATTTGCACCAATTTCGACAGCAACATCAAATTGGTGATTTTCTAAGTCCAGGAGAGACTTAGTACATATAAGCCCAGGAGAGGCAGGGCCGGATTCTAAGCACCGTGCCACCAAGTCATAGCCTGATCCCAGGTATATGGGATTGTTGTCGGAAAAGCTGGTTAGGAGGATATTCAAAAGGGTTGTTCTCAAATTTGCATTTCATTTAGGAAATATATGTTCTTGTTCGAGTATGCATGTTAAGTGTCTATGCTAGAGAAAAAGGACAATGGTATTGAGGAATTCAATTTATATTCATAAAAGTAAATCTAACTTCCTAAATTTCGATATATATTATTTATTTCCAAATCTCTACCACATTTTCATTTTTTTTAATCGTTCTTGACCGAGGACTTGCTTGTCGTTTTTAAGTGACCTAGTATTTGTTGACTATGAGAAGATGGCGTTTCTGCGGAAACGTTACCTCTGTAAGACGAAGACAATATTGAGGAATAGACTGTCTGGAGAATCTCAAGAGATGGCAACCAACATCTTGTAGTCAGTCTTATGTAAAATATCTTGTTGTAACAGACTTGTAATCATGTACTCTTAGAAAACACTTGATGTATAATATAGTTGTACTTGTGTACATGAATGTAATAATTCATTGTATTTTCCATTCTGATGTTTTACGGACGACAATCGCGAATTCGACCCATAGCCCGGGGATGTGTTTATGACGTCACCGTTGAATTTTGGATGCGGAACATGACACGTCTTTTAGTGGTGGCCCATGCAGGTGTCACGACCCGCACCCTAGTGTAAGGGCACGAGAAGTGGGTACGTCCAGCCTACACCGCAGTATCGGCGGTAGAACGTTGTCCTAGGTCGCATATATACATCTAACAGTTAAAGGTACTTGCACAGTTTATACTCTCCGAATGGAGGAACAATATAAGATGTACAATCTCAATCACAACTAAGGAAGAAGTGCGACTGATAGAAAGATAGATATGATCTGAAACCACAAACTTAAACATAAACAAGAGAGAGGTCTAAGTGTCTAAGGTAATATCTCCACAACATCCAGAATAACACAAGGTCCCAATAATACAACTCCAGAACACAAAAACAAGAAGAAGGAAAATAACGGACTAAACTATCTACTCTAAGCAGTAGTGTCATCCTCAGCAGCTACCTGAACCACAGGGTCCAGGTTGCGAGTGTCGTCTATGCCTGCTCCGTAGTAGGTATGACAGAAAGCCTAATCCTCATCCTCTGTAATATTTTCAACAGGTCCAGTCAGGACAGGAGCGAGCACAATACATCTCAACAATTCATATCATGACAGGAATGTAAATCTAACAATAGAATAAGATACATGAAACGCTGTAAAGAAATGTACATAAAGTAAGAGAGATAGTTGTAACTGGAAATATCTACTATAAGTAAGTAACTGTAAGTGACTAGTGAATCAGAGTACAAGATAGACATGTGAATGGCTGGAAATGATTCATAATTGCACTACGGAATTGATTCATGATTACGCTACTTGGGATTATTCACATGACTATTTCTACTACCCCATCCCCAAATCGATACATAAGGATCCATTCAATTTATTTTAAGATTCATGATTACACTACTGACTCATAATGAGTGATTCATGAATTTGATTTGTGAAGGCTCTGTGATTCATGAGGGTACATGAGTCACAAGCAGATTCATGATAGTAGAAGCATGAGAGTACATGATGTAAGTGAAACACACATGACATGAAGTACCTGATGCTCCCGAGAGGAATAACATCTTATGAAAAGATCCATATAGTACCAATTCGTGTTACCAACGTGACAGCATCAAGTAAAGTAGTCTAAAGCAAGATATAAGTCCTAACAAGTATAAAATGATCAGAGAATGTACTCGCCTGCGATCTGAATGTCTGTGAGAATATACTGTCCGAATCGAGGTATCTGACTCCTATTTAGAGCAAGACAAGTCAAGATGTATACAAGGGATGATATATGAAGTGTACAATGCATTATATATGATTCTAGGTCGATCTAGGCCAAAGTCAACTCTTGGTCAACTTTGGTCAACTATACAGTCAAACTAGGTCAACTAGTCCAATCTAGGTCAACTCTAGTCTAACTAGTCCTTGGGCCAGTCAACTCAAGTCAACACTCTACACTCTAGGCCTATACACCATATTACAAGTACAACCCTACTTATACAATACTCATTTATAATACATATACACACTACATTGCATTCATCTTCTCGCATTATACTATACATGTATACACATATTACATGTATCACATTCATGCATACATATATTGCATTTCTATATTCATACATACATGTATTCATACTTGCATACATACTTGGGTACATGCATTCATTCATACATTGGTGTGTGTGTGGGTTTACATATGTGCATACATGTATGGGTGTGTGTATATGCCTTTGAGAGTGTGTGTAGTACATACATGTTACAATGTGACAGGAAAGTTAAATAGAAATAGATTTGTGTGTGACAGTAGGTAGTAAGGGTTCATGTGTGTGGGTAAGGATGAGAGAGCATAGTGAGGTGAATGTGAATAATGAGATGGCAGTGTGTGTTAAGACAGTTCAAGTATTCTTAGATTGCAATATGAAATCCAACTTCAAACCCCAATTTCGAAAACCCCCTTTTTAAATACAAAACTCAATTTGCAATCCAACTCAGATTTCAAACAAAGCATTCACTCGGTTCAGTCCAAACATTATAACCAAAACCCCATATCATTTCTCAGGTTTCAAACATTAAACTCAGTTTATGATATACCAACCAAATTAGATTATTCAAATCAAGTTCTCAGGAATTGTATATACTTCATTCATTTTCAACTTAAGTTAACATATCATTATTCTCAGGTATTACAGTCGTGATTAGAGTTAAAATATCTAATTCAAATTCAGGTTTCACTTGCAATTTAATCTCAGGTTCATTGTTCCATTTAAAATATTCAACAAACCATTCAGTTTTTATAATCTCATGAATCATAAATTCAGTTAACAATTTATTAGATATGAATGAACTCTCAACCTATACTTGATAATGAATGAAACCTTTCGAAAACCTAAACCACATGTAACCCAGTATACTACACATGTCATACAGTATGAAATTAACATGAATTTGGTATTTAAACAATTTAAAATGATTTAAAATGTAAAACCCAATTTCAAATACACTGTGTATCAGTAAAATGCAAATTTCAATGAATCGAACCCAAAACAATTTGCTAAACCCAAAATTCATTTTGAACAGAGGTGAGCCACCACGCATACGTGTCAGGGGGGATGGGTTCGTGTCCAAAAATAGGACACGAACGTGTCCATACGAAAACAAACACACACATACACGCGTTAATGCACTGTCTCGTGCAGTGAGGACAGTGACTCGTGGACACGACACGAGGCACGACATGCCTCGTGGTCACACCCACGTGTAGCCCAGCACTAGGGCTACACACTGGACACAACACGAAGTGTCCACGTCACGTGTCCACGCTGTACGATACACGTGTCAGAATACGAAAACTATGCGTATGTGTCAGTGTAAATCCCGTGCACTGCCAATATCGTGTCCGATACGATACGGGGTCGTGCGAGACTTGGGGGGGTAACCTGTCAGTCACTGTCCCAAGGTACACACCAAGTTTCGTGTGTCGAAATGCCGTGTCCAGAGAGAATTAGGACACGGGTAGCAGGACACAGTGCACGGGCTCGTGCTGCGTATTCGTGCCCAATTTGGACACGGACACGACACCAAAATCAACTCAGTCTTCACGAAAATCAAAACACATATATAGGTCTATAATTTTGTTTAATTAGTTTTGAAAAACAGCAATAAAATATCCTCTTGGGCATTTCATCAAACACTCATGAACACACACTGACACATGTCTGATACGGACACAAAAACAAAACCAAATCCTACCAAATTTCACCTACAGCTAGCGGACTCCTAGATCTATGCAACCATGCAAAAAAATCGAGAAATGGAGGTGGTTTGAATAGTTTACCTATTGAGTGTCAAATTCAATAAAAAACTTCAAAAATAAGAATCCTTCTTGCAACACAAAAGCCCCAAATTGTTTAAAAGTTGTGATTTCTCATCATGACCAGTAAATAGGCAATGATTAGGTCCTAATGCAAGAGACTAGAGTCAAAAAGGAATTAAAATGAAGAAGTTGTGAAGTGTTGAAGAATGGCCAATACCTCTTTTTTGCCAAATGTAGAAATGATGTAAAAAGATGCAAGAATAATAAAGAGGCATTAAATAGGGGAGGGGAATGGCTATGATGGCAGTAGGAATAATTAGGGTTGGGGTTTTGTAAGGTTAGATGAGTGGCTAAGGCTTCTCCACACAAATCTAGCCAATCTAAGGGCTCACATCTAAAGTAATCTTTCTTAACATTTAGCCTAAAATATCCTACTAACATAATATCTAGATATTAGTCTAACTTAGCCATTAAGTCTCTAACCCTCTAACTAAACCTCCATGAACATCATTAGCATCTAGGTTAGGTCAAAACTAGGCTAGACTCTAATAAAATAATTAGCACCATAATAATCAATCAAAATTTATTTTCACCAAATAAGTCAAAAATGACCAAAATACCCCTAGGCTAAAAAGTCACAATTAGTCATCACAGTCACATGGTTAGGCCTCCTTTGTCATGGTTAGTCTCTAGGTCATGAAGTCTCTAGGGTTTCACTAGCAGCACATCAAAATCACAAGTCATAATTTAAATAGTTTTAAATTGTTTAAAAATCACCAAAAATCACAATATGATTTAAATGCCATTAATAAATGATTATAATTACAAAAGTTTAAAATTACCCTCATTTTAGAAAACTGGGTGTTACAGCAGGCCCGCAAAGAATGGAAAATCTTAGACAGGTATAGGTCCAGGTTAATAAAAGGTATAAAGTAGAATATAGGTTATAAATTTATAGGTGAAACCCTGAGTTCCAATCACACCCTAGTAATCCTTGAAAATTACCTTAAGGAAGGTAGTACAGGTAAGTATAGAAGAAACTAGTAACACTACACAAATGAATATTATTTCCTACGTTGTCTAACCAATTTATTTAATCTTAGTTAGAAGGATACTAACCTAAAGTTTCTTGGTGTAGATCATGCCTCGATTCGTACCATTCGCGAGATATGGAAATAGCATCCACAGCTTAGATGAATATTACGAGTTCATAAGGAAGATGTGGCGAATACCCCCAAAACAAAGGATAGAAGTCTACGGTGTCCACTATGAACTAAAGTACCCAGTTGTATCAGATATTGCTGATGAAATGGAAGAATACTATAATATCGTAAACTATTTTGTACTCATCAAGGCCGAACCATCCGGAGGACCAGAATACAACTACAACGGTACTCTGGACGAATGGAAGCAGACCTATCCAGAGGCAACTGTCCTTAATATAAGGAAAATGTGGATCTAAATTACTAGTGTATAAATAATGTATGAATGTAGATAGTAAGAATGTAATATCTAGTAATGCTTGATTGTATACTGTAAATAGTAAATAAATAAAGTATGCACGTTCCATATCCTAGTCCTTGTACTCCCTACAAATATTGTTCTTATTTAAAGGATATTGTGCATGTAGGTTATGGATCTATTCCTTCCAAATTTGCTATGGGATAGGAGCGACCGCACCCTATACGGATACCAACAACACGTAAGGGAACTATGGAAGGTACCAGAATGGTACGATATACCAGTTTATGAAGTATTCTACGGAGTTACGAATCCTGTTATCAGAGATATTAAAAATGGTGCTGAAGTAGACCACGAAAGGTAGGTTTACTGTATTTATGTTCGAGACCCAGATCGTCTGTACATATATCCCATACTAGAAGGATATAAAGGAACCTTAAATGACTTCTGAGAGTTGCATCCTGAAGTGACAATCCTTAGTTATGAACAGACCCTTATATGTAGATAACTAGAAATGTAAGCCCCCTGGATTTTAGGAATTATTTTAAATTTTATTAAAGAAATTATTTTCATGAGATATTTTATTTATAATTATTTTGCGCATTAAATATACTTTTAGTGACTTTCATTTTTGGAGCGCAAGAGAAGTCATTCTCTCAAAACGTCCTTCATGAGTTTTGATCTGGACGAGTTTATCTTCATGTTGATATATCATGTCTCACTCAAACTTGTTCCCTTGTGCTCTATTTGCATCGCAAAACTTTTGGGTCAATTTAGGCCATTTGATAATTTTTATTTATTATTAATTTCCCACTTTTATTCTTGATTATCATATATACGTTACCGTGACTTTCAATTTAGGAGCACAAGACTAGTCATTTTCTCCAAACCAACTTGTCATACATGATCTACTCAAGACACTCTTCACCCATGACCTTTGTGTCCTACTCAGATACATCATCTTGTACTTCATTTTTTATCGCACAACTTTCCAGATATTTGACCCAATCTCGATTTACCCCACGGAATCACATTTACTTCCAACTTGAATTGGAGACAACATTTTGTCCCAAACTTGTCGACCCAAGATATGGACACGGCACATTTTGAGCCTACTACACACATCCTACATGTGTCACATCCAATTGAGTTCCCGTATACTATTTATTTATCTTTGTTCATAAATGACTCATTTGAGTCATTTAATTCCATGAGACCAACTTGTGACCCAACCCGACATATTTGGACTCAACCCAAGCACACACCCACATCATACCCACACTTTCCTCACACCCTCTCTCTTCTATTTTTCTACAGCCGAACCCAAACTCCCCCTCTCTCTTCAAACTCTCACTCTCACTCACTCTCTCCCTCTCTCTCTCTCTCTCACCTACCTACACTCACAACCATACCCATTTTTCCTTTGTACAACACCTCACCCCCTCTCACCAACCTCACCCCTAGCCGACCACAGCCTTTCCCCTATGCTGTCCACAACAGCCCCATACTTCACATCATCATCTCTCTCTCTCCTCTTCAAAACAACCATCCACAGCAACTCCCCAACCCCCTAGCCGAGAGCATCTCCTACTCCTCTTTTTCTTCTTCACACTACTTCTCCATCACCATCACCTCTATATCACGTTCATCTCCATCATTTTCATCATCATCACCATCTCTCCATCTCCTCCTCCTCCTAGCCCGACAGCAGCACCCTCCCTCACCTCCATTACCATCATCATCATAATCACTCTTCTCCTTCTATCCTCCATGGTAGCATCCATGAGTTGCTGCTACCGTCATTGCTTAGCTGCTGCTGCTACAACCGCGAGCATGACCCGACCTACCGTGCGCGTGCTGCTGCTGCTCCCGCATTTGTAGCGGTTGCCATAGGCTGCTGGCCGGTCGCCGGATCCCCCCACACCCCGGTGACCCTCCAAGAGGGAGGTGCCGCCCTGACGAGCCACCGACAAGCCTGCGCACGCCATTTCGTGTGCGTGCATGAACGGCGGTCACTGCTGTAGCTTTTATCGCCTTTTCCACGGCAGTCCCGTGCTGCTACGGTGCCCCCTAGGCACCAACGACCCCTGTGCACCACCGCGCACCGTCCCGATAGAATCCCACGCGACAGGAAGTCGATTTCGACATTTACGTCGAAATCCTGCCGTGACACGTATTTCCAAATGTCAGAATGCACGTCTCAAGGCAGCAACTTCGTACGTATTTTCTGGGCGATCTGACCGTTGGATCGTCGAATTCTTCCCTCCGTCGGTGCAGCTCCGTTTGATGCATCGTTAGTTCTTGTGCACATCTGGTATAACCCTCTTCATGCTCCTTAAGTTTTGTTTCATTGTGAGGTCGTTTGATTGGTTGAATTCGACGCCAAAGTTGGTCGTCCGAATTCATAATTTCTAACTTGTTAAATTCCAATTCTGAACCCGAAACTCCGGATTCCAATTCTGACACCACCAGTAGACTCGTGGCGTCGTTCTAGAACAAATTCATATATAGTTTGCTTGATTTGGAGGACGTGGGCCCTGGCACGTATTTCGGTGCAAGGTGGGCCCCATTGTTCGAGTCAATGGACTATTTTGAGATCGACTCATCGGAATCCACTTTCGGATATATTGTTTGGTTCATATCGTCATTTTGGACTCGTTGACTTATACTTTGCTAAATTTAGTGGACTTGGGCTCCGGCACGCATTTTCGTACAAACCAGATTCTATTGTCCAAGTCAACGGACCATTTTGAGATCGACTCATCAGAATCCACTTTCGGACATACCGTTGGGTTTGTATTGTCATTTTGGACTCGTTGACATATACTTTGCTAGATTTAGTGGACTTGGGCTCTGGCACACATTTTCGTGCAAATCGGATTCTATTGTCCGAGTCAACGGACCATTTTGAGATCGACTCATCAAAATCTACTTCCGGATATATTGTTGGATTCGTATCGTCATTCTGGACTCGTAGACATATAGTTTTCCATATTTTGATGACTTTGATCTTGATACATTTTTCGGTACAAGGTGGGTCCAACGATAGACCGCATCTTGATCCGAATTACCACTTTGCCCCTGTGTCCATAATTGGACTTATGGACAGTCTATTCTTGCTATTTTACTTATTCTAAGAACATTGGTAATGTTTGTTTCAGCATCCGACGACGTTCATGGAGACTCCTATGTTGCTACCTTTCTTGGACTTGACGATTTGTCTGCAGGACATCATCGGCTCACTGCTTCACCCAGGCAAGATACCTTGCCATACTTGTTCTGTTTATATTATTCATATCTACTCATATGTTGTTAGCTGGTGGCACTAGTTGTCACGCCCCACTCCCGTAGGAACGATCGTCCTCGCTAAGGCGTGATGTCGTACGAGCCTAGATTGCGCTCGTGCAAGAAGGGTTCCATAACGGCCGATTACAGCGGCTACGACGGGGTCGTCGCACAGAAGTCCCGAGCATAGACATTGAACAATAGCAGCGGAAATTTAGAACAAACACGAGTCATTCAAATGATGCATTTTATTGATATTGAAATGAGAATTACAGTGGGGCACAAGGCCAAGATTACAATCACTCAAGCTCACTCTTCTCACATTATAAGTCACTCATCTCTCTCTCATCTCTCAAATTATATTTGTCGATCCAGCGGAAGCTTCGTAAGGCGACGTCCATACATTATATCTCGTATAAGTCTTGACTTCACACGGTCGCACGCTACGAATCGCCAAGGAACTCCGTGCCTCGACGCATCCAAACGAGCTCCGCACCACGAGCTTCTACATGTGCCGGCACATAAAAACTATGTGGGTGTCTATCACGCCCCGCTCTCGTAGGAGCGATCGTCCTCGCTAAGTCATGATGCCTCACGAGCCTAGATTGCGCTCGTACAAGGTGGGTTCCATAACGGCCGATTCTAGCGGCTGCGACGGGGTCATCGCACAGAAGTCCCAAGCAGAGACATTGAATGATAGCAGCGGAAATTTAGGACAAACACAAGTTATTCAAAAGAAGCTCTTTATTGATATTGAAACAACGGTTACATTGGGGCGCAAGGCCAAGATTACAAGTCTCTCAAGCTCACTTTTCTCACATATTACAAGTTCACTCAGCTCTCTCTTATCTCTCAATACATGTCTTGAACCAGCGGATGCTTCGGAAGGTGACGTCCATACATTATGTCCCGTATAAGTCTTGAATCCATGCGATCGCATGCTTCGAATCACCAAGGAACTCTGTGTCTCGATGCATCTAAGCGAGCTCCGTGCCACGAGCTTCTATCTGTGCCTGCACATGGAAACTATATGGGTGTCAGTACTCAACTGTACTGGTGGAATGAGCTCCTCGCCCACCCATGCAAAACCAACACGTTTGATTTACTTTGTGCGATACAAGTTCCTTTACGATTTTCTTTCTAGTCTTTCCTTAGGATCAATTTTTAGGACCGACGCCTTGACATACTTGTGTCTGAGGACCATCCCGTGCTTGTAACGATAACGTTAACTCATACCTTTGCCTCTAGACCTTTTTCGTGCCAACAACGTTAACCTATCAAGTCATGTTTGCCTTACGGCCATAATCATTGACGCAACTACACGATAGACTCCATTTCCGTGTGACCGTGCTATCGCACCGATAACATCCTTATCCTTGCCTCAAGACCTCCTCGTTTGCTTGCAATGTCAACACACCGACTCATACTTGTCTTTCGTGCCTAACTCTGGGACGTAATGACTCGGTCGTGCCATGAACTCGATTCGTGCTTCAATATCTCTGAGGCAGTGCCTCCTCGCTTTGTCATGCCTACACTTGTGTTGTGACAACGCGGCCGTGCCTCATATTTCGAGGTCGTGCCCAGCAACTCATTCTAGCTTCACACAACTTACCCTACGGCCCTTCTTGACTTAACTCGCAACAGCTCAAGCCTAACTCATGCAACTCTATACCAACGACTTAACACTCGACGCCACATCTCGTGCCGAAGCACGCCGCCTTCGTTGTAGCCAAATCTTAGGCCCAGACATTGTGTTCTCTAACTGCATACACATTTAACTCAACTCAGTCCAAAGGCACACACGCAGATTACCGCCCGTGCCGACACATCTATATGAATGGTCACTGGAATTAACTAGTCATCCTGGACATAGCCTGGCATTCGGAACCCTTGCACCGCAGGTGGTGATCCCCGATGCAAGTCCCCGACCTATCGATTGCCTATTATCCAGCTCGGCTATAATCTGTTCTTCCTAGGCCGGATCGGTCCTCGGTCCAAGGTTGCCGATCCGAAGAACCATCGCCCTTGTCGACAAGTTGTCCATGACCACGCGCCTACGCTAACTTCTAGACTTAACGTAATTGCATGGTCTCATCATCATCAATTTGTTCCTTTGCTTTACTCTTTTCACTTTACACACTTCTTTTGCAGAGCCCCAAACCAGGGTTGCCTCGGCGACTGAACCATAGTCCCGACATATTTCCTCTCGGCGACTAACCATCGCTTAGACTTAACATTCTTTGAACTCAGGGAACGGCTACTGCATAGCCTTCCAACTTAACTTGAACATAACGTGTCTCCTTAAGTATCGACAGACCATGGCTAACTTTCTACTGAACCAACCGTAGCTCGTGCCTTAAACCGACTCGTGTTCTACGCAAGGCTATCGCCCAAGTCATACCTCATATGACGGTCCTTGGGATCGTGAGACTATTTAACTTGACAACTGCAGAATGAGCGGGACAACACTTGGAATGACTTAGATCGACCGGCATAACTTTGCCTAACTTACTCAAGCCTACAACTTAACCCGAGGGACGAGCAACGGCTATGCCAAGCCTTGCGCAGTGGAACCGTGCACGCTTTATCAAACGTTTATGCGGGCGACGCCTTTGACTTAGGTAAGTTCATAGTTTTGTGTCGAAGACCAATTTTCCTTCTTCCAAGCCACGGGACGAAGGACCGAGTGTTATTTTCAAAGCACGCCGTGCACCAACTCTAAGCCGACCGTTGAACCTTTCTATATTCTATCTCAATTCGACCCGTCTGGATTACTCCCTTTAGCTATGTGGATTCATCTCTTTTATTATTAAGCCTACTTGTGTAAGTTAAAAACATACGATTTATTATGTAAAGGCAAAGATGAGGCACGTTCACCGAAACTATCCCACCTGAGCGTGTGATCGCCTCGACCGAGCGATGTCTTCAAGCAGCTGTTGCAAGGCTAAATCCGAACGCCGTCGGCGTTTCGATTCCTCCGATTGACTGAGCGGGACGGGGCACTACATCATACACCACTCAGAAAAAGTTTCGTCCTCAAAACTTATTGAGTACACTTATCGACTTATAACTTGTTCTACATTCAAGGACTCTCGCACATACTACACCTATGCGTTCGCTCAATCCGAGCCACGCTCATGCTTATCACTAACTTAGTCGTAAGGCACAACAACCAATCAACCAACATTCACCCTCGTCTCAATTCAATGATCATCAACATTTCCTCGAAACTCACGATCTCAAAATCTTCGACACTTTCCCGTTCCTCAAGTCTCACTTGATTCAACGTATCACTTAGTTGGATTGTGCACATATTTCAGGCGTCCCCAAAATACAAGCATTTCAGCCAAGCCTCGTGATAGAGAATCTGCCATCACCACTCGAGTCGGATCGTGTATATATTCGGGCGTCCCTGATATACGTGTATGTCAACCGAGCCTCATGAGTGGTGCCTCCACAATTCTACCACTTCACACTCGGACGTCTGCCTAACCGCTAGGCTATGTCTTTCCGTCAGTACTGGAATCATAGTTTCCAAACAACGATATCAACACTGACCCCATCCTAAGGTCAAACCAATTCGATGGTACGGGGTTTTCTACCCAAGCTCGCATTACTCTGATTTCTTAACATCGAGCATCGATTCCCTACGCATATCCCAATATTCGTCGCACGGGTTACGAGTCATTCAGTAAAGCCATCCTACGATAAGTCACGTTTCAACCAATTCCTCAACATATCAATATCACTTCGTTCATCAAGCCATTTTGCATAGTCTATTTCTTTGAACACGTTCGACATAATACGCCTACAAATCCTTCCAAGTCAAGCACGCTACGACACAATTCATTGCTAAACCATAATTCACATTCCATACTCCCTAAGTCATTTATCCCAATACACGTAATTGATCACAAGGTCGTCCGACTTAACAATATGTTGCTCCTCGATCTCACGCGAGTCTGGTTATCCACAGTGGGCACGAATCACCATGCACGCTCCCGCAAGATAATCATTCTCATCGGGACGTAACTCTTGTTTTATGTCTAGACTAATTCATTCTCAATGCGCGGATTGGACCTACTCAATCCTCAAGTTTCATTCATTCGTCAATCGTAAGTCCTATAAATCCTCGAGTTCACCTTCGCATCAAGCCAACAAGTCGAGACAATCAAAGTTGCCGTGTCCTGATTTTCCGAGTTCGATCATTCCCGCGACATGAATCACCAAGTCAGCGCTCACGCAGAACGATTGTCCCAAATCTGATACAATGCATGTGCGAGGCTAGAGTTGCGCTCGCGCAAGACAAGATCGTCGACGTTGTGGTTATCCGTGTAACTATCAAGACACAATCATTTTCATCCAATATTTATCTCGATCAAAATCCTAAGTATCGCATCCAACCGAACAATAACACTTGTACGATCGTCATTCGCCGAGTCAGAGTACCATTGAGTTATCGCATATCGATCTTTGATACGCCTCAATACCATCGATGATATGCGTAACCTGACGATCTTCCTTTGCAATGAATTTCGAGTCGTGCGAATGATGCCATCGTTCGGCTGGATAATCTCCTCGAAATTCAAATTCACGTTCGATCATTACCCCTCGAATCATTCACAACATCAATTTCCTCAAACCCAAGTTCGCTTATCGTTCATTCGTCTATCTTAAGTTATCAACCAACGTATTTTCTCAATTTGTATCATTCCTTGCTAACTCAAATCATCGACTAACATTCGATCCAATCCTTAGAGTCATTTGCATAACTTCATAATTCAACTTTTTATGTACACTATCTTTCTATCATGCTAACTTTCTCTATACGATTTCACCTATCGATTCCCTTTTATCAAGTCATCCGTTCACTACACCTTAACTTTCCTCGATTCGATTTCATCTACTCGCTCATTTTTATATTTCATACTTACGTAATCATCAATCCCGTGTACGTTCTGTGCACGTAAATTCTAGGTTGTTCGAATCAATTCGTCAAATTTTCAAGACTATATTTTGCTCAATCATATTCAATCTAAGGCTTTGCATCCAAGCAACGTTTGCTGATAGACTCATCGATACCCCACATCCTTAATCGATTGATCGACATTCCTGAGACTATCGCATACACCATTCAGAAATGAAGTCATTCAACAAATCCTTGAAACTATCATTCGAATCAAAATCAACTTCATCAAGTTTTCCCTTCGAACCATTTCTCAATTTCCAAGCACGCTCATCTATATCGCACCGACGATATCGTCGCTCGATAGCACCCCTATCGATAGTCATCTCACTTTACTCAATCGAGTTAAACTCATTCTAGCTCGAAACATTACGAATCCTGCATTCGACTTTGCTTAGGTCGACACAATCCTGGGTGTATATGCCCAGCCCGACTTAGCCAACCGTGCTTACGCGAACTATCTTTTTATTTCTTGTCAAAAACTGTTCTCCTACGTTTTGCAAAATAGTTAGACTTATTGTATAGATATCCCGTAGGACATTTGAGAGAGAGCGCACCAACGATATCAACTTTACGGAAGCAATAATTTAGAGTTTGTGGAAATAACGGAGTTAAAGAATTCAATCGATGGTCCAAGGACGTAAAGCCGTGCTCTGATACCATTATGTCACGCCCCGCTCCCGTAGGAGCGATCGTCCTCGCTAAGGCATGATGCCGCACGAGCCTAGATTGTGCTCGTGCAAGGCGGGTTCCATAACGGCCGATTCCAGCGGCTGCGACGGGTTCGTCGCACAGAAGTCCCAAGCAGAGACATTGAATGATAGCAGCAGAAATTTAGGACAAACACAAGTTATTCAAAAGAAGCTCTTTATTGATATTGAAACAACGGTTACATTGGGGCGCAAGGCCAAGATTACAAGTCTCTTAAGCTCACTTTTCTCATATATTACAAGTTCACTCAGCTCTCTCTCATCTCTCAATCATGTCTTGAACCAGCGGATGCTTCGGAAGGCGATGTCCATACATTATGTCCCGTATAAGTCTTGAATCCATAAGGCCGCATGCTTCGAATCGCCAAGGAACTCTGTGCCTCGACGCATCCAAGCGAGCTCTGTGCCACGAGCTTCTACCTGTGCCTGCACATGGAAACTATGTGGGTGTCAGTACTCAACTGTACTGGTGGAATGAGCTCCTCGTCCACCCATACAAAACCAATACGTTTGATTTACTTTGTGCGATAAAAGTTCCTTTACGATTGCCTTTCTAGTCTTGCCTTAGGATCAATTTTTAGGACCGATGCCTTGACATACTTGTGTCTGAGGACCATCCCGTGCTTGCAACAATAACGTTAACTCATACCTTTGCCTCTAGACCTTTCTCGTGCCAACAACATTAACCTATCAAGTCGTGTTTGCCTTACGGCCATAATCAGGGACGCAACTACACGATAGACTCTATTTCCGTGTGACCGTGCTATCGCATCTATAACATCCTTATCCTTGCCTCAAGACCTCATCGTTTGCTTGCAATGTCAACACACCGACTCATACTTGTCTTTCGTGCCTAACTCTGGGACGTAACGACTCGGTCGTGCCATGAACTCGATTCGTACTTCAATATCTCTGAGGCAGTGCCTCCTCGCTTAGTCTTGCCTACACTTGTGTTGTGATAATGCGGCCGTGCCTCATATTTCGAGATCGTGCCCAGCAACTCATTCTAGCTTTACACAACTTGCCTTACGGCCCTTCTTGACTTAACTCGCAATAGCTCGAGCCTAACTCATGCAACTCTTTGCCAACGACTTAACACTCGACGCCACATCTTGTGTCGATGTACGCCGCCTTCGTTGTAGCCAAATCTTAGGCCCAGATATTGTGTTCTCTAACTGCAGACACATTTAACTCAACTCAGTCCAAAGGCACACGCGCGGATTGTCGTCCGTACCGACATATCTTTATGAATGGTCACTGGCATTAACTAGCCATCCTGGACATAGCCTGGCATTCGGGACCCTTGCACCGCAGGTGGCGATCTCCGATGCAAGTTCCCGACCTACCGATTGCCTATTACCCAGCTCGACTATAATCTGTTCTTTCTAGGCCGGATCGGTCCCCGGCCCAAGGTTGCCGATCCGAAGAACCATCGCCCTTGTCGACAAGTTGTCCATGACCACGCGCCTACGCTAACTTCTAGACTTAACGTAATTGTATGGTCTCATCATCATCAATTTGTTCCTTTTCTTTACTCTTTTCACTTTACACACTTCTTTTACAGAGCTCCAAACCAGGGTTGCCTCGGCGACTGAACCACAGTCTCGACTTATTTCCTCTCGGCGACTAACCATCGCTTAGACTTAACATTCTTTGAACTCAGGGAACGGCTACTGCATAGCCTTCCAACTTAACTTGAACATAACGTGTCTCCTTAAGTATCGACAGACCGTGGCTAACTTTCTACTGAACCAACCGTGGCTCGTGCCTTAAACCGACTCGTATTCTACGCAAGGCTATCGCCCAAGTCATACCTCATATGACGGTCCCTGGGATCGTGAGACTATTTAACTTGACAACCACAGAATGAGGACAACACTTGGAATGACTTAGATCGACCGGCATAACTTTGCCTAACTTACTCAAGCCTACAACTTAACCCGAGGGACGAGCAACGGCTATGCCAAGCCTTGTGTAGTGGAACCGTGCACGCTTTATCAAGCATTTATGCGGGCGACGCCTATGACTTAGGCAAGTTCATAGTTTTGTGTCGAAAACTAACTTTTCTTCTCCCAAGCCACGGGACGAAGGACCGAGTGTCATTTTCAAAGCATGCCGTGCACCAACTCTAAGTCGACCGTTGAACCTTTCCATATTCTATCTCAATTCGATCCGTCGGGATTACTCCCTTTAGCTATGTGGATTCATCTCTTTTATTATTAAGCCTACTTGTGCAAGTTGAAAACATGCGATTTATTATGTGAAGGCAAAGGTGAGCCAAGTTCACCGAAACTACCCTACCTGAGCGTGTGATCGCCTCGACCGAGCGATGTCTTCAAGCAGCCGTTACAAGGCTAAATTCGAACGCCGTCGGCATTTCGATTCCTCCGATTGACTGAGCAGGACGGGGCACTACAGTGTCAGTACTCAACTGTACTGGTGGAGTGAGCTCCTCGCCCACCCATACAAAACCGACACGTTTATTTACTTTTTGTGCAACATATTCTTTTTACGATTGTCTTTCTATTCTTGTCTTAGGATCAGTTTTAGGACCGACGCCTTGGCCTATTTTGTATCTCTAGAAAATATCCGTGCCTTGCACCGATAACTTCCATATCCTTGTCTCTACACCTTTCTCATGCTTGCATTGTCAACGTACCGACTCATACTTGTCTTCCGTGCCATACTCTGGGACGTAACGACTCAGTCGTGTCATGAACTCGATTCGTGCTTCAATATCTCTGAGGCAGTGCCTCGCCAGTTAATAACTTGCCTATACTTGTGTCGTAATAACATGGTCGTGTCATAAACTTGCTCGTGCCTCAAACATCGAGGTCGTGTCCCGCAGCTTAACCTGACTTAACCAAACTCGTCTTACGGCCCTTCCAGACTTAAATCAAAACATGTAACCCAACTTGTGGAACCGGTGTTGAGAACTCAAGCACGACGCCATATCTCGTGGCAAAACACGTGTCTTTACGTATAGCCAAATCTTAGGGTTCATAATACCTTATGTGCATACCGTGCACGCATTCCATAACTCAACTCGTGCCGTGCATACGCTTTCTTAGATTCGACTGACACCGTGCATGCGGATTCGCCGCTTAGCATGCCAATTATCTATATGAAAGGCCACTGGCACGACAAGCCATCGTGAACATAGCTCGGATAGGCGGCGGGTCTTTCTGTCAAATCCTTATTTTTAAAATAGGTATATGACCGTAGTTCGTATTTGGGTGTTTTTCAAATTTTGTATTGGTTTAAAATTTTATTTATTTTCTGGATTTGGATTCGTCTTCGTCGTAGGGTCTGGACACCTGGTTATCGTTATCGTATTAATTTACGATTTGTATTATTTTATTATTATTTTAAAGTTGGTGTTTTAGTTCCACTGTTATAATTACTCCTATTGTTATTGTCAATTGTTATTATTATTTTCAATAAATTACTTGTTCCTATATCTACCCTTCCCAAACCCTAGCTCTAACCTAACTCTCCCTCACTCCCCTCTCTCACTCAGCCACCACCTTCCCCATCACCTTTCTCTCTCCCTCATCCTTCTCTCTCTCTCCCGATCCCTCTTTCTTCCCCCACGGACCAACCCGAGCTCCCCCTCTCTCCTTCTTCACTCTGATCTCTCTCTCTCTCTCTTTGCTCTCCCACGCTCCCCCTCCCGAGCTCACCTTCCCCCTCACCTTCGTTCTCCCCCACGACCGCCACCATCTTCGCCGCGGCCACCGCCGGCCGCCACGACCACCGCTGCCACCATCATCGTCTTCTTCAGCGCCACCACCATTCCCAGCCACTACTGCTCCCATCTCCTTCGTCCCCTCTTCCTGGAGCCGCCACCACCGTCTTCTTCGCCCGCCGCCGGCACCACCACTTCCCCTCTTCCTTTCTCCTCCGCCTGGTCGAGCCCCCATGGCCGCCACCGGCACTGCCATCGCTATGACCGAGCTCTGCCGCCCTCGTCTCTCTCCCTCTCTGTCTTCTCCTCCACCGCCGGAAGCCCCCGACCCTCCTGGCCGAGCTCACCGACGGGTCCCCGGCTCCTCCGCCTCCCTCTTTTCCTTTCCCTCCGGCCGCCGTGCTCGGGGACAGTGCCAGCATCGGGCAGTGGGACGCCCTTGGGCCCCGTGCTGCTCGGGCAACGAGCCCCCTCGACATGTGTGCCCCTCGGGCAATGTGCCCTTGTTTCCTGTGTACTTCGGGACACGTGCACCTTGGTGTACGTGTCAATTTTGATTTTTGTGCTGTCTCAGGCAACATGCTACCTCGGGTTGTACGTTGTCTCGATCCTCGTGTCTCGACCTTTGTGCCTACCTCGTGACCCATGTCGCCACGATACGTGCACGTACCGATCGATTTGCGTGCCGTATTGTATCTTGTGTTGCCTCGGTTTACATGCACGCACCGATTTACGTACCGTATTGGTCTTTGTGCCATCTCGATTTGCGTGAACGTCTCAATTTGCGTGTCGCATTGATTTACGCACTATCTTGATATTCGTGATTTTCTCGATCTACGTGCACGTCTCGATTTACGTGTATATTGTCTCCTGTTCATCTCGATTCTCGTGTGCGTCTCGATATACATGTATGTCTCGGTTTGCGTACCCGTATCGATCCGCGTGTCTCGGTTTTCGTGCCAGATCCCTGCACTACTTGCTGGACCCACATGGTATAGCCTCCTGCCATCCTCCGTGCTTCCTGTTATTATTTTATTATTTTATTCTAATGATTGTTTATTGTGTGTTCTGAGGATCTCGATGGACATGCTAGCCTGGATCCCGATCGCCGAAGACTTGCTTACCTAGCCGAGCCCTCTAGGCAAGTACCCCTTGCTCATCGATGGCTCTTGCCCTCTCTCCTGGATTTTACGGTATTTTTTAATTAATTGTAATTGTTAATGTATAACCATGAGTAGTATAGCATGTTAGTAGAACTACCATGATGATAACTTAGGATAGCTGGGTTCGATACTGTAATGCCCCGCTCCGCACGAGGCATTTGGTTGGCTTATTGGATGGGATCAGAATATTGGACCGTGACTTATGTTGGAAATCAGGAGAATTGAGACTGATGCAGTCTCTCTTAGCTGGCTAGACGGAATGGATATTGGAACGTGGCTCGCTGGTGGAGCTACGCTTAGTGGAATTTTGGGTGAGTGGAACTGTCCTTCCTCCTCCTTACTCCTTCATGCTTAATAGATGAAGTATTGAAATGCTATGAACTGCCCCTAAATGTCCCTTATGTTAGTTGCTGAATAATAGAGATGCTTTTGTTGAGAATTATTGAAATGTACAACACATTGAACTGTTAATGTGATTCGCTGCCTGAGAATGAATTGATAACATTGCCCCTTATGCTTAACACTGCTGGAACAAGTAGACACTTGAATAATGAGATGCCTTATGAATGATAGAATAAGAAATGAACTGGCTATGCTATCGAACCAATGAACTGAATGAAATACTAGAATCATGTACTATCTGTATAACTGTTGCAAGAATATGAAATATTGCCTGTCCCTTATAAGAAATGAATGAATGAATAAATGTCCCTATGAAATGAATGAATGTTAAGTTCCTCTTAAGAAAGGAATGATATGAGATACGTTGCAATGAAGCAATGAATGAGAAATGATAAAGCTGGGATCGTTGAGATCACCAATTGAAATGATGGTAATGATGAAAAGAATAAGTCATTGAATATGACTAATGATGCACTGTTGCCTTTACTTTCCTTAATATATTTTACCATGCGATTTTGTTCACAATCGAGTCGGACACGCATTCGCATGGTCATGGACAACTTGTATACAAGGTTTGAGTAATAATTTCCTCGAACGGTTCCTAGGGCCCTGGGGACCGATTCGGCCTAGGAGGAAATAATGATGAGTGCTATGGGAGCACGGATAAGGCGGGGTGGCATAGAGGCTCGCCACCTACTATGCTGACCGCATTATCTTAAAATGAAATAAAATGAGAAGAGTCCATATGGTTTAACAACACCAGTGACCATGTAGCCAGGATGCATGCTAATGAATGTTTTGTGCAGACAGAGTAAGTATATCAGATAACCTGTAATTGATACAGGTACGAGGAGTCGGCTATCGGTAAGAGATCACATAATTGTGATATTGTATAAGTTGGTTTAACTTGCCTGCTTAACATGTTCCATTTAGTATGCTAGAAAGATGCCTTGCTATAATTATTGCTCAAACACAACATACATGCTAAGTGATGCTTGAAGTGAGAACTGTTATAACATGTTTAAAATGTTAATGTTAACGATGCCTCAATGATGCCTTTTCATGATAACACCTAGTATGCCTCAATGATGCCTTTGCATGATAACACCAAGAATGATAAATGATATGTCCACATGAATGGTACTAAGAATATGTTTACATGCTTCACTCTGATTATTGCCCATGAACTGTAAACTGATGCTAGGCCCCAAGTAGAAAGATTACTCTAATAAATGCTTGCTTAAATGATCACTTTAAATGTTGGTTTATGCGAGTGGGTTGGATTCTGCTCGCCAGTACATAGATGATGTACTGACCCACGTTTCGTGGGCAGGTGCTCGTACTTGGAATGTTCTACACACGAAGATTGGCTTGATTGGTCCCGCGGCATCGAAGATTTGTTGGGCATACAGAAGCTCTCCTTGCACAAGATGATGTCTTCTGTTTATAAAGGGCATAATGTATGGAACATTGTAATCAGTTGTACCAGTGAGATTGTAAGCCAAGTCGGCATATCGAGTTGTAATCTATTGTATCCAAATATCAAATGTAAGCTGTATAGCATTGTTCAGTTGGTTTCCAAAGTAAAGTGAGATGTGCTGTAATCATTGTACTTTAATACAAGTCTTGTACTCTTCTTCAATTATCAATAAAGAGAATAAAGTTCTACATATCTCTGTGTGGCTTCAAGTTACTCTTTTTCTTCGCTGCTATAAAGAAGTGATGTACTTCTATTCAATAAGAGAGATTGTCCTCATTAAATTCAATTTATCTGCTTCTGCCGCTGCGATGTGTTCCTATTTGAAGAATAATCGATTATGTACCATCTTTGCCTTGTACAAGTGCAATACCAGACTTGTACGGCATCACGCCCAAGCGAGGACGATCGATTCCAAGAGATAAAATATGTGAATAAATGACTCTATGAATCGGGGCGTGACAAATTGGTATCAGAGCACGGCTTTACGTCCTTGGTCTCTTCTTTGGTTCGTTTCAAATCAAAGTTGCATCGATGATTGACCAAAGTTGCTTCCGCGATCACTCAACGTTGCTTCCGCGATTAAATCAAAAGATTGCTTCCGCGATTATATTGTTGTTGTTCTGTAATCATCCTATGTTGTCCGTGTCTGAAAGATCATTGACCCTCTTGGCTGCTCACTGTATGTTCCATATAATAAGTCTATATACATTGTGATACCCCTGAAAGAATGATTGTTGTTGGTTTGGACACAAATAATCCAACAATGACTCGATGCCATAGTATGCTATATTGTGAATGCTGTTAGAAATGTGGGAATATAGAAAAGTGGCTGGGTATGCTGTAACAAGTTGAGAATTGCATGTGATGCAGAAAGATTTGGGAATGAATAATTGATGAATGAGTTCAGCAGAACTAGTGAGTTGACACATATGTGCTCGCTAGTACTTTCGAGACCTAAGAATGTTGGCTTGTGATATTGAGACACCGAAATGTTGGCTAAGTGTTGTGATCATCATAGATCATGAAGGTCCGGAATAGATTGAGTTGGTATTGTTTAAGGATGACTTCGTTTCTGAGTGGTATATTGCCTCTACCACCTCAGAACGAGATGTATGTTGACCCTTTCCATAGAATAGCAATGAGACTATCTGTGAGTACTGGGTAGTGCCGAGACGTAGCTGGGAGTCATGTATTATTGCTAGATGACTCGAGTGTCCCCTGACGGTGATGCTATGTTGGGTAGCAAGATTCTAGAAATTGTAACCGGTTGGCTTGGTTAGAAATTGTTTAGTCGAGTGATGACTCGAGCTAGTAAGACAGTTAGTATGCTACGGGTAAATAGACTTGGCTAGAGAATATTGTGGCTTAGAACATCTGAATGTTGACTTCGATTGGTTGGATACAAATCAAATGTGGTTAATACAAAGTTGGTTGCTAAGCTGAAAGTTTAAAAATATTGTCGGTGAATCAAAGGGATATTAGAAATCTGTGCCTTGATCCTAAGGTGTAATAGATGTCAATCCATCTTGATCACCAAAGGATAGTCATTGCATAGATGCATGATGCTGAAGAATTGAATTGTACTAGAAAAATAACAACTAGTGACTCAGAATACTGTTGTTGCCTAGAGGATGGTTAAGTGATACATAAATTGTCGGATTGAATGGGATGAACTACTTGACCATTACTGCATGAGATTAAGAATGCCGTAAGATAGTTGATGATTGAGAAACAAATGGAAACGAAAAATTGCAAACATGTTGGATAATGTCGGTATAGGTGATTTTTGGTTGGGATATAGATTGTTGGCTTATGACTTAGTGGTTTGACTCTGTCATACGGACCGAATAGTATGATTCCATAATTATGTTAAGATTATCGGAATCGATGACCCTTGAATAGTTAGCATTGGCTTATGGGTTCGTGTGGGTACAAAGGAATTTGAATAGAAATGTGGATCATTAGGAATTTACTTGATGGATTATTAGAACGATGAGAATCGTATGTCGGGTTAGAATTTGACCGTAATGTTGATAGATCGATCTTAGTCGATCGTTGGGTAAGTCTAGAGTGAGCCACTGTGGGAATTATTCCTTGAGGAAGACACTAGATAGATAGACTTGACCCTAGAAACTGTGGGCTGCATGACCAATTGTTGGCATAACCAACAATGGCGATTAGTTATTCAGACTGAGTTAAAACCCATAGGTTTGGGTAGAGTTCCTTAGAACTGTTGGTTGCTTGTTGGCCTTAAGAATAAGAAACTAGTATAACCCTAGTAGCCGTCCACTCTAGGGAAGTCACCTGAACGATTAAGTTTAGCTATCAGTGTAGCTAACCTTAAAGACTGACTGAATAATAGGTGACCATTGAAGACCCATAGGATGACCTTGTGGCATTGAATGAGAGACAACGATAATGAGTATTGACCTAAGGGAATGTATGCTTCAACTTGAGCCTTAAGAAATGTTTGACCCTTGAGGATTATATGTCTGCTATAAGTGGGAATTGCAACCGTAAGGTAAGGCTTGAGTGTACCTATAGTCGGGTAGCTAAGTTAACCTTGACTGTTGCATAGAATTATACCCTGACTCGGGTAATCAATAGTGGGTGACGTCGGATTGTATCTTTTAGAAAAGATGAATTGCCTCAGTGAGAAGTATCGTTGGATTCAGAAAGGAATGTGATTGCATGTTGTGAACTCTTAATATGATCGGCTCTAAGTTAGACCCTTGATCGAATGTTAGAAATGTTATGCTTGGGTATAGAGCTTAACCAAGTTGTCCCTGATATTAAATATTGTGGCCGAAAAGATACTGATTGTGGCAAAGTGAATAAAGTGATAAGTCGATTGAAAGGATGCTAAGTCGGATTTAGAAAAGAGAGTTATATCATGGCTGATCGAATCGCACTAGCATGGAAGTTGGTTGAAGTACATATGTTTTGGGGACGCCTAAAATATGTGTATGGATCCAGCCGAAGTGATTAGTTGCGACTGAGATAACATTATAGAAAGAATTTATCGCACTAGCACGGACTTTGGCTGAAATGCATATGTTTTGGGGACGCCTAAAATATGTGTATGGATCCAAACGAAATGATATGTTGCGACCGAAATAGAAATGTAAGGAAAATGTTGGCGAATCAATGAGAAGTTACAAGTAATTAAAAAAGAGATAGACAGATCGAATCGTTGATGGATTTAAATGGTACAGTTGGATAGATATTTTGAAATGACCGAGTGGGCTGAAATGAATATTGATTTGAAGCTGAATGAGTAAACTCATGGTGATTAAGTGAATCTTGTAGAAGACTTGTTTCCTTAAGTTTTGAGGACAAAACTTTTTTTGAGTGGTATATTATGTAATGCCTCGCTCCGCACGAGGCATTTGGTTGGCTTATTGGATGGGATCAGAATATTGGACCGTGACTTATGTTGGAAATCAGGAGAATTGAGACTGATGCAGTCTCTCTTAGCTGGCTAGACGGAATGGATATTGGAACGTGGCTCGCTGGTGGAGCTACGCTTAGTAGAATTTTGGGTGAGTGGAACTGTCCTTCCTCCTCCTTACTCCTTCATGCTTAATAGATGAAGTATTGAAATGCTATAAACTGCCCCTAAATGTCCCTTATGTTAGTTGCTGAATAATAGAGATGCTTTTGTTGAGAATTATTGAAATGTACAACACATTGAACTGTTAATGTGATTCGCTGCCTGAGAATGAATTGATAACATTGCCCCTTATGCTTAACACTGCTGGAACAAGTAGACACTTGAATAATGAGATGCCTTATGAATGATAGAATAAGAAATGAACTGGCTATGCTATCGAACCAATGAACTGAATGAAACACTAGAATCATGTACTATCTGTATAACTGTTGCAAGAATATAAAATGTTGCCTGTCCCTTATAAGAAATGAATGAATGAATAAATGTCCCTATGAAATGAATGAATGTTAAGTTCCTCTTAAGAAAGGAATGATATGAGATACGTTGCAATGAAGCAATGAATGAGAAATGATAAAGCTGGGATCGTTGAGATCACCAATTGAAATGATGGTAATGATGAAAAGAATAAGTCATTGAATATGACTAATGATGCACTGTTGCCTTTACTTTCCTTAATATATTTTACCATGCGATTTTGTTCACAATCGAGTCGGACACGCATTCGCATGGTCATGGACAACTTGTATACAAAGTTTGAGTAATAATTTCCTCGAACGGTTCCTAGGGCCCTGGGGACCGATTCGGCCTAGGAGGAAATAATGATGAGTGCTATGGGAGCACGGATAAGGCGGGGTGGCATAGAGGCTCGCCACCTACTATGCTG
Organism: Iris pallida; assembly: GCA_029216955.1. Taxonomy (NCBI): domain Eukaryota; kingdom Viridiplantae; phylum Streptophyta; class Magnoliopsida; order Asparagales; family Iridaceae; genus Iris; species Iris pallida. The sequence continues at coordinate 8,733,766 of JANAVB010037420.1, forward strand.
ACCGCATTATCTGAAAATGAAATAAAATGAGAAGAGTCCATATGGTTTAACAACACCAGTGGCCATGTAGCCAGGATGCATGCTAATGAATGTTTTGTACAGGCAGAGTAAGTATATCAGATAACCTGTAATTGATACAGGTACGAGGAGTCGGCTATCGGTAAGAGATCACATAATTGTGATATTGTATAAGTTGGTTTAACTTGCCTGCTTAACATGTTCCATTTAGTATGCTAGAAAGATGCCTTGCTATAATCATTGCTCAAACACAACATACATGCTAAGTGATGCTTGAAGTGAGAACTGTTATAACATGTTTAAAATGTTAATGTTAACGATGCCTCAATGATGCCTTTTCATGATAACACCTAGTATGCCTCAATGATGCCTTTGCATGATAACACCAAGAATGATAAATGATATGTCCACATGAATGGTACTAAGAATATGTTTACATGCTTCACTCTGATTATTGCCCATGAACTATAAACTGATGCTAGGCCCCAAGTAGAAAGATCACTCTAATAAATGCTTGCTTAAATGATCACTTTAAATGTTGGTTTATGCGAGTGGGTTGGATTCTGCTCGCCAGTACATAGATGATGTACTGACCCACGTTTCATGGGCAGGTGCTCGTGCTTGGAATATTCTACACACGAAGATTGGCTTGATTGGTCCCGCGGCATCGAAGATTTGTTGGGCATACAGAAGCTCTCCTTGCACAAGATGATGTCTTCTGTTTATAAAGGGCATAATGTATGGAACATTGTAATCAGTTGTACCAGTGAGATTGTAAGCCAAGTCGGCATATCGAGTTGTAATCCATTGTATCCAAATATCAAATGTAAGCTGTATAGCATTGTTCAGTTGGTTTCCAAAGTAAAGTGAGATGTGCTGTAATCATTGTACTTAAATACAAGTCTTGTACTCTTCTTCAATTATCAATAAAGAGAATAAAGTTCTACATATCTCTGTGTGGCTTCAAGTTACTCTTTTTCTTCGCTACTATAAAGAAGTGATGTACTTCTATTCAATAAGAGAGATTGTCCTCATTAAATTCAATTTATCTGCTTCTGCCACTGCGATGTGTTCCTATTTGAAGAATAATCGATTATGTACCATCTTTGCCTTGTACAAGTGCAATACCAGACTTGTACGGCATCACGCCCAAGCGAGGACGATCGATTCCAAGAGATAAAATATGTGAATAAATGACTCTATGAATCGGGGCGTGACAGATACCGATTTACGACCGTATCGGACGACTCGGACGGGTCATCCACACCTCCGAGGACACGAGCACGACTCACGAGTATGGTTTGTCCCCATATGTCCCGTGTTCGACTCGCGGTCGGGTAACGGCTTGGCTAACTGTTTCTATGACTCTGCTTGTGGCTTGGATTGTGACTGTAGGTCTTGGTGCGCTCTGCGTGGCGATTTCTTGTTATATGTGTTGGCTTGGCGCCAGTACGCATTGTAGTGCTGCTGGAGGCCGGGACTTAGTGGTCTCGGGTTCGATTGGTTTCCAGTACGCATCGTAGTGCTGCTGGAGGCCGAGACTTAGTGTTCTCGGCTATTGAATTGTTTCCAGTACGCATCGTAGTGCTGCTGGTAGCTGAGACTTAGTGTTCTCAGCCCGAGATTCTACGATTCTGCGATTCTGCGGCGGGTTGCGCAGAGTGGTTTTAGCCCCAATTTGTAGGGTGCTCCCGTCCAGATTACAAAGGATACTCTGCCGAATTTTTCCAGAATTCTCGATCGGGAATTTGGTTCGAAGGATTGGACAGAACCATTCCTTTGGTTTGCTGGACTGGGCTCGTGCATGTTCACCTTGGCATAGTTTACCTGATCCTATTGCCTGCTAGGTAAACTCCCGACTAGATTATTCGCCTAGCGTCTTGACCTGTCTTGTCCGTCGGATAGCGTAAGGAGAGCGGTTCTACTCGGAAGACGGTCTGCAACCCTGGTCCTTGTTTGGTTTAAGGGTCGTGGATCTACTCCGGAATGGTTCATGCAATCCTTGCCATTTTTCGGCGGCATTAATTAATAAACACTTGTACCCTGACCATTCATCCTAGGAGTTATCATAGTCCAGCTAGATAGGGCTGACAGTTGTCCTATGTATCGGGATTGTGACCTTGGATATGTATGAGGATTGAGTAATATATGAAGTATGATCTCGGGATGTTCAGTTGGTAGACTCGCGTGGATACATGGATAGTGCTGTCGATTCCTTTGGATGTTCGATTTTGATCAGATATGTGGGTTCCTGGATTTTGATTAATTGTTCGAGTGTTTCGCGAAACTTGGAAAATATCGAGGGTATTATTATATGATTTTTACTCGACTTCCCAAGTGCCCAAAACCTTGTTTGTTTACTATATCTTGGTGGTGGTGAGACTTATTTGCTGATAGCTTGTGATCATCGATTCAGAGGATTCTTGTGAGCCAGAGGGCCTAGCATTGTTATGGTGATGAGCTTGGTATTTGGTGGTTGTCTTTATTGACATGATATTCACTCCATCATGGTTAGGAAACTCTTGATTGATTGATCTGGTAGATAGACCGACTGGATGATTGGAGCTCTAGGCTCCCATATATGCTTGAGATGTTATTATAAGTAGAGGTTCTGATCTTGTACTTGACCTGATATCTATGCCACTATGTGGACAGATGACTTCTTGTGACTGACAGATTTGTCCTTCTCCAAGACATGACTACTTGTATCCGTGCTATAAGTCCAGCTTACCCTTTGAGGTACTGGCCCTGACCTTGTACTGTGGTGCCCCTTGTCTACTGGCACTTTGAGGTGCTACTTCCATGATTATATGGCATTGCGATGCCATCTTGATATTCTAACTTCCATTATTATATGGCATTGCGATGCCATCTTGATATTCTAGCTATATTATAGGATTACCTGTACAAGTATCTGGTAGTTGACCTATAGTCTTAGTGTGGTTAGGATTACTTACTTGCTTGTTACATAACACTAAGGATGGATCACAACTGGGACTATAGGTGCCGAGGTTGATTCTTACTTAACGATCTCGTACTGAGGTACGATATCTAGGAGGATGATCATGTGACCACGGCATGTGATTTCGGATAAATGTATGGTTAATTTAGGCAACTTAAACTGGTAGAAGCATTGGGAGGGAATGGAATCCCGAGATCGTGCATTACCAGCCTTATCCCAGACATTAGTCATGACCTACAGGCTGGCCGCCACGGATATTGTTACCATTCGCACTAGTGGATGGCAATATCCGGCTACTTTATGTACTATACATTATATACATGGCATGCTCGGCACGGTGGCCTTACGAGGGACCGGTGGTGACATGCAGAGCCCGGTGGTCTTGCGAGGGACCGGCGCTCATCTAGTCTTGATATACTTGGCCCCGCTAGCCCTGCTGGGACGGCACGATCTGAGGATTCCTATATTGTATTGTTGGGGTAACCCAACCTCCATATAGACAGCCGTAGGCATTTGAGTGGCCGCTTATTTATATAATTGTTTGGCTTGTTGCTTGCTAAGCTGGCTGGCACGTAATGCTGTCCCTGTGCGGTAATTTATTCCCTTGTTCTTGTTTGATGTAGGGATGGGTTACTGTTCCGATGACAGATTACGAGTTCCAGTTGGCGATGCAAGCATTAGTGGATGTTAGGATAACTGTGATGATTGTTGGTTTCTTACGTATTAGTAGTTGGATTGCTGCCTTATATTCTGTAATCGTGCGTTGGTACCGCACGATCCTTTACCCTCATTACTGTTGTTCATACGTGTTATTTCTGTTATACATCATATCATGCTGGTTTTCTTCGCCCGTCCTTGAGCCTTCCTTTCTGGTACTTGCTACGGTTGGCCTGACCAACCCTGGATTGTTCCCAGATTGCCTGAGACCGACCCTGTGGATCTTCCAGACTCGACTTGGAGGATGTGCTTCAGTTCCCGACTATGCTAGGAACTGTGGGAAGGTATACTCATCTATATTATTATCCTGCACTGTAGATTTTCTGATTATTATATGAGTATTTCCTGCTTTCCATATGATTCTCTCTCTTGTTCAGTATTTTATTGTGATTTGCCTGTGGACATGAGATCAAAATTAGGCCATAGATTGATTGCATTCTAGGATACCCAGCAAGACTTGACAGCCGTCATCGCTGTATAGCGTATTCGTACCTTATACGGTGTAGCTGGCCGACGTCCGTCCCCGTATTTCGGTACTGGGGCGTGACATAGTTTTAGTGGTGGCCCATGCAGGTCTTGTTTTGATATGTTGGGTATCACATGATTATTGATCTCAGTCCACTATTCCTTGGTATTCTACTTGTTACACTTGTCCTTCGCTCCCTTGAACATGTGAACTGGTCCTCATCTCTACTTGGACCTATCTTGCTTGGCCATGTCTTATTCGTGTTATCTACCACTGATCCTTATTTGATAGATATGATCCTATAGTTGGTCATGTCGATCACCTTATTTGATGAGATGTTATCTTATCTCCATCATTTGGGTTACATGATTATTTATCTTGGGTTCCGTACTCTCTACCGGTGTTTCGCCTTGGTTGATTTTTTGTTATCCCTTTCGTGCGTTGACTTCGTGTTGACTTAGTATCATTATCGCCCTCTTCGAGCGTTGGCTGGATTGCTGCGGAATGAAGATTTCATCTGGACTCTGATATTGGATATTTCAGCATTTGTTGAGTATCCGAGGGATATTCTCGTATCGATTCGGCTTTCTTGATTCCTGACAGTTCCGCACTCATGATTATCTATTTCAGATATTATTTTGAGTATAGATATACTTTATGTACATTATATTTTGATATGGATCCTTGGTTTGGAGTATTTTCCTACGGATATGGAGTATTTTCCTAGAAAAGCTATCTTGTGGTTATTATTGAATATATTTTTGGATGTATCTTATGATTCACCTGGATTTTGGATTTTGATTATTTTATAGGACTCTCGTTATGTTGTTAGAGATTTCATGATTTTAGTGACTTGAACATTTGAATTATGGATTTGATTTATTTTGAATATTTGTCAAGAGTAACCGGGTGACCCTAGTATACATTGACAGCGTGGTTACGAAAGTTGCAGCCGCTTGATTATAGTGCCCTGATGCATCTTTTGCAGCCATTCCGGATGGCATGGCAAGGAATGATCATGACACACATTTTTCGGATATTAGGAACTACGGTCATCGGTTCACGACAGATATCATGTATTTTATAATTTATGAGGATTTTTATGCAGTTGGGATTTTACGTTTTCGGACATTGTTTTCGATATTTGTACTTGTTTTGACTTATGGAGTTATTTCGAGCAGGTGAGATTTTGATTTTCGAGATTTTTTGTTATTTTGGATTTACCCTGAGAGTTGACTTGTGTAGCTAGACATTGTTTTTCTTGATGTTTTCATGTCGAGGTTTTGTTAATTTCTTGATTGTATTACTTGATTTCTGTAAGGTGGGTAGAGTTTTCATGGCAGATATATGTACTAGTTTTGAAAACCCTAGTTAGATAATTTTGAAATTTCGATGACGAAATTTTTGTAAGGTGGGTAGGATGTCAAATTCCTATTTTTAAAATAGGTATATGACCGTAGTTCGTATTTGGGTGTTTTTCAAATTTTGTATTGGTTTAAAATTTTATTTATTTTCTGGATTTGGATTTGTCTTCGTCGTAGGGTCTGGACTCTTGGTTATCGTTATCATATTAATTTACGGTTTTTATTATTTTATTATTATTTTAGAGTTGGTATTTTAGTTCCATTGTTATAATTACTCCTATTGTTATTGTCAATTGTTATTATTATTTTCCATAAATTACTTGTTCCTATATCTACCCTCCCCAAACCCTAGCTCTAACCTAACTCTCCCTCACTCCCCTCTCTCACTCAGCCGCCACCTCCCCCCTCACCTTTCTCTCTCCCTCACCTTTCTCTCTCGCCCGATCCCTCTTTCTTCCCCCACGGACCAGCCCGAGCTCCCCCTCTTTCCTCCCTCACTCTGATCTATCTCTCTCTCTTTGCTCTCCCACGCTCCCCCTCCCGAGCTCACCTTCCCCCTCACCCTCGTTCTCCCCCACGACCACAACCATCTTCGTCGCGGCCACCGTCGGCCGCCACGACCACCGCTGCCACCATCATCGTCATCTTCAGCACCACCACCATTTCCAGCCACCACAGCTCCCATCTCCTCCGTCCCCTCTTCCTGGAGCTGCCACCACCATCGTCGTCGCCCGCCGCCGGCACCACCACTTCCCCCTCTTCCTTTCTCCTCCGCCTGGCCGAGCCCCCACGGCCGCCACCGGCAACGCCATCGCCATGACCGAGCTCCACCGCCCTCGTCTCTCTCCTTCTTTGTCTTCTCCTCCACCGCCGGGAGCCCTCGACCCTCCTGGCTGAGCTCACCGACGGGTCCCCGGCTCCTCCGCCTCCCTCTTTTCCTTTCCCTCCGGCCGCCTTGCTCGGGGACAGTGCCAGCCTCGTGCAGCGGGACGCCCTTGGGCCCCGCGCTGTTCGGGAAGCGAGCCCCCTCAGCATGCGTGCCCCTCGGGCACTGTGCCCTTGTTCCCTGTACACTTCGGGACACGTGCACCTTGGTGTACGTGTCAATTTCGATTTTTGTGCTGCCTCGGGCAACGTACTACCTCGGGTTGTGCGTTGTCTCGATCCTCGTATCTCGGCCTTTGTGCCTACCTCGTGACCCATGCCGCCTCGATACGTGCACGTACCGATCGATTTGCGTGTCATATTGTATCTTGTGTTGCCTTGGTTTGTATGCACGTACCGATTTGCGTGCTGCATTGGTCTTTGTGCCATCTCGATTTCGCATGCACGTCTCGATTTACGTGTTGCATTGATTTGCGTGCTATCTTGATATTCGTGATTTCCTCGATCTACGTGCATGTCTCGATTTACGTGCACGTTGTCTCCTGTTCATCTCGATTCTCGTGTGTGTCTCGATATACGTGTATGTCTCGGTTTGCATACCCGTATCGATCCACGTGTCTCGGTTTCCGAGCCAGATCCCTGCACTACTTGTGGGACCCACACGGTATAGCCTCCTGCCATCCTCCGTGCTTTATGTTATTATTTTATTATTTAATTCTAATGATTGTTTATTGTGTGTTCTGAGGACCTCGATGGACATGCTAGCCAGGATCCCGATCGCCGAAGACTTGCTTACCTAGCCGAGCCCTCTAGGCAAGTACCCCTTCCTTATCGATGGCTCTTGCCCTCTCTCCTGGATTTTACTGTATTTTTTTTAATTAATTGTAATTGTTAATATATAACCATGAGTAGTATAGGATGTTAGTAGAACTGCCATGATGATAACTTAGGATAGCTGGGTTCGATACCGGTTTACGACCGTATCGGACGACTCGGACGGGTCATCCACACCTCCGAGGACACGAGCACGACTCACGAGTATGGTTTGTCCCCATATGCCCCGTGTCCGACTCGCGGTCGGGTAACGGCTTGGCTAACTGTTTCTATGACTCTGCTTGTGGCTTGGATTATGACTGTGGGTCTTGGTGCGCCCTGCGTGGCGATTTCTTGTTATATGTGTTGGCTTGGCGCCCAGTACGCATTGTAGTGCTGCTGGAGGCCGGGACTTAGTGGTCTCGGGTTCGATTGGTTTCCAGTACGCATCGTAGTGCTAATGGAGTCCGAGACTTAGTGTTCTCGGCTATCGAATTGTTCCCAGTACGCATCGTAGTGCTGCTGGTAGCTGAGACTTAGTGTTCTCAGCCCGAGATTCTGCGATTCTGTGGCGGGTTGCGCAGAGTGGTTTTAGCCCCAGTTCGTAGGGTGCTCCCGTCCAGATTACAAAGGAGACTCTGCCGGATTTTTCCAAAATTCTCGATCGGGAATTTGGTTCGAAGGATTGGACAGAACCATTCCTTTGATTTGCTGGACTGGGCTCGTGCATGTTCACCTTGGCATAGTTTACATGATCCTATTGCCTGCTAGGTAGACTCCCGACTAGATTAGTCGTCTAGCTTCTTGACCTGTCTTGTCCGTCGGATAGCGTAAGGAGAGCGGTTCTACTCGGAAGACGGTCTGCAACCCTGGTCCTTGTTTGGTTTAAGGGTTGTGGATCTACTCCGGAGTGGTTCATACAATCCTTGCTATTTTTCGGCGGCATTAATTAATAAACACTTGTACCCTGACCATTCATCCTAGGAGTTATCATAGTCCAGCTAGATAGGGCTGATAGTTGTCCTATGTATCGGGATTGTGACCTTGGATATGTATGAGGATTGAGTAATATATGAAGTATAATCTCGGGATGTTCAGTTGGTAGACTCACGTGGATACTTGGATAGTGCTGTCGATTCCTTTGGATGTTCGATTTTGATCAGATATGTGGGTTCCTGGATTTTTATTAATTGTTCGAGTGTTTCGCAAAACGAGGAGAATATCGAGGGTATTATTATATGATTTTTACTCGACTTCCCAAGCGCCCAAAACCTGGTTTGTTTACTATATCTTGGTGGTGGTGAGACTTATTTGCTGATAGCTTGTGATCATCGATTCAGAGGATTCTTGTGAGCCATAGGGCCTAGAATTGTTATGGTGATGAGCTTGGTATTTGGTGGTTGTCTTTATTGACATGATATTCACTCCATCATGGGTGGGAAACTCTTGATTGATTGATGTGGGGATGATTGGAGCTCTAGGCTCCCATATATGCTTGAGATGTTATTATAAGTAGAGGTTCTGATCTTGTACTTGACCTGATATCCATGCCACTATGTGGATAGATGACTTCTTGTGACTGACAGATTTGTCCTTCTCCCAGACATGACTACTTGTATCCGTGCTATAAGTCCAGCTTACCCTTTGAGGTACTGGCCCTGACCTTGAACTGCGGTGCCCCTTGTCTACTGGCACTTTGAGGTGCTACTTCCATGATTATATGGCATTGCGATGCCATCTTGATATTCTAACTTCCATGATTATATGGCATTGCGATGCCATCTTGATATTCTAGCTATATTATAGGATTACCTGTACGGGTATCTGGTAGTTGGCCTATAGTCTTAGCGTGGTTAGGATTGCTTGCTTGCTTGTTGCATAACACTAAGGATGGATCACAACTGGGACTATAGGTGCCGAGGTTGATTCTTACTTAGCGTTCTCGTACTGAGGTACGGCATCTAGGAGGATGATCATGTGACCACGGCATGTGATTCCAGATAAATGTATGGTTAATCTAGGCAACTTAAACTGGTAGAAGCATTGGGAGGGAACGGAATCCCAAGATCGTGCATTACCAGCCTTATCCCAGACATTAGTCATGACCTGCAGGCTGGCCGCCACGGATATTGTTACCATTCGCACTAGTGGATGGCAATATCCGGCTACTTTATGTACTATATATTATATACATGGCATGCTCGGCACGGTGGCCTTACGAGGGACCAGTGGTGACATGCAGAGCTCAATGGTCTTGCGAGGGACCGGCGCTCATCTAGTCTTGATATACTTGGCCCCGCTAGCCCTGCTGGGACGGCACGATCTGAGGATTCCTATATTGCATTATTGGGGTAACCCAACCTCCACATAGACAGCCGTAGGCATTTGAGTGGCCGCTTATTTATATAATTGTTTGGCTTGTTTCTTGCTAAGCTGGCTGGCACGTAACGCTGTCCCGACGCAGTAATTCATTTCCTTGTTCTTGTTTGATGTAGGGATGGATTAATGTTCCGATGACAGATTACGAGTTCCAGTTGGCGATGCAAGCATTAGTGGATGTTAGGATGACTGTGATGATTGTTGGTTTCTTACGTATTAGTAGTTGGATTGCTGCTTATATTCTGTAATCGTGCGTTGGTACCGTACGATCCTTTACCCTCATTACTGCTGTTCATACGTGTTATTTCTGTTATACATCATATCATGCTAGTTTTCTTCGCCCGTCCTTGAGCCTTCCTTTCTGGTACTTTCTACGGTTGGCCTGACCAACCCTGGATTGTTCCCAGATTGCCAGAGACCGACCCTGTGGATCTTCCAGACTCGACTTGGAGGATGTGCTTCAGTTTCCGACCATGCTAGGAACTGTGGAAAGGTATACTCATCTACATTATTATCCTGTACTGTAGATTTTCTGATTATCATATGAGTATTTCCTGCTTTTCATATGATTCTCTCTCTTGTTCAGTATTTTATTGTGATTTGCCTGTGGACATGAGATCGGAATTAGGCCATAGATTGATTGCATGCTAGGATACCCAGCAAGACTTGACAGTCGTCATCGCCGTATAGCATATTCGTACCTTATACAGTTTAGCTGGCCGACGTCCGTCCCCGTATTTCGGTACTGGGCCGTGAAATTTTCGATGCAAGGTAGCTAGCCCCATGGAAAGCCCCCGACTACCTACGCGGTTCAATTCAGCATTGCTATAACGTCTTCCCCCTAGGTCGACTGGCCCCAGTGTCCCGGCGTAATACCAGTCGAGGAAGAATCCTTGTCGAAAAGTTGTCCAATGACCACGCAACTACGAGACATCTAGACTCACGTAAATGCATGGCCTAATTTACGGTTATGACTGGAACTATACTTAGCAACTCGTGCTCTAAACCACACTTTGCATAACGTGCATTGGAACCGTGAGACTCCCAACCGAGGGACCGCCTCATACTTTAAAAATATGCATAGGAACCGTACGATGCAAATCGTGCATCAAAACCATACGATGTAAAACGTGCATCCTAAGAGACTCCTAAAACGTGGGACTGCCTCGGCGACAAACGGTCGCATGAACTTACTTCTCTGAAATCGAAGGAACGACTACTGGATAGCCTTCCAACTTAATTTGCACCAAACGTGCCTAATACTTGCCATAGCCCGTGGCATTTCTATCATCGAAACAACCGTGTTTCGTACCTTAAACCCATTATATTCCGTGCGACACTATCATCCAAGTCATACTCTATGTGACGAGCCTTAAGACCGTGGGAACAATTGGCTATATGCAGCCGTAGAACCATGGGACCGTGCATGCGCTCAACTTGAACAACCGAGTTCTTTGAGTACCTAGACTCATGCCATAAGCCGTGCGACACAACTTAGCTCGTGGGACGATCAAGGCTATGCCAAGCCTTGGACGATGGGACCGTGCATGCTTTATCAAGCATTTATACGTGCGACGCCTATGACTTAGGCTAAGTTCGTAGCTTTGTGGCAAACTTAAACCAACTACCTTCTCCCAAGCCACGGAACGAAGGACCGAGTGTCATTTGAAAGCACACCGTGCAACACTTCTAAGCCGACCGTTGGACCTTTCCATATTCTAACTCAATTCGACCCGTCGGGATTATTCCCTTAGCTATGTGGATTCGTCTCTTTTATTATCACGCCTACTTGTGCAAGTTGAAAACATGCGATTTATTATGTGAAGGCTAAGATGAGGCTAAGTTCACCGAAACTACCCCACCTGAACGAGGAGTCGCCTCGACCGAGCGGGCCTTCGTGCAGCCGTTGCAAGGCTAAGTCCGAACGCCGGATGTGTTTCGATTCCTCCGATTGACTGAGCGGGACGGGGCACTACATCATACACCACTCAGAAAAAGTTTCGTCCTCGAAACATACTGAGTACTTAGTCATCGACTTATTACTTTGTTCTACATTCAAGGACTTTCGCATACACTACTCCTATGCGTTTCTTCAACTCGAGCCACACTCGTGCCATGGTCATCTTTCACCTAAAACAACAACTATAACCCAACTTAGGTAACTTACTCTCGTCGCACACACGGACAACTCAGTTCTAGGCAAACCATCCGATCAACCAACATTCAAGTTCGTCTCAATCTAATGATCGCACTACTACCAATCTTTTCCTTGAACACGATTTCAAAATCCTCGACACTTTCTAGTTCCTCAAGTCTTACTTGATTCAACGTATCACTTAGTTTGGATCGTGCACATATTCCCGACGTCCCTGATATACGTGCATGTCAACCGAGCCTCATGAGCGGTGCCTCCACAATTCCTATTTCTTCGCGCTGGAACGTCTGCCTAACCGCTAGGCTATGTCTTTAGGCTAAGGTCATCCGTTAGTATTGGAATCACCGTTCCCAAACAATAATATCAACACTGACCCCATCCTAAGGTCAAACCAAGTTGATAGTACGGGGTTTTCTACCCAAACTCGCATCACTCCGATTTTTAAACATCGAGCACAGATTTTATACTCACATCCCAACATTCGACGCACAGGGTCCGAGTCGTTCAGCAAAGCCATCCTACGATAACTCATGTTTCAACCAATTTCACGTATATCAATATCGCTCGTTCAACAAACCATCTTGTATAGTCTATCCCATCAAACACGTTCGATATAGTTCGCCTATCAATCTCTCAAACCAAGCATGCAATGACACAGTTTGTCGCTAACCAAAATTTCACATTCTTCATTTCCTCAGTCATCTATTTCTAATTCACGTAATCGATCACGAGGTCGTCTGACTTAACAATATACCACGCTCCGATCTCACGCGAGTCCGATTATCCATGGTGGGCATGAAATCACCATACAACGCTCCCGCGGAATAATCATTCTCATCGGGACATAACTCTCATTTGAGTCTAGACTAGTTCATTCTCGATGCGCGGATTGGACCTACTCAATCCTCAAATTTTATTCAATCGTCAATCACAAGTCCTATAAATTCTCAAATTTTTCTTTGCATCAAACCAACAAGTCGAGACAATCGAAGTTGCCACGTCCCAATTTTTTGAGTTCAATCATTCCCGCGACATGAATCACCATGTCAGCGCTTACGCGGAACGATCGCCCCAAATCCGACGTAACGCATGTGCGAGGCCGGAGTTGTGCTCGCTCAAGACAAGACCGTCGACGTTGTGATTATCAACGCAATCATCAAGACACGATTGTGTTCATCCAACATTCATTTCAACCAAAGTCCTAAGTATTACATCCATCAGAACGATAACACGTGCACGATCGTCATTCACCGAGTCAGAGTACCCCCAAGTTATCGCATATCGATCTTTGATACGCCTCAATACCATTAATGACATGCGTAACCTGACGATCTTCTTTTGCAACGAATTTTGAGCCGTACGAATGATGCTAGCGTCCGACTAGATAATCTCCTCGATATTTAAATTCAAGTTCGATCATTATCCCTCGAATCATTCACAACATAAATTTCCTCAAACTTAATTTCGCGTATCGTTCATCCCTCTATCCTAAGTCATCGACCAACGTATTTTCTCAATTCGTATCATCCCTTTGCTAACTCAAATCATCGAGCACGTCCATTCCAATCCTCAGAGTTATTTTCAAATGTTCGAATCAAACTTTTCATGCACGTTATCTTCTTGTCGTAATAATTTTTCGTATACGATCCGTATCAATTTTCTCGATCAAGTCTTCCATTTGTACACCCTAACTTTTCTTCGACTCGATTTTACCTACTCAATCATTTTCGCGTTTCATACTCGCGCAATCCTCAATCCCGTGCACGTTCCATGTGCGTCAATTTTTTTTAGGTCGTACGAATCAACTCGTCAAACTTCAAGACTAAAACGTATTCTACGATACTCAATCTATGCTTTGCATACGTACGACGCTTACTTATAGACTCATTGACACTTCGTATCCTCAATCGATCGATCGACATTCCTGAGGCTATCGTATACACCACTCTGGAATGAAGTCATTCAACAAATCCTTAAAACTATCATTCGAATCAAAATCGACTTCTTTGAATCCCGTTCGAACCATTCCTCTAATTCTAAGCACGCTCATCTATATCGTACTGACGTTATCGTCGCTCGATAGCACCCTTATCGATAGTCATCTCACTTTTACGCAATCGAGTTCAACTCATTCTTGCTCGACACTATTCGATTCCCGTACTCGACTTTTCTAAGGTCAACGCAACTTTGGTGTACATGCCCAGCCCGACTTAGCCAACCGTGCTTACGTAAACCATATTTTTTGTTTTATCAAAAACTGTTCTTCTACGTTTTGCAAAATAGATAGACTTATTGTATGGACATCTGTGGGACATTTGAGAGAGAGCGCACCAACGATATCAACTTTATGGAAGCAACACTTCAGAGTTTGCGGAAATAACGGAGTTAAAGAATTCAATCGATAGTCCAGGGACGTAAAGTCGTGCTCTGATACCATCATGTCATGCCCCGCTCCCATAGGAGCGATCGTCCTCGCTAAGGCGTGATGCCGCACGAGGCTAGATTGCGCTCGTTCAAGGCGGGTTCCATAACGGCCGATTACAGCGGCTGCGACGGGGTCGTCGCACAGAAGTCCCAAGCAGAGACATTAAACAATAGCAGCAAAAATTTATAATAAACACAAGTCATTCAAACGATGCATTTTATTGATATTGAAATGAAAATTACAGTGGGGCACAAGGTCAAGATTACAATCACTCAAGCTCACTCTTCTCACATTACAAGTCACTCAGCTCTCTTTCATCTCTCAAATTACATTTGTCGATCAAACGGAAGCTTCGGAAGGCGACGTCCATACATTATGTCCCGTATAAGTCTTGACTTCACGCGGCCGTACGCTACGAATCGCCAAGGAACTCTGTGCCTCGACACATCCAAGCGAGCTCCGCACCACGAGCTTCTACCTGTGCCTGCACATGAAAACTATGTGGGTGTCAGTACTCAACTGTACTGGTGGAGTGAGCGCCTCGCCCACCCATACAAAACCGATGCGTTCATTTAATTTTTGTGCAACATATCCTTTTTACGACTGTCTTTCTATTCTTGCCTTAGGATCAGTTTTAGGACCGACGCCTTGGCCTATTTTGTGTCTCTAGAACATCACCATGCCTTGCACCGATAACTTCCTTATCCTTGCCTCTAGACCTTTCTCGTGCTTGCGTTGTCAACGCACCGACTCATACTTTTCTTCCGTGCCATACTCTGGGACGTAACGACTCAGTCGTGTCATGAACTCGATTCGTGCTTCAATATCTCTGAGGCAGTGCCTCGCCACTTAATAACTTGCCTACACTTGTGTCATAACAACATGGTCGTGTCATAAACTTGCTCGTGCCTCAAATATCGAGGTCGTGTCCCGCAGCTTAACCTGACTTAACCAAACTCGTCTTACGGCCCTTCTAGACTTTAACTTGAAACGTCTAACCCAACTTGTGGAACCGGTGTTGAGAACTCAAGCACGACGCCATATCTCGTGGCAAAACACGTATCTTTACGTATAGCCAAATCTTAGGCTTCATAATACCTTATGTGCATACCGTGCACATATTCCATAACTCAACTCGTGCCGTGCATACGCTTCCTTAGATTCGACTGACACCGTACATGCGGATTCGCCACTTAGCATGCCAATTATCTATATGAAAGGCCACTGGCACGACAAGCCATCGTGGACATAGCTCGGATAGGCGGCGGGTCTTTCGATGTAAGGTAGTTAGCCCCATGGAAAGCCCCCGACTACCCACGCGGTTCAGTTCAGCGTTGCTATAACGTCTTCCCCCTAGGTCGACTGGCCCCGGTGCCCCGGCGTAATACCAGTCGAGGAAGAAATCCTTATCGACAAGTTGTCCAATGACCACGCACCTACGAGACATCAAGACTCACATAAATGCATGGCCTAATTTACGGTTACGACTGGAACTATACTTAGCAACTCGTGCTCTAAACCACACTTTGCATAACGTGCATTGGAACCGTGAGACTCCCAACCGAGGGACCGCCTCATACTTTGAAAATGTGTATAGGAACCAAACGATACAAATCGTGCATCAAAACCATACGATGTAAAACGTACATCCTAAGAGACTCCCAAAACGTGGGACTGCATCGGCGACAAACGGTCGCGTGAACTTACTTCTCTGAAATCGAGGAAACGACTACTGGATAGCCTTCCAACTTAACTTGCACCAAACGTGCCTAATACTTGCCATAGCCCGTGGCATTTCTATCATCGAAACAACCGTGTTTCGTGCCTTAAATCCATTATATTCCGTACGACACTATCATCCAAGTCATACTCTATGTGACGAGCCTTAAGACCGTAGGAACAATTGGTTATATGCAGCCGTAGAACCATGGGACCGTGCATGCGCTCAACTTGAACAACCGAGTTCTTTGAGTACCTAGACTCATGCCATAAGCCGTGCGACACAACTTAGCTCGTGGGACGATCAAGGCTATGCCATGCCTTGGACGATGGGATCGTGTATGCTTTATCAAGCATTTATACGTGCGACACCTATGACTTAGGCTAAGTTCGTATCTTTGTGGCAAACTTAAACCAACTTCCTTCTCCCAAGCCACGGGATGAAGGACCAAGTGTCATTTGAAAGCACACCGTGCAACACTTCTAAGCCGACCGTTGGACCTTTCCATATTCTAACTCAATTCGACCCATCGAGATTATTCCCTTAGCTATGTGGATTCGTCTCTTTTATTATCACGCCTACTTGTGCAAGTTGAAAACATGCAATTTATTATGTAAAGGCTAAGATGAGGCAAGTTCACCGAAACTACCCCACCTGAACGAGGAGTCGCCTCGACCGAGCGGGCCTTCGTACAGCCGTTGCAAGGCTAAGTCCGAATGCCGTTGGTATTTCGATTCCTCCGATTGACTGAGCGGGATGGGGCACTACACTGGTAGTCTGTATCCAAGGATGACTTGGGTTTTATCGATGATGGTATCGATGTTATGGGTGTGTGCGTGTGTGTAACTTAGAGTTAGTAGACATACCTGAAATGGAGGAGTTATCCCGAATAACTTTTATGGTGTGACACGAGATATTACACGGCACCTTGAGTGAGGATCATAGTGTTGGCATGAACTTATGCATTCGACTGATCATCGGTACGAGCAGTTCGTGTGTCGGTACATGTAGAGTTAGATGGTGTCTAGGTTAGAGACTCGCATTGAAATATGGATTGTCTGAGTCGTGGATACGACTTGTATATTTTTTGGGACGGAAAAGACAACAAGTAGGCGTATGGGACAGACAGTTACATTATTTTATGTTAGCCTCAGGGGGGTCCGGCTATGAGTATGGGTACTTACTAGTTGGATATGTCCGGCAGCGGCCACTAGCTGCGCGCTAGGTTCGGTCGGGAGATACGCAAGTATATTACTAACCGGCTCGTGATCCGACGCTCAGCCCGTGTTCCGACGCAAATTCTTCGGCTCGTGATCCGACGTCGGCCCGTGCTTCGACGTACATTCTTACTGTCACGCCCCGCTCCCGTAGGAGCGATCGTCCTCGCTAAGGCGTGATGCCGCACGATGTAGTACCCCACTCCTCGCGGTCCACTATGTAATACCTACGGCTTGCTGACTCAGTCTTGAACTGAGTGTTTGGGGAAACCTTTGCCGGTATCGATTGATCACGGATGAAATGCAATGAACCTTTCCAATTGATGGATTGGCTTCTATTAAAATGAATCCAAGAGTTTTGTTGGATGTTTTCTGTTGCTGCTTGGTTTTGATGAATGCGTTTTTGTGTTAGTTTTCAATGAATGGTTTTCATTGTTCGCTTTTATCGTATTTCGCATTCATTCCGAATCTTGAAAGAAAGAGACGAAGTATGCTAATCAACTGTTGGTGCCAATGTAGGGCGCGTGAACTGAACGGCGCGTAAAGTCCCTCCTTCTCTCGACTAAGATTCATCTCGGTGAGTTGCTTTAACCGGGCTTGCATTTATTTGTACGCCCTAATAAAAATGATCACTAGTCCACTCTGTTGCCTTGTCCCTGTGATCAACGATACCTCAATAACAAAAGATAAGAAAAAGAATGAGAATGAATGCTAACGAATGACTGCAAAGGAAATGAATGTTATTGAATGCTATCGAATGACCGAATGAGAACTGAATGCAAATGAATGACCGAACGATTAAGGCTAGTTATGAACTGGTTGCTATCTGTCGCACTGCTAGGTTTTATCTGATAGAAAGAACAAGTCATGCATTGGTCTCGGACAACTTGTTAACAAGGTAATAGTCTCTCGACGATTCTGGGGGCACCTGGAATCGATCGGCCTAGGAGAGATTGTAATAGCACCTCGGGGTAAATGCTACACCTCGGGAATGTTGTGTCCTTAGCGACGAGCTGAACCATTGAGTCACAGCGGCTAATCATGGGGGACGGGCCCATGGACCACCATGTAGTTAGGACATGCATGTGAACAAATCCTTAATACAAAACCTAACAATAAACGATGATGGTAAAGTATGCTTCCTATATTCATATGCAAATTGTGCTAACCTGTTTTGTGCAGGGATGACTGTCGACGTTGGTAAGTTGGTTATGCATAATTCTACTGTCATATTTCTTATGAATTGTTAAAAAGAACATAGACAAGTAGAAAGATCACTAGTAAATGTGTAGCTTCACATATTGAATTAGTACAGATATTTGTGAGTTTCGGCGAAGAGCCGCTCGCCAGTACATGATGTGTGCTGACCCACGTTGTGGGCATCCTTTTCAGAAAGCAAAGGAGACAGGGGGATTTCAAGTGAGGCACTAAAGCTCATCTAGCCCAGTAGAGCTGCGGACTGCCTCGAAGCTTCCTTTCAATTCCAGTCAAGTTTTAAGTTTTCATTTCCTTTGAATGTGTCTTTCAATTCCAGCTTGTAATAAAGGGATATCATGTATGGGCATTGTGGCTATTTTTAAAAGAGAGTTTCAAAGAGAATCATGTAGCCAATATAAGGCAAATCTGAGTTGCAAAGCATTGTACTTGTATTCCTATCAAGTTTATCAATAAAAGAAGTATTTTCATTTCAAATCTCTGTGTCCAATATTTGGTTTTCTGCAATGAATGGGTGCATGCGTGTGTTTTGCTTGACTAGTTGTTTTTGTGCAGGTACATGGCCTTGTGCAAGCGCAACTTAGGCTTGCACGGCATCACGCCTTAGCGAGGACGATCGATCCCGCAGGGATCCAAGCAAGACGGACGACCCTAGCGGGATCGGGGTATGACAAAGTGGTATCAGAGTACGGCTTTACGTCCTTGGCCTCTCGTAAATATCGTTTTCGAAAAAGTATATAAAGTATTTTGATGGCTTTCAAAAGAGTCCCAATTTTAAGTTATGAAAACCAATGCCCCATACAATAAATCCATAATATTTTATGAGACTGACAGAAGTTATACTCTTTTGTAGAGAAATGGCCCCTCCTCGCCCATCTGCCTCGACAGATCCGATAGAACGGATCATGACATTGATAGAACTGCAAAGGCAGGACAGTGAGGAACGCAATCAAATACAATAGGCCCAAATAGAGGCCCAGCAGAAACAGTTGGAGTCCTTGACCCAACTTGTCACTACGCTTGCGGCAAATCGGGATACCGCCGCAGCGACTAAACCAACGAAAACGCCCAAGATTGAGCCCGTAGAGGGTGACGAGCCCCAGCCAGCGCAAAGGCACACTTCCTTTAGGCCAAAGGACTTCTTAGACGCGAAACCTCCGAAATTTGAAGGCAGGACATCACCCGATAAGGTGATGGACTGGATTGATAAAATGGAGAGTCTGTTCGCGTTTATGGAAGTTCCAAGTGGCAAGAAGGTAGTTTGTGTCGTTCTGCTTCTACGGCTGCGGGCAAAGGATTGGTGGAAGGCGAAGAAGCCGGCGCTGCTCGCAACGGCTAGAAACGGAAAGATCTCATGGGCCTCATTCAAGAAGGCATTTCTGGATCAATATCTGCCTCCAGCCATGAGCAAGAAGATGGAGGATGACTTCATCACACTGAAACAGGGAGATATGTCCGTGGAGGACTATGAGTCTGAATTTGCTAAGCTGACAAATTTTGCCGCTGTCATGCTTTCCACTGAGCAGACTCGCATAAATCGATTCGTTAGAGGGCTGAATGTTGACATCCAGTTAAGTGTGTTGAATCGAGAATGTGGGTCATATTCTCAGGCCTTTGAGGCGGCGCTACAGGTGGAACAGTTCTGCCTGAAGATGGCGTCCAACAAAATACAGTACAGTCGGACTCAGCCCGCCAAGAGATATCATGACAGAGAGAAAAAGACTGAAGAAGAAAATAAGACAGACAATGATCAGCACAGAAGAACTGAGTGTACCTACTGCGGTCGCCACGGGCACACCAAAGAAGTCTGTCGGTTCACAAACAAGTCATGCTTCAGCTGTGGAAGCCCGGACCATACCGTCAGGAATTGCCCGAAAAAGAATAGAATGACTCAGAATCGAAATGATGCTGAAGAGCGTGGGCAGCTGCCAGGCCCACCGCCGCTTAGAGACCATCCGCACAACCAGCAGTTGCGGAATGCCAACACCGCGACAGCGCACGTCTATAATCTCTCCACGTTGCTTGATCCAGAATACAACAATAGTGGAGGTGAGTTTGTTTCTTAAGTTTTGAGGACAAAACTTTTTGTCAGTGGGTTATTATGTAGTACCCCGCTCCTCGCGGTCCACTATGTAATACCTACGGCTTGCTGACTCATTCTTGAACTGAGTGTTTGGGGAAACCTTTGTCGGTATCGATTGATCACGGATGAAATGCAATGAACCTTTCCAATTGATGGATTGGCTTCTATTGAAATGAATCCAAGAGTTTTGTTGGATGTTTTCTTTCGCTGCTTGGTTTTGATGAATGCGTTTTCGTTTTGGTTTTCGATGATTGGTTTTTATTGTTCGCTTTCATCGCATTTTGCATTCATTCCGAATCTTGAGAAAAAGAGACGAAGTTTGCTAATCAACTGTTGGTGCCAATGTAGGGCGCGT
Source organism: Iris pallida (assembly GCA_029216955.1). NCBI lineage: Eukaryota > Viridiplantae > Streptophyta > Magnoliopsida > Asparagales > Iridaceae > Iris > Iris pallida. Next base: position 8,754,540 of record JANAVB010037420.1, read on the forward strand.
GAACTGAACAATGCATGAAGTCCCTCCTTCTTTCGACCAAGATTCATCTCGGTGAGTTGCTTTAACCGGGATTGCATTTATTTGTACGCCCTAATAAAAATGATCTCTAGTCCACTCTGTTGCCTTGTCCCTGTGATCAACGATACTTCAATAACAAAACATAAGAAAAAGAATGAGAATGAATGCTAACGAATGACTGCAAAGGAAATGAAATGTTATTGAATACTATCGAATGACCGAATGAGAACTGAATGCAAATGAATGATCGAACGATTAAGGCTAGTTATGAACTGGTCGCTATCTGTCACACTGCTAGGTTTTATCTGATAGAAAGAACAAGTCATGCATTGGTCTCGGACAACTTGTTAACAAGGTAATAGTCTCTCGACGATTCTGGGGGCACCTGGAATCGATCGGCCTAGGAGAGATTGTAATAGTACCTCGGGGTAAATGCTATACCTCGGAAATGTTGTGTCCTTAGCGACGAGCTGAACCATTGAGTCACAGCGGCTAATCATGGGGGACGGGCCCATGGACCACCATGTAGTTAGGACATACATGTGAACAAATCCTTAATGCAAAACCTAACAATGAACGATGATGGTAAAGTATGCTTCCTATATTCAAATACAAATTGTGCTAACCTGTTTTGTGCAGGGATGACTATCGGCGTTGGTAAGTTGGTTATGCATAATTCTACTGTCATGTTTCTTATAAATTGTTAAAAAGAACCTAGCAAGTAGAAAGATCACTAGTAAATATGTAGCTTCACATATTGAATTAGTGCAGATATTTGTGAGTTTCGGCGAAGAGCCGCTCGCCAGTACATGATGTGTGCTGACCCACGTTGTGGGTATCCTTTTCAGAAAGCAAAGGAGACATGGGGATTTCAAGTAAGGCACTAAAGCTCGTCTAGCCCAGTAGAGCTACGGACTGCCTCGAAGCTTCCTTTCAATTCCAGTCAAGTTTCAAGTTTTCATTTCCTTTGAAGGTGTCTTTCAATTCTAGCTTGTAATAAAGGGATATCATGTATGGGCATTGTGGCTATTTTCAAAAGAGAGTTTCAAAGAGAATCATGTAGCTAATATAAGGCAAATCTGAGTTGCAAAGCTTTGTACTTGTATTCCTATCAAGTTTATCAATAAAAGAAGTATTTCTATTTCAAATCTCTGTGTCCAATATTTGGTTTTCTGCAATGAATGGGTGCGTGCGTGTGTTTTGCTTAACTAGTGGGTGCGTGCGTGTGTTTTGCTTGACTAGTTGTTTTTGTGCAGGTACATGGCCTTGTGCAAGCGCAACTTAGGCTTGCACGGCATTATGCCTTAGCAAGAACGATCGATCCCGCAGGGATCCAGGCAAGACGGACGACCCTAGCGGGATCGAGGCGTGACACACAAGCCTAGATTGCGCTCGTGCAAGGCGAGTTCCATAACGGCCGATTACAGTGGTTGCGACGGGGTCGTCGCACAGAAGTCCCAAGCAGAGACATCGAATAATAGCAGCGGAAATTTGAAGCAAAACACAAGTTATTCAAAAGAAGCTCTTTATTGATATTGAAACAAAGGTTACAAAGGACGCAAGGCCAAGATTACAAGTCACTCTATCTCACTCTTCTCACATTACAAGTCACTCAGCTCTCTCTCATCTCTCAATACAAGTCTTGAGCCAGCGGATGCTTTGGAAGGCGACGTCCATACATTATGTCCCATATAAGTCTTGACTCTATACGGCCGTACGCTTCGAATCGCCAAGGAACTCCGTGCCTCGACGCATCCAAGCGAGCTCCGCGCCACGAGCTTCTACCTGTGCCTGCACATGAAAACTATGTGGGTGTCAGTACTCAACTGTACTGGTGGAATAAGCTCCTCGCCCACCCATACAAAACCGACACGTTAATTTACTTTGTGCAACATAACCCTTTTGATTGTCTTTCTACTCTTGCCTTAAGATTATTTAGGACCGACGCCTTGGCCTATTTTGTGTCTCTAGACCATCCCGTGCTTGCAACACAACATCAAATCAACAACGTTAACCTATCAAGTCGTGCTTGCCTTACGGCCCAAAATTAGAGATGCAACTACGCGATAGTACCCAATTTTCTTATGACCGTGCTACAAATCCTTTGTGTCGTGCCTCGTAACTCAGTGTGACTTAACCATATCGCCGCCTCGCGTCCCTTGCTACTTTGATCACCAACTGACCCAATCGAGACTTATGAACTTAATGTCACTCAAACAACTTTGCCTTGCGGTGGTTTCCTGACTTAAACTCCAATGACTCAAACCAACTTATGCAACTTATATGCCGACAACTTAAGACTTGACGCTACATCTCATGCCGAAGCACGGTGTCTTCGTTGTAGCCAAAACTTAGGCCCAAACATTGTCTTTCGATCGTGCACGCTTTCGACTCGACTCATTGATATAGTGAACACAATACTCGACTCAAATCTAAAAGCATACACGCGGATCGCCGCCCATGCCGACTCATCTATATGAACTAGTCACTAGCGCCCAGCGCTATAATGTACTCCCTTCATAGCTTTTGATTAGACGGACGCCCCTTTCTAGCGTGAGTAGCAAGCTCCGCTGCAAGTCCCCGCCTAACCCGTGCAGTCATCCAGCACAGATAAAATGTCTACCATCGAAACGGTTCCCATGGGCCGCCTGGGTCGCCGTTCGAGAAACTGTTTATTTTACCTTGTACAAGTTGTCCAATGACCATGCAAGACTCGACTCGAACTGACGTCTCACACAGTCAATCTACTTCTAGTGTTACCATCTCTTTCAGGGCCAAGTTCAATACTTTTCACATCTGAGACCTTGCCTCGACGACCCGGTCGCGAGCATTCTTCCTTCTTGCCCTATCATTTCATTCAACTCAGGAACGACTATTTAAAAGCCCTCATTTCAACTCAATTTAAATCAACCATGGCTCGTGCCTTAAAAACACTAAGTCTGTGACATCGTGCCTTAAACCAACTTGAACTCTATGCGACACCACCGCCCAAGTCATACTCTATATGACGGGCCTTGAGACCGTAAGACTATGTGGTTACACCCCACCGTAGAACTCATAGGACCGTGCTTGCTACTACTCTGATAGCCTAACAAAACTTGCCTAACTTAACTTTGTAACAACTTGACGGACAAAGGCTGCGTCAAGCTTTGCCTTGATGGAATGTGTCGTGCACGTGTCCGGCTTGAACAAACAAGTTATTTGGTTGCCTAGACTTATGCCACAAGCTGTGTAATACAGCTTAACTAATAGGGCGGGCAAAGGCTATGCCAAGCCTTGGACAATGGATCGTGCATATTTTATCAGGCATTCATGCGGGCGAAGCCTATGACTTAGGCTACGTTCATAACTTCGTCTACTCAACCAACTTTCCTTCTCCCAAGCCACGGGACGAAGGATCGAGTGTCATTTTTAAAGCACGCCGTACACCAACTCTAAGTCGATCGTTAGACATTTTCATATTCTAACTCAATTCGACCCGTCGGGATTATTCCCTTAGCTATGTAGATTCGTCTCTTTTATTATCAAGCCTACTAGTTCAAGTTGAAAACATGTGATTTATTATGTGAAGGCTAAGATAAGGCAGGTTCACCGAAACTACCCCACCTGAGTGAGCGGTCGCCTCGACCGAGCGAGTCTTCGAGCAGCCGTTGTAAGGCTAAGTTTGAACGCCGTCGGCGTTTCGATTCCTCCGATTGACTGAGCGGGACGGGACACTACACTTACTCACCTACCCATATGCCAAAGGTTGTCTTCAACATGCATTCACATAGACTGGTTAGTTCGTATACCTATGTTGGACCGTATCATGGAGCAGTGTCTTATCATAGACTGGTATGCCTTCCAATGATCAAGATTGGTCAGAAATATGGTTTACTGATCGATGACTGGATATTGGGCCATGTTATGATTCAGGTTGTCCATTTATATTCAGTTCACATTATGGCATATATTTCTGTATCCTGTTACATCCCTCTGAGGACCTGGTGATCTCTCCAGGTCTGAGCAGTTAGTACAGAGTAGCTGGTCGGTGCTGCATGATGCACCGAGGTCTCAGGTATATATTTATATATGTGTTCTTGCTATTTCCATTTATTCTTTCCAGCTTATATCCTCACCTATATTTGCTTCATGTTGCTATGTAGCCTATTATTACCAAGCTTATTCCTTTCTCGAGCTTGCTCGAACATGTATATTACTAGGTGGCCAACTTTAGTATATTATGTTCATTCTTGGTATTCCTTTTATTACTGTGGATTGAGATGTAGATGATCAATTACTCTTAGTTATCCCTTTACAGCGGAGTACGTCCAAGGATAAGTCCATTAAATTGGGAGCTTACCCTAGATCGTATTAGCTGGCATGGTCGCGCTCAGGTTCCTATATATTTTGGAACTGGGGTGTGACAAGAAATAAGGGATCCTATGTATGTAAGGGTTGTTTTCTTTTCTCTGCTATATAGCATAGCAGATATGTATGTATAATAACCTGAAAGTAAGGATAGATATGTAAGAAGTATGTATGAGTATGTAAGATAAGCCTTAGCATCATATTTATATCACATTTTGATAAAAGGGAATGAAATATGCTTGTCTTCCATTCTTGTGTTTTACTTTATGAATCGTAGTCCTTTATTGCTAAGACTTGCAAATTCTTTCTGTGGGCATTATAAGTTAAAGACCATTCCTGAGGAAATTTGTATATTCAAATTTTTCAGGACAATGTCTAATCCAGGACAATCCCACACTTTATCATCTCAAGGCCAGATCGAGCCATCTATTACGGACATGTATCGATTATTTCAACAAGTTCTAGAATCAAACAGTCAACATGCAAACGCGGCCCAAGCTACTACTGCTACAGTACTAGAGCAAATACGGGCAATAAAATTCTAAGGATAGGACGATAGCAGATTTTAGGGATCTTAGGCCATCGAAATTTTATGGAACGGAGAGCCCGATGGAAGCAGGGCAATGGATAAGGACTATCGAAGGACTATTAAAAGCGACAAAAGTTAGTCCTGAAAATATGGTTTCCACAGTCCGCATCCAGCTGGAAGATGTTGCTGACCATTGGTGGAGTGCGGAACATCTTGAGGATTCTGACGAAGCAATATCCTGGGGAGAATTTAAAAGGAAGTTCGAAGAAAGATTCTTCCCAAAGTCGGCTAGAATGGAGCTGGAGCGACAGTTTATCCATTTGAAGCAGGGAAAGCTCACAGTCGATGAATATACCGCAGAATTCTCTAGACTTAGTTGTTTTTCTTCATATATGGTAGCCAATGAAGAGACTAAGATATCTAGATTTTTAGAAGGATTGGGAGGTCAACAAAAAAGTAAAGTCGCAGCGTATCGGTGTCAGACATATTCTGAGATAACAGATGCTGCATAAATTCAGGAAAGGATGATGAAGGAGGAACAACCATTCCGACCCCAAACACAGAAGAGAGCTCTGGAGTCAGGAGCTCCATCCTATAGGAATCAGTGGCAAGGACCATCCAAACGTCCACAAGTTGATAATTCGGATGGATCACTCATTTGCAATTATTGCCACAAGCCTGGACACATAGAGAGATAATGTAGGAGGTTCCTGGGACTTTGTCTAAGGTGTGGTTCAGCTAACCACCAAACTGGTCAATGTCCACAACCATCAACCACGGGACCGGTAATGCAAAACCCAAAGCAGGGATCAAGACAAATGTTCTGAGAAAATCAGGGCAAGCCCATGCTCCAAGAAAATGGTTCTCGACCATTGATACAAGCACCTGTGCACCAAGCTATGATAACTTATGGGATCAACGAAGACCACCCCTCGCATCCCAAACCCACCAATTCCATCAAGTTCAAAAGGCAACGCAGCTGCAGACCGGAAAGAAGAAGAAGAAACATGGTCAAGCATTTATAATGGATACCGAAGAAGCTGAGGTCGCGGGCGAAGTGGTAACAGGTACTATATTAGTTTCGCAATATCCAGCATCAGTTCTATTTGATTCAGGAGCCATACACACTTTTATATCTACTAGTTTTATATCACAACGGGAAATCGAATCACAACCCTTGATTAAGAATCTGAATATTCTTACGGGAAATGGAGTAGTAAAAGTTAGCCATGTTTGTAATGCATGTCCAGTAAAATTAGGCGGTGGAGCCTTTCGGGTAAGACTATTGGTCTTTCCAATGAATAATTATGATATAGTACTTGGAATGGATTGGCTAACAAGGACGTCAGCCAATATAGACTGTCGTCAAGGAAGGATTTTATTCCAACTTCCAAATAGGAAAACATATAAATTTAACCGAAACCAAAAAGAATTTGATGTTGGAGAATTGGAAAAACTGGAACTACCGATTCAAGAAAAATTTCAAGAACTGAAGGAAAAACAATTTCCAAAGGTTGTAGAAGATTTAAGGATGTATTTCCAGAAGAGCTACCAGGATTGCCCCCAGATAGAGCAGTAGAATTCTCTATCAATTTGGTACCTGGGGCAGCACTTATAGCTAAAGAGATATATCCAATGAACAAGGAAGAGTTAGCGGAGCTAAATAAACAAATAAAAGAATTAATATCAAAGGGATTCATATAACCGAGTGCCTCACCCTGGGGTGCATCAGTGTTATTCGTAAAGAAGAATAATGGAACTTTACGACTGGTAATAGATTACAGAGCCTTGAATGAAGTAACAATCAAAAATAAATATCCCTTACCCTGTATTGATGAGCTATTTGATCAACTAGGAGAGGCTAAGGTATTCTCAAAGATTAATTGGAGATCTGGGTATCATAAAGTTAAAGTCAAGAAAGAGGACATTCAAAAGACAACATTTAGAACTCGTTATGGACATTACGAATTCTTAGTTATGTCATTCGGGTTAACAAATGCTCCTGCTATATTCATGGATCTAATGAATCGAATATTCTATCAACACTTGGATAAATTCTTGATCGTATTCATTGATGATATCCTCATATATTCGAAGAATGAAGAACATGAAGAGCATCTGAGGATAGTACTACAGACTTTGAGAGAAGAACGATTATATGCCAAATTGAGTAAATGTGAATTTTGGTTGGATCATATATCATTCTTAGGCCACATCATCAGTGGTGAAGGAATTTCAGCAGATCCAAAGAAGGTAGAAGCTGTTAAATCATGGCCAACACCAAAGTCTATAGCAGAATTCGAAGTTTCTTGGGTTTAGACGGATACTACAGACGCTTCGTGAAAAATTTCTCAAGAATCGCAGAACCTTTAACTTGGCTAACCCGGAAAGAAGAAAATTTTAATTGGATGGAAAAATGCTAAGCATCTTTTGATGAGTTAAAGGAAAGGCTAATTTCAGCACCCGTATTAGCATTACCGTCAGGGTCAGGAGGATATGAGATATACAGTGATGCCTCAGGCAAGGGACTAGGCTGTGTGCTAATGCAACATGGAAAAGTTATAGCCTACGCCTCTCGATAGCTAAAACAATATGAGAGGAATTACCCAACTCATGATTTAGAACTTGCAGCTGTCGTTTTTGCACTTAAATTATGGAGACACTACATGTACGGAGAAAGGATTAAAATTTATACAGATCATAAAAGCTTAATGTATGTATTCACCCAGAAAGAAATTAATATGCGACAAAAAAGATGGCTAGAATTACTCAAAGACTTTGATATGGAACTGGAATATCATCCGGGTAAAGCTAATAGAGTCGCAGATGCATTGAGCCGGAAACGAACGGCATTTCATATGAATGCCCCAAAGAAAATCCTGGAGGATTTAAGGAAAATGGGAATTGAAGTAATATGCCCGATGGGAGAGGATGTATGGGAAATTTTACAAATACAATCCTCCCTAATAGATAGAATCAAGGAAGCTCAACAAGGTGATGCAAAACTTCAAAAAATCTGGAAACAAACAGAAGAAGGGCTCCAGACCGGGATGAGAAAGCATCCAGATGGATCATTAAAATTCAGAGATAGATTGTGCGTACCCGGTAGAGAATTACGGACAGAGGTTATGTCAGAAGCTCATACTCGCAATATTCTATCCACTCAGGCAGTACTAAAATGTACAAGGATTTGAGACAAATAATTTGGTGGCATGGGATGAAAAGAGAAATTACCAGGTTTGTGTCTAAATGTCTCGTCTGTCAACAAGTAAAAGCAGAACACCAGAGGACAGCAGGACTTCTTCAGCCTTTGTCCATACCGGAATGAAAATGGGAGCATCTCACAATGGATTTTGTGACAGGACTGTCTAAGACCCAAAATAGTAATAATGTTATCTGGGTTATCGTAGATAGACTTACTGAAATGGCTCGATTTCTACCCTTTCGAGTTGGATAGTCAACAGAAACACTGGCTGAAATATATATAAGACAGATTGTCAGTCAACATGGAGTACCAGTGAGCATAATATCAGATAGAGACACCAGTTTTACTTCACATTTCTGGAAAAGTTTATAGGAAAATCTTGGTACTCGATTGAAGTTCAGCTCCGCCTACCATCCTCAAACGGATGGTCAGTCCGATAAAACAATTCAAACTTTGGAAGACATGCTAAGGACATGTACATTAGATTTTGGAGGATCATGGAACAACCATCTACATTTGGTAGAATTTTCTTATAACAACAGTTATCATGATAGTATCAAAATGGCACCTTTTGAAGCCTTGTGCGGAAAAAAATGTAGATCACCAGTATGTTGGACGGATGTAGGAGAAAGACAATTGCTAGGTCCAGAACTGGTAACACAAACAGTAGATAAAGTCAAGGCGATTAGAAGTCATCTGCAAGCAGCCGAAGATAGACAAAAGATGTGGACTGACAAGCATCGAAGAATATTGGAATTCCAACCCGGTGATCATGTATTCTTAAAAATTTCACCAACTAAAGGAACAATCAGATTCGGGATCCGAGGAAAACTGAGTCCAAGATACGTTGGACCTTTCGACATATTGGAGAAAGTTGGAAATGTGTCATATAGGCTCGCCCTACCGCCAACACTAGATGGAGTTCACAATATATTTCATGTTTCTCAGCTCCGAAGATATGTACCGGACCCGAACCATATACTCGATCACTCAGAGATCACCATTGGACCTACACTGCGAATAGAACAGAAACCTGTTGGGATCTTAGATCGAAGGGACAAGATTCTTCGAAATCGGATCATTCCATTAGTCCGAGTGGCGTGGAGCAAGGACTTTCCTGGAAATTCAACTTGGGAAAAAGAAGAAGATATGCGGAGGCAATATCTGTATCTATCCGCTGAGCCAGGGTAGTAATCATATTGTTATATTAGTTATTTTAAATTCTGAGAACGGAATTCCTCTAAGGAGGATAGACACGTTATGCTCTAATTATATCTTAATAACAATTAACAAATAATTGGTAATGATAATCAAATAATTTTTCATTAAAACCCTTAGGAAATTTTTGTAAATCCAAATTCTGAATTTACCAACTCAAATTGGTGATGTGTCAAAATGAGAGGGTATGTGGCATACCATAAGCATAGGTGGCATTCACCTATGACATGTGGCACATAACTTGCCACATGTCTCCAAGCATGGAGAGATCGCCCTCCATAAAACACCTCTCACTTCGCCTCAATTATTTCTTTTCCATCTCCTTCCTCTACACACACACATACATACAAACCACTCCACTCCTCTCTTCCCTCTTCTCACTGTTGTTGCTGTGACTATTGCTGCTGCTACTGCCATTACTGCTGCTGTAGCGCCCCGCTTTCGATAGGCGACGGAACTTCATAATATACTTGCGCCGAGTCAGATCGGCCGGGAACTTAGATGGCAATCTGACTCGATCGCTAAGCTTGGTAAACGATAACACCTTGCAGCATCGATTCAAATCAATTTGGACGGAAGTTACAAGAATCGATCCAACTAATAGAACGACTTCTGTTGGAATAAGTCCTAGATGCAGCGGGCTGCGTCTCGGCGAGTGAGCTCTCTATAAGAGTCCCTTCGACGGGACCGGACCGCTGTATGGTTTTCTTGGAGCTTTGTCGCTGGGCTTGATGAAGTACTTTCGTGTCGTTTTCATGGATACAATTACAAATTTCGATGCAACGGGAAAAGAAGGAATTCTAACAAAGCATTGGTGCCATTGCTGGAGCTCGCGTAACTAAGGATTGACGTTGCGTAGCGCTTCGACGACCTACACGAAGCAAAGTAATCGGTGGGTGATTCGGCCCCTTCTTTTCTACTCTGTCCCGCAAACTAATTCCTTACCTCGAATTCATTCAAATCGAACGATGCCAAGTTAATTGCATGCCAATCCACTAAGTTCAAGAACTCGGAAAAAATGTATCGATCTAGAGTAATTTACTCTGAAAATACAAGTCTATCACATAAACCAGAAAGTTTAAGGTTCTAGTAAAAAGATAGACTATTTTACGTGCTGCAAAATAATACGAAACGTCGATTATGGGTTATGATGCCTCGGACAATTTGGTGCCCACGGGATGCTAAATCTGGAGTACGACTTGGGGAAAAATGAATCGTTGCATAAGTTGGGGGAAATAATAATGCCGTTCAATACTGTCCGTGCTATACAAAATTATTGCATATGTTAAACTGTTCACGCATTGGCATGGTCATGGACAGCTTGGGCACAAGTTGATATTTTTCCTCGAATCGATATCCGGGGCATCGAAATCGAATCGACCTAGGGGGAATGAATAATCGTGCTTCGGCACTGATGCATTGCGGGACCGTCAGTCAGGCTTGCAACCTAGACTGAGCGGGCCGAAATATCGTTGAGATAGTCCCACGTGATGTGTAACATCAATGACCGCATATAAGATAGTAGCATGCTCACCTATTGTCTTATGCAGGGTAAATATTATCTCTGTTTTTATGCAGGAACGAGCATGGCCATGGTAAGAAATATGATAAACTGCTATGTTTCACTGTATGCTTTATTACTCAAAGATGGCTATTGAATATGAACTGAAATCATTTAGTTCTAATAGAAAGACAACTCTAAAGCATGCCTGCCCTAACAATCAGAGTCGGTTTAGACGACTGGGTTCGTCTCGTCCACTTAACAAGTGTGCTAATCCTATTCCCCCAATTTCCTAAGGTGCGACGGGTGCGCCCAACTAAACTGAAGCTGAAGTGCGGAGAGGCGTTTTGAAGCTCTTCCTATGCTGAAGTATTTTGAAGCCAATTCAAGTCGACGGCTTATGTATAAAGGGGCAAATGTATGGGACGGCAAGCGTAGTTCAGGCAACTTGTCGAATGTATTTTCTTTCTATTTTCAATCAATGTAGCCGCAACGGCATCCAATGTAATTACGACTTGCACTTCGTTGCAAGCTATGAATGAAAAGCATTTCTATCTTACTATACTGTGTCTTGTATTCTGATGTGAATTGTGAAGTTTCAACTTGGCGTATTAATATGAAAGCAAACGTAACGTTCTTGCCTTGTACGAGTGCAGTTCCAGACTCGTACGGCATCACGCCTTAGCGAGGATGACCGAATCGGCAAAGTAACACCGGGGACGAACGGTTTGTCGACTCGGGGCGTGACAAATTGGTATCAGGGTACAGTTATGTTTCCTCGAATTTTCGAAAGATGTTTCATTGTTGGAATGTCCGTTGCGATGGCTCGATTGAATGCTTGTCGGCATGCTGCGTGAAATACAAGTTTCATACAGGTAAGTCCGTAGATATTTTTGAAAAATACTAACGGGTTTACACTGTTTGTAGGAATGACTAAGTAAGATAAGAAAATCCTCGGCACAACAACCCAAACCGTGGATAGTACGTCGAGCACAAAAAGCACTAGCCCTAGCGAGACGACTATGGAGAAGATGCTACAGTTGATGGAACTGCAGCAGCAACAGCTTCAGATACAATTCAAAGCGCAATTTGATGCGCAGCAGAAACAGATGAACGCTCTGACTCAGATAGTGAGCAGAATGGCGGGCAATACCAAGACGACGGACGAAGGACCCGAGGAGAAGCAAGGCGATCAAGAAGAAAACGAGAAAGAAGAAGCTCAACCGCAAATGATAAATTATTCTTTCTTGTTCAAGGCAAAGGAGTTCCGCAAGATAAATCCACCAAAATTCAACGGCCGAGCAGAGCCTGATGTGATCGTGGGATGGCTCGTGGAGATGGAGGACCTGTTTAATCTGCTTAGCATTGAAGGGTCCCAGAGGGTAACTTGTGCGGCATTACAGCTGCAACTGAGGGCGTACGATTGGTGGGCCGCTAAGAAGCAGGAAATCTATGAAGCTGATACAGATGCCACGATTTCCTGGAAAATATTCAAGGAAGCCTTCCTCGAACAGTACGTTCCTCGCGCCGTCCGTCAACAAAAAGAAGATGAGTTTATGACGCTGCGACAGGGAAATATGTCTGTCGACGATTATGATTCGAGCTTCTCAAAGCTGGCGAAGTTTGTCGGCGCCTTCCTGCCCAACAAAGAAGCCTGGTGTGAACGCTTCCAACAAGGCCTAAATGACGAACTGCGAAGGGACGTCATGAATCAAAGGTGCCGTACATATCGTGAATCCTATAATGCCGCTCTTGATAGTGAGCGCATCTTTGGCCGTATGTCGAGTAGAGGCATCCGTAACCACTTCAACAAGCGTCCTAATGATGCCGGCGCCGGGGGATCGGGAATAACAAAACGTCTGAACAGATTCGATGATCGAGGCCATGGCAGTCAACACTGCACCAGGTGCGATAGGCATGGGCACCGAACCGTCGATTGTGTCATGAGATCTTGCTACAAGTGTGGCGAGGTAGGCCATATAGTTACATATTGCCCGCACAAAGGTCCGAATCAACACAACCCACCAAGGAACATTCCGAATCGGCATAAAGCGCCGATACTGCAAGGCACAAATGCGGTGCCCGTCAACCAGCAGAACCAATGCCACGGAGCTCAAGGCCGAGTTTATGCCTTAACTCGGGACGAGGCATTTGCGTTCGATACTGTTGTAACAGGTATATTATTCTACAAAAATATACCTGCTCGAGTACTATTCGATTCGAGTGCGACGCATAACTTTATATCTGCTGATTATGCGAAAGAAAATAAAATAACCATGCAATCACTAGATATAAATATTAGCGTTAGCACTCCGTCGGGAGTCGATATGCCTGTGAACTTTATTTGTAGGGATGGCCACATTTGCATCGGAGGAAGATATCTATCCTTGGATACCGTCGTGCTAGACATCAAAGAGTACGACATAATCTTGGGCATGGATTGGTTGGGCGCTTGTCATGCAACGATCAAGTGCGAGGAGAAGAGAGTGGTGTTTCGTCTTCCTGGCAAGACAGAGTTCTCATATTCGTGCGGTACGGTCTCGAAGACGGCGATGATGGTATCGGCAATCTCGGCGAAGCGTATGCTGCGTTTCGGCTGCACGGGATACTTGGCATCAGTTCGAGACACGCGGATGGATAATACAAACACAATACAGACTGATGTTGTGGCAGATTTTCCCAACGTTTTTTCTGACGAGATGCCTGGGATGCCGCCGGATCGAGAAATTGAATTCAGCATCGACACATTTCCGGATACACGGCCGATATCAAAGGCGCCTTACCGAATGGCTCCAGCAGAACTGAAGGAGCTGAAGGTGCAATTACAAGAGTTGCTAGACCGCGGATTTATTCGCCCTAGCGTCTCTCCGTGGGGAGCTCCCGTATTATTCGTGAAGAAGAAGGATGGGTCGATGCGGCTATGCATCGACTATCGGGAACTCAACAAGGCGACCGTACGGAACAAGTATCCTTTGCCACGAATCGACGACTTGTTTGACCAACTGCAAGGTGCGTCAGTATTTTCGAAAATCGATCTTCGTTCAGGCTATCATCAATTAAAGATCAAGTTCGACGACATATCGAACTCTGCCTCCCGCACTCGATATGGTCATTACGAATTCCTCGTCATGTCGTTCGGTTTGACGAATGCCCCAGCCGCTTTCATGGATCTGATGAACCGAGTCTTCCGACCTCAAATCGATAAATTTGTAGTCGTGTTCATCGACGATATCCTTATCTACTCAAGGGACCGAGAAGAGCACGCAGAACACTTGAAGACGGTACTGCAGATTCTGCGTGAAAACAAATTGTATGCCAAGCAGAGTAAGTGCGAGTTCTGGATGAGTAGCATGACATTCCTCGGACATGTAATCTCTGCCGAAGGTGTCGCGGTGGACCCAAAGAAGATTGAAGCGGAGGTAGATTGGAAACGACCTACCTCGGCTAGCGATATTCGGAGTTTCCTGGGCTTAGCGGGCTACTACCGAAGATTCGTGCGAAACTTTTCAAAACTAGCATCGCCTCTGACTCGCCTCACCCAGAAGGGAGTAGTATTTGAATGGAGTGACGACTGTGAATCCAGCTTTCAAGAGTTGAAGCAACGGCTCGTCTCAGCTCCAATCCTTGCACTTTCAGACGGTCCAGAAGGCTTTCAGATATTCAGCGACGCATCGGGAACTGGCCTCGGGTGCGTACTCATGCAGAAAGACAAAGTCATCTCCTACGCTTCACGGCAGTTGAAGCAGCACGAGAAAAACTACCCGACGCACGACCTAGAATTGGCGGCGATCGTGTTTGCGTTGAAGTTATGACGGCACTACCTCTATGGTGTGGCGTGCAGAATCTACACAGATTATAAAAGCCTGAAATACTTGTTTACGCAACGAGAACTCAACCTACGACAGTGACAATGGCTCGAACTCATAAAAGATTACGAGCTAACGATCGAGTATACGTCGGGCAAGGGAAACGTGGTGGCCGACGCACTTAGCAGAATGTTTATGGGATCACTGGCCATAAACAAGGAGATACGGCGAGACCTTAAAGCGATGGGTATCGAACTTGGAATTGAGTATCGACACCTGCACCTAGCTCAGTTGAAGTTAGGATCGAGCCTGCTTAGCAAGATAAAGACCGCACAGGAGGACGACTCATTCCTGAAGAAAATGTGCAAGCTGATTTCAACGGAAAGGGCGACTGACTTTGCGGAAGACAGAGACGGGACGATGCGACTAAAGGGAAGGCTTTGCGTTCCTGAAACTACCGAACTAAGAAAAAAAATTCTGACGGAGGCGCATTATGCGAAGTACTCGTTATATCCTGGAAGCACCAAGATGTACAAGGACTTGCGCACAAACTATTGGTGGCACGGCATGAAGAAAGACGTGGCTACGTTCGTATCGCAATGCATGGCATGTCAGCAAGTGAAGACGGAATACCAAAGGCCAGGCGGAGAGCTGCAGAACATCGCCATTCCCGAGTAGCAGTGGGACAATATCTCGATGGATTTTATTGTGGGATTTCCGAAGACGCCGCGGGGAAATGACGCAATTTGGGTCATTGTTGATAGATTGACCAAGTCGGCTCACTTCATCGTATTTAAAGTAGGATGGAGCGTCGATCGGTTAGCGTAAATCTACGTCGATGAGATTGTTCGACTGTACGGGATACCGGCCTCAACAATTTCGGACAGAGACGAGCGATTCCTATTGCGTTTCTGGACGAGCCTCCAAGCGACGATGGGGACCAAACTGAACTTTAGTTCGGTTTACCATCCCCAAACAGACGGTCAGACGAAGAGGGTCAATCAGATCATAGAAGATATGTTATGTCTGTGTGTGATCAACCTAAAGACTAGTCGGGATATGCATTTGTCGCTTGCGGAGTTTGCGTATAACAACAGTTATCAGTCAAGCATTCAGATGGCTCCATATGAAGCGCTCTACGGGAGAAAGTGTCGTTCGCCAATATGCTGGGACGAAGTCGGAGAGCGACAAGTGCTTGGACCGGAACTGGTGGAGCAGGCCGTCAAAAAGGTCCGCTTGATTCGAGACAGACTCCGTATCGCGCAAAGTCGACAAAAGAGCTACGCAAATCTTCGCCGACGTCCACTAGAGTTTTTGGTCGGGGACCACGTGTTTCTGAAAGTAACGCCTATGCGCGGGGTGATGCGGTTCGGCGTTAAAGGCAAGTTGAGCCCGAGATTTGTAGGCCCCTTCGAGATCATCGAGCGAGTTGCAACGGTTGCTTATCGGATCGCACTCCCTCCTGTCTTGGCAGATATGCACGATGTTTTCCACGTTTCACAACTTCGAAAATACGTGTACGATCCAAGTAATGTGGTTAGCTTCGATCAGTTGGAGCTACGTACTGACTTGTCTTACTCGGAGGAGCCTATCCAAATTTTGGACCGCAAGGAGAAGATGCTACGAAGTCGGTCGATGTCCTTGGTCCGCGTGCTTTTGGCGGAACCATTCAGTCGAGGAGTCGACATGGGAGATGGAGGCGGAGATAAAAGAGAAGTACCCTGCGTTGTTTGTCTAAATTAAGGTCAGACCCTTGTTCTTAAGTTTTGGGACAAAACTTTTTCTTAGTGGTATATTACGTAGCGTCCCGCTTTCGATAGGCGACGAAACTTCATAATATGCTTGTGCCAAGTCAGATCGGCCGGGAACTTAGATGGCCATCTGACTCGATCGCTAAGCTTGGTAAACGATAACGCCTTGCCGCATCGATTCAAATCGATTTGGACGGAAGTTACGAGAATCGATCCAACTAATGGAACGACTTCTGTTGGAATAAGTCCTAGATGCAGCGGGCTGCATCTCGGCGAGTGAGCTCTCTATAAGAGTCCCTTCGACGGGACCGGACCGCTGTATAGTTTTCTTGGAGCTTTGCCGCTGGGCTTGATGAAGTGCTTTCGCATCGTTTTCATGGATGCAATTACAAATTTTGATGCAAGGGGAAAAGAAGGAATTCTAACAAAGCATTGGTGCCATTGCAGGAGCTCGCGTAACTAAGGATTGACGTTGCGTAGCGCTTCGACGACCTGCACGAAGCAAAGTAATCGGTGGGTGATTCGGTCCCTTCTTTTCTACTATGTCCCGCAAACTAATTCCTTGCCTCGAATTCATTCAAATCGAACGATGCCAAGTTAATTGCATGCCAATCCACTAAGTTCAAGAACTCGGGAAAAACGTATCGATCTAGAGTAATTCACTCTGAAAATACAAGTCTATCACATAAACCAGAAAGTTTAAGGTTCTAGTAAAAAGATAGACTATTTCACGTGCTGCAAAATAATACGAAATGTCAATTATGGGTTATGATGTCTCGGACAATTTGGTGCCCACGGGATGCTAAATCGGGAGTACGACTTGGAGAAAAATGAATCGTTGCATAAGTTGGAGGAAATGATAATGCCGTTCAATACTGTCCGCGCTATACAAAACTGTTGCATATGTTGAACTGTTCATGCATTGGCATGGTCATTGACAGCTTGTGCACAAGTTGATATTTTTCCTCGAATCGATATCCGGGGCATCGGAATCGAGTCGACCTAGAGGGAATGAATAATCGTGCTTCGACACTGATACATTGCGGGACCGTCAGTCAGGCTTGCAACCTAGACTGAGCGGAAATACCGTTGAGATAGTCCCACGTGATATATAACATCAATGACCGCATATAAGATAGTAGCATGCTCACCTATTGTCTTATGCAGGGTAAATATTATCTCTGTTTTCATGCAGGGACGAGCACGGCCGTGGTAAAAAATATGATAAACTGCTATATTTTACTGTATGCTTTATTACTCAAAGATGGCTATCGAATATGAACTGAATTCATTTAGTTCTAATAGAAAGACAACTCTAAAGCATGCCTGCCCTAACAATCAGAGTCGGTTTAGACGAGTGGGTTCGTCTCGTCCACTTAGCAAGTGTGCTAATACCATTCCCCCAATTTCCCCAGGTGTGACGGGCGCTCCCAACTAAACTGAAGCTGAAGTGCGGAGAGGCATTTTGAAGCTCTTCCTATGCTGAAGTATTTTGAAGCCAATTCAAGTCGACGGCTTATGTATAAAGGGGCGAATGTATGGGACGGCAAGCGTAGTTCAAGCAACTTATCGAATGTATTTTCTTTCTGTTTTCAATCAATGTAGCCGCAACGGCATCCAATGTAATTACGACTTGCACTTCGTTGCAAGCTATGAACGAAAAGCATTTCTATCTTCCTATACTGCGTCTTGTATTCTGATGTGAATTGTAAAATTTCAACTTGGCGTATTAATATGAAAGCAAACATAACGTTCTTGCCTTGTACGAGTGCACTTCCAGACTCGTACGGCATCACGCCTTAGCGAGGACGATCGAATCGACAAAGTAACACCGGGGACGAATGGTTTGTCGACTCGGGGCGTGACAGCTGCTACTGCCGCTGCCTCGCCGCCGGCCACCCGCTGCCGCTGCCGCCGGCCACCCCGCCGCCGGCCACCACCGCCTCCAGCACTTCCAGCACCTCCTCCTTCTCCTCCTTCACAACCCAAAAACCTAGGTAAAGTCCTTCATTTCCTTTCCCTTTCCTTCCAATTTCAATTCTAGGTCAAAAGGAAGTTGGGGTATATATATATAAATTGATAAATCTTTGTATTGGGTTATGTTAGAAAGAAATTGGGAGAGTATACACAAGACCTAGGTCATCTTTCAAATCAAAGCAAGTCCTCCCTCTCTCCTCATCTTAAAAATTGTTCAAATTAAATTCTTAATTTTATTGAATTTGTATGTTTGTTTTCATTTCTGGAATTTAGGTAAATTTATTGCAAATTTAATTTTGTGAGAACCAAATATGGTTATAAGTAGTAGGATATTGAAAGAATTCTTTCAGGGACAAATTTGTTACATATGCATAATTGAATATATGGACACTTGAATGAATATGTAGGACAAAACACAAATGGACACTTGAACAAATATATAGGACACAACACAAATGGACACTTAAATAAATGTGTAGGACACAATGCAACTTGGACACAACAAGGGGACACAACACCTTCAAATGAATATACAATATGGATACAATATGTGGACAGATTATACTTTGAATAAATATACCTTATGGACACAACACACTACGAATGAATATACAATTTGGACACGATATGTAGACATATCACACTTTGAAGAAATAAACAATACGGACACTTCGAATGATTGTACAAGTTGGACACAACATGCGGACACAATATAAAAGGACACATTTGAAGAAGGACAACTATGTCAATAGACACGACACATGGGACACGGAATGGACACACTTATACATGATTATTGAAAAAGGGCAAGCATGAATATATTGGCATAACCTACACCTATGAATACTAGTTTGTATTTATGTGTGTTCTCAAAATGATAAGGATACTACCTATCAATCTATATATATACACTCAATATAATTGCCTCTATATAAAATATATCTATACATTAATCAAATCCATGAAAATTTTATACATTGGAGGTTCTATCGATTATGAATATGTATGTGAACTAATTAAGGCTTGATTCTAATTAATTGTAAATCAAGGGAATTTGTCATACTATCAAAATTATATAACATTACAATTCTGTCCAAAATTGTAATTACGCCTAAACGACTCATTTTGTAACAAAATTGTAATTGGAACTATTGTACATAAATACCAAAATATTAGGGTAGTTCACTTGTTAGATTTTTCTAGGAAAATTGCCTCAAGAAGCCAAAATGTGATACGGAAAACCCTAGATTTAATTTTGTAGTAGTTGACACAAAACCAATAATGGTATTATATAGTGGTACAAAATAAATTGATTTTGGGTATCATTATGTTACTAATAATTTTATCTCTTGATTGATTAGCATTTAAATAAGCAAATCGCCGAAATTAAATTGTTGCTTGCTTACAAAGGTAAGAAAGTTTTATCAATTTGAATATAGATATTAATTGCGTGGTTCCGGTGTTGAGAGTTGCTCCACATAAGGGGTCGGCGAACCCAGATTTCTATTATTACGTATTATGTCTCCTGCAAATTTTTCGAAGTCAACAAATAAAGAGGAGACTCTGCCGAAATTTTCGAAAATTTTAAGAGAGAGCCAAATTCTCGACCTTTAAAGGAATTGGGTGATTCCCATAAATTTAGAAAGGATTTAGAATATGTATGACACAGGACACGCGTCTCGTAGACACAATTTAAGTTAAATTCTCTATAATCTTGTTCTGTGAAAATATATGAGTATATTATCCTACTTGAGAGTTTCATGTATAAACGCTAATTTGAAACAATTGATTTCTAAGAAACGTTCAAACGGACATATGCAAGATGCACCCTAGCATCTTAGATAGATAAATTACCTATTGATGAGATAATGGTAATAAAATACAGTGATTGTAATGATTAGTTAGAAAGCATTGGGCGGGGGAGAACAACCCGAATATCACATATATAGTTCCGCAGCATAATTAAACCAAAGCTGATCAGTACATTAGCTCATTTGTAGGACCATACGAATTGAGTATGTGAGGTTTAGCTCACTTAGCCCAGAGAGGCAAGGTCGGATTTGTAATAACCGTGCCATCCATTTAGCCCATGAGAGGCAGGGCCGGATTTAATTCTGTACCATCCGATATTTGCACCAATTTCGACAACAACATCAAATTGGTGATTTTCTAAGTCCAATAGAGACTTAGTACATATAAGCCCAAGAGAGGCAGGGCCTGATTCTAAGCACCATGCCACCAAGTTACAGCCTTATCCCAGGTATACGGGATTGTTGTCGGAAAAGCTGATTAGGAGGATATTCAAAAGGGTTGTTCTCAAATTTGCATTTCATTTAGGAAATATATGTTCTTGTTCGAGTATGCATGTTAAGTGTCTATGCTAGAGAAAAAGGACAATAGTATTGAGGAATTCAATTTATATTCATAAAAGTAAATCTAACTTCCTAAGTTTCGGTATATATTATTTATTTCCAAATCTCTACAACATTTTTATTTTCTTTAATCGTTCTTGACCGAGGACTTGCCTTGTCGTTTCTAAGCGACCTAGTATTTGTTCACTACGAGAAGATGACGCTCCTGCGAAAACGTTACCTCTGTATGACGAAGACAATATCGAGGAATAGACTGTCTGGAGAATCTCAAGAGACGGCAACCAACATTTTGTAGTCAGTCGTATGTAAAATATCTTGTTGTAACAGACTTGTAATAATGTACTCTTAGAAAACACTTGATGTATAATATAGTTGTAGTTGTGTACATGAATTATCTTAACCATATCATGCTTGAACTTATTAAGAGTTAAAATTATCCTAACCAAATCACACTGGAACACTGTCATCATAGGGATGGGATATCCATGTACAACATCGTATAGCCTTTTGGACATTATTTTAATAGAATTTAATCTCAGGATTAGTGTTCCATAATAGTCACCTAAGTCCAGCTTGTTCCTACCTATTGAACCGGCTTCTTGGGATCTACAGTCAGACTCGGTTGGGTTGCCACTGCTGGTGACTAACTTATGGGCTTAACCCCATACCCCTCTCGATGATTCTAGGATTAATTTTCTAGGCAAACTCTTCGTCAAGAGTAAACATACTGTTCGTCAAGAGATCAGTAAAGTTCTTTATGACTTTTATAGTCAACAACCACAATTTTGCCTTTTAAGCGCTCTTTTAATGTCTTGAAATGCAGGTGCAGGTTCCTGCTTATTTTAGAATTCACAAGATCATGATTTAGCAGTTCTTTATCATAATTTATAAAAATGACAGGTACAGAAATATGTAGATCATGTATATGCATAATAAGATGCTTGATCTATTTAGTTTCAATACTTCATGAAGTCATAGCAAGAGTGAAATTTGGACCTGGATCTATTTGATATATATAGTAAGATATCTGAGCCATTCAGCTTCAGCACGAGCTATTTTTAAAATATATCATTTCAAATTCTTTGATACTCTTAGCTATGATAGTTTGTCACATGAACCTATCAACAAATGAGTATTTAAGTTGTTCTACAGGTAAAACCTTACATTACATTGGATCTTAGTGATCTTTAGTATTTTTATATCCAATGAAAATGCCATATAATGACTCAGAAAAATATTAAAATTCTATGAAACCAATTGTAGTCCATTTCTTTAAAAAAAATTGTTTGACTAAACCAGATGTTTTGGTTACTCCTAAATCATATTATGTGTCATCAGAATCAAAATGTGTGATTCCACTAATTAATTGCTAATATAAGCCCGATGATAGTGAACAAAAACTCATCTGACTCTATCACCTCTTAAAGTAAGATACAATAACTTTCAGCCTTGGCTCTAAAGATTTATCTTTACTAGCCATGTTTGCAAAATGACAGTCTAAAGTACTAAATAATAGTTTAAGTGATTTTGGTAATCAATATTAAAAAAAATTTAGTTTATCAAATGTTGATTAAGTACAGGGGGACGATTAAGTACCATATCGCTTAGGGCTACAGAAGGACCCTTCCGGCTTGTACCAACTAGGGGAGGGTAGACTAGGCTCACAACTAGGCCGACACGGGACAGGTCGACTAAGTTCGATGGCCGATTGGGGGCCCATACCGGGCTAATAAAAACCAGTCCGGCCTATGGTGGGCCATATATACCGGGTTGGCGCGTTGATCTCGCTTGAGATTGGGCTGATCCCAGGACGGATTTTGGGTCGCCCGATCCACATTACACTTTGAGATGGAGGGGTTTGTAAGACAAAAAAATAAAATAAAAAAGCTTCTTCATCGTGAGGCTACCATGTTTCGAAGAGTTGGAGGGTGTGGTAACAAATTTAACCTTTCTCTAACGACGAGAAAAACTTTATAAGTAGTCTCATGAAGGCTAACAATCAATGTGGTCAACCATGGAGCAGCAATCCTCCTCTTCCTTCTCGGCCTTCTTGGTTAGCTTCTTCCTCTTGCTGCTTCTTCTTCTTATTGTCACCACCAAACGAAACAAGAGAACACCAAGAGTAGTACTACCTCCAGGTCCATGGAAGCTGCCCATAGTAGGCAGCATGCACCATCTGATCGTTGGGGCCGCGCCTATCCATCACATACTACGCGATCTGGCGCTAAAATATGGCCCAGTGATGCACCTGAAGCTCGGAGAGGTGGACCACATCGTCATCTCCTCGCCAGAAGCCGCAAGGGAGGTGACCAAGACCCGCGACCTCAACTTCGCTTCCCGTCCCGAGCTAACTGTTTCCAAGGTCCTTCTCTACGACGGCACGGACATAGCCTTCGCCCCCCACGGCGACTACTGGAGGCAGCTCAGGAAGCTCTGCACCTTGGAAGTCCTAAGCGCCCGTCGCGTGAGATCGTTCTCTCACATCAGAGAAGAAGAGACTTCCGACGTCGTCGAACGAATCTCTCTAGCAGCAGAATATGGAACCCTCGTCAACCTCACTGCCATGCTCGTATCGCTGACCAACTCCATCTCTTGCAGAGCGATAACGTCTTGTAGAGTCGACGATGCGTACCGGAAGAAGTTCGTGTCGGCGTTGGAGGACGCGGTCAATTTAGGATCAGGTTTCACAATAACCGACTTGTTTCCCTCCTTTGGGTTTATAGATGTGATTGTTGGGGTGAAGCGCAGGCTCGAGAGGAGTCGTCTCAGATTTAGCGAGATGATGGACGAGATCATCAAAGAGCACAGGGAGAGGACGGCGAAGAGGAGGAGGGATAACTCTTGTGCTGGAGGAGATGATGGATCGGGAGTTGAAGATCTAGTCGATGTTCTATTGAGGATCAAAGATGATGACGACCAACTTGAAGTTCCTCTCACAGTGGACAACATCAAAGCTGTGATCTTTGTAAGTACTCTGAACTAACTGATGCTCAAGTTCATAGCTTAGGAATAAGATCATACAAGTTTCTCTCGAAACGTCAGCAATAGGATTTGCCACAGCTAGCGTGACTTCAAGTAAGACTAATCTTCAGCTAGCTAGACATTCTTTTCTCATGAAGCTCTTTCCATGTTCATCGAGTAAATTTTCTTAGTATGAAATTTGATTCTGTAGGCAGTACTTAGAAACTATGTCTGTTTTTTTTTACCAATTGACAGAAATGAGAACCAGTTTTTTGTTCAACTCTTTGTCGTATGTTTGATCAACTCGATCTCCATGACACAGGACATGTTTAGTGGAGGGACCGAGACCACATCAACCACCTTGACTTGGGCCATGACGGAGCTTGTAAGGAATCCCGAGACGATGGAGAAGGTTCAGACGGAGGTTAGGCAAATTCTGAAGGGGAAGGCAAAGATACACGAGGACGACGACATCGGTGAGCTGCAGTACTTAAAGCTCGTGATCAAGGAAACTCTAAGGCTACATCCACCGCTTCCGCTGCTGCTGCCTCGAGCTTGTGGCGAGACCTGCGAGATTGGCGGGTTCACGATACCGGCGGGAGCCAGAGTCATGATCAACGCTTGGGCCTTGGGGAGGGACCCCGGGGTCTGGGACGACGCCGAGGCCTTCCGGCCAGAGAGGTTCGACGGAAGCTCGGCCGACTTCAAGGGGGCGGACCACGGATACTTGCCCTTTGGTTCCGGCAGAAGAATATGCCCAGGGATCACGTTTGGGCTCGCTACAGTCGAGCTCGTGCTGGCGACGCTCCTTTATCACTTCAACTGGGAGCTCCCCGGTCGAATGGAACCGGGAGATCTGGACATGACCGAAACATTTGTGGTCACTGCGAGGAAAGCGCACGATTTGCTTCTGCACGTAAAGCTGGTGCGCGCATGGTGACCATATATAAACCATGCAAGTATAACTTGGGCTTGTTTTTGTGCAGCAATGGAAATTGAAAGAAAAATAAAGGAAATTAAAAGTACTACACCTAGAAATTAGCTACTTTTATTTTCTGTTCTTAGTAACCCAACACACAAAAGTCTAGATTGGTGGCAAGTGGAGATACCAGCATGGGACTATCACCCAGTTTACCTATGTATCCAGATTCGTAATTTTCCAGTTCAAGAAATACATATGGATTTCTTGTTTTTCAGTATATATACTCTAGTCTCTAGTCTCTCCTTTGATTCTTGGTGAACCGTGTCGAAGAATGTGTTACTATGATATTATTATGTTAAAATTTTAACCACTCCTTATCCATATTTGGTAAGTCTGCGATTGAAAATTAGAAGAGAATATGGAAAATTTAGATTCCCACATATGTAGGAAAGTAAAACCCAAGTCCTCCTCGAAAATATTTTGATTTCATGAAAATGTTAGTTGGATGGATTAATTATAATTTTTTTTTACTATAATACCCTCGATGACACCAATTAAATTTAGGTAATAATAAAATAATAAAATTAATGAAAATATATTTATGGAAAACTACATAAATTATGGTTTCCATTATGTCTGAACAAAAAATGAGAATGAAAAAATTGAATTTTTGGAATTACTTATTCACAACACAACCAAACATGCTTATTTTCTTTCCTATAGAAAAGGAATAGGAAATTAAATTTCTAGGAATACAAAATCTTTTATCCAAATGCCCCTTAAGTGGTAGGAAGGGTTGAGAGTTGAGTTTATATTATTCAACAAAGTTCTCCTCACAAGCATGAAATGTGAGAAACCTTTGGCTTATTGTATTGTATCGTGTCATATATTGTATTATATAGGTTTCGTATACAGTATTATATAGGTGTCATATATTGTATTATAGTATTATATAGGTGTCATATATTGTATTATATAGGTTAAAGAAATGGTTCGATGATCAATCATTGATATGGCAGATTATTACGCAAATTGTTTCTAACATATATCTAAAAATTGTTTATTAAAGTTAATAAGGATAGCTAGATAATTATGAGAGCTATTTTTGGTCTTCCTAAATAGTCTTACATACAAGTATAAAATAATATAATAATAAGTTTTGAATAATTAAGGTACGTGGATGTCTTTTAGTCTTTCTAAATAGTTTTAATAAATAGTATAATAATTACAACATTTATTCTTTATTCTTCCTAATAATAGTATAAGATAATATAATAACCTATAAGACTAGTATTTGTTCTTTTCAAGCAGTAAAAGGTTTGTTTAAGGCATGAGCATATATACTAGTTGTACCTAAAAGGAAAACTACTCTTCTAAGTTCTTGTCCACTCTAAATTTGTAGAGTAATCAACAAGCAACAAATGATTTGTTCTAATCTCTTCCATACAGTTATCAAACTAACATGGACCAATATGGACAATTAACCATGTGCGAGATATATAGACCTAAAAAAAAAAACACATTCAAACCAATGTCATATGGTGATTCATTTCTAGGCAAATTTCAGTGTGATATATATATATATATATATATATATATATATATATATATATATATATATATATATATATATATAACGAACAGAAGTAAAAAAAATGTCTCATGGATCAATCACTAAGACAATATCTAAAAAATTGAATTATGAAATAAAGTGGGTGGAGAAAAGGGGATTGCAAGAAGAAAAGAAAAAAAAACTTGTAGCTACAAATTCTAGAAAGGAAAGTTGGAGGGTGCCATACAAAATTTTTACTTAAACAAAATAATTTAAAAGTTTCAAACAAATAATTGAGGGTTTATATAATGAAATAATTTTATCATGCTCTTATATGAAGGGAAAAAAATACAAGGACAGTTGGCACTGCACATGGGAGATGTCAGATATTATAGAGTTTATTCTTCAGAAAGTGGCAGGAAGGGTTGAGAGTTGAGTTTATATTATTCAACAAAGTGCTCCCACGAACATGAAATATGAGAAACCTTTGACATCTTGTATCGTATCGTGTCATATATTGTATTATATAGGTGTCATATATTGTATTATAGTATGTATTATAGTATTATATAGGTGTCATATATTATATTTATATAGGTTAAAGAAATGGTTCGATGATCATGGGTTGACATGACATATTGTTACGTAAAGTGTTTCTAACATACGGTGTTGGAACCGGAGCACAATTTTCGATGGAAAACTTTAGAAAATAAAACAATTGTAAAAATAACGTTCCAACGCAACGCTTCAAGGAATGTGCGCAACAGAGATTCTATGAGGATTTTGGAATAATCTAAAAAGATTTCGTAAACGTAGCAAATGATAGTAGTACGAAGATACTAATCGAGTTGCTAAAGGCAGCAAAGATGAGTGGCAAAATATGGAAAAAGGTGGCCTGCTGGGGTGTCAAGAACACCAGTTCTCAAAGCTAGATCCGCCCACACGGTCAGCTTCCAGGAACCAGCAAGTTCGAACGAACTCTAGAACGCTCTAGTAATCTGCTCTAAGACGGACTGCTCGGAAAGACAATGACAGAACTCCAGTTGCGCGAGCAGGAACAAGGTGCGCAGTAGCAGCTCTCTCTTCTCTCTCTGGAAATCTTTTTTCTGAAGTATAAGAAGTATATAGAGAGAGAAAGAGGCTCTGATTATATAGCCATTGTTGTAACCGCCCAGATCCGAGATGTACGCAACGACTTTATGTCAGATCCAAAATTTCAGGATCAGTTATCGAACGTTACAAATTAGTCAGAACATGGACAACCACAATCTGTGCTTGTTGCGCCTATTGCCATCAACGCAAATAGCGTACACTGCGCACGTGACGTACACGATGCAACCAGCGCAACCTGCTCGAGCTGGCGCGACTGGCGCAACCAGCGCACCCGCGTACCCGCGCACCCGTACACCCCGCGCAACCCAGCGCACCCACGCACTCGCGCACCCTGCGCACCCGTGCACCCTACGCAACCGAGCAACGACGCACCCGCGCACCCTGCGCAACCGAGCAACCGCGCAACCTGCGCACCCGAGCGCAACCTAGACGCACACCAGGGCAGCACAACTGGGCCGTGCAACCTGGGAGCGCAACGTGGCCGCGCAACGTGACCGCACAAGTGTTTTGCGCAACGAGCGCAACTTAAGCACATTATGCGCCTAGCGACGATGCTGACGTGCTAAGTGCAAAATGTGCCAACAAAACACCACATTACGCCTCATGAGCCCATGAGCCCGAGTCCGAGTCCGAGTCGCTAAGCCCCTACGGGGCTTAGCCCCATTGGAAATTAATTTTCCAAGAGCAGAAAACATAAATGCTTTACTTGGAGCCTTATCCTTACCTCCTAGTAAAATCATCCACATGGTTCCCTCCTTAGGGTCACCACCCCATGTGCATATCCCAACAACACATAAAATTATATATGTTGAGATAACTCATGGTGCACTTTTCGTTTGGGACTAAACTTTACTAGTCATGTTGAGAGCAAGCTCTCTTCATGTCAATGAGCAAGAGCACCAACAATCTTCCACATATCTCAACATATATATGTGTCTAGGGTTGAGCGTTCCCCACAGTAACTGTCCATTTTGCATCAGGATAGATGTCACTGACGAATTAAATTTTTTCGCATGGGTTGAATAACAATGTGATACAAGAATGGACTATGCCTTGAATTCTGCACCACAATTGTAATTCTTTCCACTCACAAAGTGTAGTTACATGTGCTTCTGGCTGTACATTAAAGGTCCTGTGCCAGCCTGGTTTCAGTGTACAATTTTGGATGTCTACAAGTTTATCCTCAAGAGACGGCCTGATAACTCTTTCCATACACTATAGATAAGTTCTTTATTAAAGAGATATGGCATGAAGCCTTGCGCTTCCTTGCGGTGCTACACCGCTATGACATGGCCTAAAGTTGAGGTATTACCCCTATCCGGGAACCTCATCATAGTGTCATACTACTGCAGCATGAGGTCACAACCTCTTTGTAGTGCTATTCTATCCAGCATGAAGCCTAAGGCTTCCTTGCGGTGTTACTCCGCAACGACATGCCTTGCAAGGCTGAGGCTTTACCCCTACCCGGGTACCTCATCGTGGTATCGTGCCACTGTAACATGGGGTCACCCTCCCATTTGTAGTGCTATCTACAACTCATTAATTTTATCATACAACATTAGGCTACCTACCTATTTGCGGTGCTATATGCCGCTATGACTTGGCTTGCAAAGCCTAGGCATTACCCCTACCTGGGAACCTCGTGATGGAGTCATCCTACTGTAGGATGGAGTTTTACTCCTCGTAGTGTTGTGCTACCTTGCTGTCATATCCTATATTTTTTCCCCAAAATATGTATACGATCGTATTCGATATTTATGGTGATTTTAAAATTTTGTATTTATTTAAATTTTATTTTAATTCTTGGATCTTGATTTGGTCATGATTGTTGAGGCCTGAAACTTGGTTATTATCACTGTCGGTATCGTTTAATAAAATTTACATTGTTAGCTTCATTATAGGAATTTTCTATTATTATTGTTATCACCATTTTTATTATTTATTAATAATCCCTATATCTACCCCCCCTCCAAAGAAAACCCAAACCCTCACTCCCCTCTCTCACTCATTCCCCTCCCCCAATTCTTCCTCTCTTCACTCTCTCTTTTCCGACCACACACTCATCCCCAGCCCCACTCTCTCAAGCTATCCTCCTCCTCCCTCAAGGCCTCATTTCCATGGCCGCGGCCGCCACCATCTCCGACCACTGCCATCGCCTACGCCTCCATCTCCCATCACTGCCACCGCCTACGCCACTATCCCCACCACTTCGGCCGCCATGGCTGCCACCTCCATCCGCCACCCTCGCCGTGGTCACCCCCGTCTCCAGCCCTCACCATCGCCTCCATGGCCCCCATGGCCGTCTACCGCCACTCCCAGCTCCCCTTTCCCTTCTTCGTCCTCCGGTCGCCCAGAGCGTCGCGCCCCCGCGGGTCGTCTCCAACGCCGCCGCCGAACTCTTTCGCGTCCCCCTCTTCTCTCCTTCGGCGACCAACGTCGTCGTGACTTGGGCGCTGATGCCATCACCTCCCTGGTAACCGCTGCCCTTTCTTCCCGTCACCTCCGCTGGCGGCCGACTCGCCGCACCTGGCCAATCTTTCCCCAGCTCCTATTGTCCTTCATCTTCTCTTCTCTCCGGCAAGCAGCCGTCGCGCACGGGGACAGCACCGTCTCGAGCGGCGGGACGCCCCTGGGCCCTGCGTTGCTCGAACAGCGAGCTGGCCTTGGGTTACGTGCTCCTCGAGCTGCGTGCCTCGGTACACGTGCAGCCTCGAGCAGTATGCTGCTCGGTCCGTGTGCTATCTCGATTTATGCATCCTATTTTGCGTGCACTTCGGTGTGCGTGTGAGCCACGAGACGCGTGCTCTCTTAACTTTTGCGTAGCCTAGATTTATACGCTGCCTT
Organism: Iris pallida; assembly: GCA_029216955.1. NCBI lineage: Eukaryota > Viridiplantae > Streptophyta > Magnoliopsida > Asparagales > Iridaceae > Iris > Iris pallida. The sequence goes on from JANAVB010037420.1 coordinate 8,784,659, forward strand.
GGGCAGCAGAACGCCTCGAGTCCCGCACTGCCTCAGGCACTGTGCCATCTTGATTTACGTGTTATCTCATTTTTCGTGTCCCGACCTACGTATCCATCTCGATTTTCGTATAGTTCCGATTTGCGTGCCCGTATCAATTTGCGTGCCACCTCAGTTGCGTGCCACTTTGGACTCCGTGTCGTATTGATTTACGTGCACACATCGATTTGCATGCCACATTGAATTGTGTGCTTCCTTGAGTCTTGTACCGTCTCGATTTACGTGCACGTTGTGTCTCTTATTCGTCTCGATCTTCGTGTCATCTCGATTCTCGTGCACATCTCAATGTACGTACGCATCTCGGTTTGCGTGTTTGTATCGATCCGCGTGCCTTAATTTTTTTGCCAGATCCCTACACTGCTTGCGGGACTTACGCAGTATAGCCTTCTGCTATCCCTCTGCTTCCAGTTATTATTTTATTATTTAATTCTAATGGTTGTTTATTTTGTGTTATGAGAACCTCAATTGGCAGCTTGGATCATGATTGCCGAAGACTTGATTACCTAGCCGAGCCCTCTAGGCAAGTATCCGTTGCTCATCGACGACTCTTGCCCTTTCTCCTGTAATTTATTGTATTTAATTCGTTTGTGTAACCCCTGTTTCTCAAAAAAAATTTAAAATTTATTTTATTGTGTTTGAAAGTAATTTATTTTTGAAACTTTGTAAAAGGTATTTACTATTTTTTTCTGCATTTCAAAATATAGTTTGTAATTAACGGTTTGAAAGTACTATTTAGTTTTAATAAATATTTGTTCTTGAAATTTTATTATTGAAATTATTAAGTCATTTATTATTATGTTTGGATTTTCAAAAAAAAATATCGGTTTCGAAAATAGTTTGAAAATCATGATTATTTTTGGAGCAATAAAAAGATTTAGTAACTTATTTTGAATAAGATTAGATTTATAAAATATATTTTACCTTATTTGATAACATCAAATATTATTTAAATACTTATGGTGACTAATTGTGGCATTAAGAATTATCGAATATAGATTTGAAATATTATTTGATTTAACGATTTATCTATTATATGATTTAAATTGCTTTGACAAACATTAAATTTATCTTAAAGTTATTATGTTGAATTTGATTTGGATTTAGATTTGGATTTGAAATCATCTGATTTAGATTTAAATAATTTATTTGATTTAAATTTATGGAGAGACTTGTTCATTAGAAATTCTAATCCTATTTGAATCATATCTAGTATTAGATAGATTATTTCTTATTTTAACTAATCATATTCCTATCCAAATTAGTTGGTAATCCTAATCATATCTTTATTGATTGAGTTCTAATCATATCATAATTCACTAATTGCTTTCCATTATCTATATATATTGAACCTATAAAATAAAATCATCTCTAATACCTTCTTTTCCAAAATCTCTCTCTCTTTTTTTGTCATAATTACCCCAAATTTGTCATAAATTTAGCCTTCCTCTTCAAGTGTTTTACCAACTTCGAAGGGCCATAACTTCCAACTCCGGACTCCGTTTGACCTCCAATTTTTTTTGTTGTAACCGTCTCGAGGTATATTTTCTGAATATAAAATTTATTTTCAAATAATTTTAATCAAATTTTTTGAAAAATTTGTGGAGTGTTAGTTGTCCGAAATTTGACACGTTTTGGTATTTTCGAGATTCCGGAAGAACCAGGAATCGTGATCCGTTTGAAGTTTTGGAACGTTGATTGAAAAGTACACATCATATATTTTTCTCTACAATTTTCCAAAATATTTTATTTTTTTGTTTATATTTTAGAGGCCCGTCTCATCAATTGAAATTATCTTGCGTAGTTTGACTTCTGAGACTATTTTCGTGCTGACATGATCATATCACGCCAGTCAACTTCAAATCAAACCGAGGCAAGTACTTGTTGATGCTTTCATGTGCATTTACTTTATATTGTCGTATTTCACTTATATATATTATTTTTCGTGTCTTGACTGTTACACACACGAGAGTTGAGTGATTGACTATTATTCATGTTTTCTCATTGATATCGTGATTGTTCTCGCGACCTTGTTTCCATGATTGTGAGCTATGGATATTAGAGGGGTACAATTATTAGGCACATGGACAAAGCCCAGATTGTTTTGTTCGCAACTCTCCCGTTTACGGGGGCGGGCCTTATATCCTCATCGTTCGCCCATGCCGTCCATGTGTAGGAACATTGTACTTCTCATGACACATGCACTATTATGGTTTATATGAGTTTTTTTGTCTTTTCATTCTCGCTTCCTTCTTATGTCGTTTATCATATTGCATATTTTCTTGTTCATATTGTTCGTATTTTCCATTGATCATTAATTCACATGTTTAGTGTTATATTGCTTTATATTGTATTTGTATTATGAGGGCTAGACTTGTACTTGTTCCAATCCTGACTGGATAACCATTTTTCAGTTGACAGATTCTTGATGACTATTCTCGATGACTTGCTCTCTTGCTTTGGGTTCCTTCGTGTGGAGTTAGATCTATCTTGGAGGCCAACCATAGATTCTAGTTAGAATAGTCACATGTAGCGGGTTTGTATCTGTATACAAATTTGAATGTATTATTGGAATTCTTGGAGGCCAACCATAGATTCTAGTTAGAATAGTCACATGTAGCGGGTTTGTATCTGTATACAAATTTGAATTTAATATTGGAATTGTAATTAAAATAATTATTATGAATGAGCAAAATAGAGATACTTGTTGTATTTAAGATTTATATTGAGTCCAGACAGTGTAATACCGCCGATGCTGCGGCGTAGGTTGGACTTGGCCACGTACTCGTATCCCAAAAAGCGGAAGCGGGTCGTGACAAGTTTTTATGGTGGCCCATGCAGGTCTAATTTTGCAAAATTATGCGAACTTATGGTAGTTCCTATATTAGTCGTACTACTGCAAGCCTGCGATTAGGATGCTCATTCACAATTAGGTTGATTTAATTTTTTTAAAAATGACTAAGCCTAGGACTAGGTACACCGTGGGTAACCCATAGAATTATTTTGAATTGATTGTATGGGTAGTTAAGGTTGTTACATAGGCTACATGATTAAGGTGATGATATTCGTTGAATTTTGAGATGCCCTATTTGATGAAGTTGAAATTGTGATTTGATAAGTGACTCTAATCAAAGATGGATAGAATTCTCGATTGATAAATTGAATATTTTGGTTATTGTTGAAGATCAAATTTTTAGCTTTTGGTATTATGAGGTTTAAATTTATATATGATCGATGAATTATTGATAAGGTTGAATATTTAATTTTTAAAGGAAATAACTTTGATTTGATCAATAAAATTGAGGTATGATTTGAAAATTTATGGAATTTAAATTTTTGAGGAGATTATGAAAATGTTGAATTTTGAATTTAAAATAAAATTGAGGAATTTAAAGTTTTGTGAAGTTAGATTTTGAAGATATTTTTCAAGTTGGATTAAGGGTTGTGAATTTGATATGATGATATTCATGATTGCTACAACACGGTATTAAATTGAGTTAGTGATTAAAAAAAGATTGAATTTGAGAAATTTTTTTAAATATTCTTGAGGATGCGAATTTATAAGATTGATGAGTGATAACTTAGATGTCATGTAGGTAATACTCCTCCGAACTATATCCATTGACTACATTATTCCATCCTTCTTGATCAATATTCTTATTAAGAAACAAAATATTATTTTTTATCTCATTGATCATTATTTCTTTTAAAAAAATTCTATCTTTTCACCAGACCAACCAAGCCTATTTTTTTCTGTCATCCTTAAATTCGAGGACGAAATTTTACTAAGGTGGGTAGTTTTGTAACCCCTGTTTCTCAAAAAAAAAATTTAAAATTTATTTTATTGTGTTTGAAAGTAATTTATTTTTGAAACTTTGTAAAAGATATTTACTATTTTTTTCTGTATTTCAAAATTTAGTTTGTAATTAGCGGTTTGAAAGTACTATTTAGTTTTAATAAATATTTGTTCTTGAAATTTTATTATTGAAATTATAACGTCATTTATTATTATGTTTGGATTTTCAAAAAAAAATATCGGTTTCGAAAATAGTTTGAAAATCATGATTATTTTTGGAGCAATAAAAAGATTTAGTAACTTATTTTGAATAAGGTTAGATTTATAAAATATATTTTACCTTATTTAATAACATCAAACATTATTTAAAATACTTATGGTGAATAATTGTGGCATTAAGAATTATCTAATATAGATTTGAAATATTATTTGATTTAATGATTTATCTATTATATGATTTAAATTGCTTTGACAAACATTAAATTTATCTTAAAGTTATTATGTTGAATTTGATTTGGATTTAGATTTGGATTTGAATTCATCTGATTTGGATTTAAATAATTTTTTTAATTTAAATTTATGGAGAGACTTGTCCGTTAGAAATCCTAATCCAATTTGAATCATATCTAGTATTAGATAGATTATTTTTTATTTTAACTAATCATATTCCTATCTAAATTAGTTGGTAATCCTAATCATTTCTTTATTGATTGAGTTCTAATCATATCCTAATTCACTAATTGCTTTCCATTATCGATATATATTGAACCTATAAAATAAAATCATCTCTCATACCTTCTTTTCCAAAATTTCTCTCTTTTTTCGTCATAATTACCCCAAATTCGTCATAAAATTAGCCTTCCTCTTCTAATGTTTTACCAACTTCGAAGGGCCATAACTTCCAACTCCGAACTCCGTTTGACCTCCAGTTTTTTTGTTGTAACCGTCTCGAGGTATATTTTCTGAATATAAAATTTATTTTCAAATAATTTTAATCTAATTTTCTGAAAAATTCGTGGAGTGTCAGTTGTCCGAAATTTGACACGTTTCGGTGTTTTCGAGATTTCTGGAGAATCAAGAATCGGAATCACGATCCGTTTGAAGTTTCGGAACATTGATAAAAAAGTACACATCATATATTTTTCTCTACAATTTTCCAAAATATTTTATTTTTTGTTTTTATTTTAGAGGCCCGTCTCATCAATTGAAATCATCTTGCGTAGTTTGACTTCTGAGACTATTTTCGTGCCGACATGATCATATCAGGCCAGTCAATTCAAGTCAAATCGAGGCAAGTAATTGTTGATGCTTTCATGTGCATTTACTTTATATTGTCGTATTTCACTTATACATATTATTTTTCGTGTCTTGACTGTTACACACACGAGAGTTGAGTGATTGACTATTGTTCATGTTTTCTCATTGATATCGTGATTGTTCTCGTGACCGTGTTTTCATGATTGTGAGCTATGGATATTAGAGGGGTACAATTATTAGGCACGTGGACAAAGTCCAGATTGTATTCTTGGCAACTCTCCCATTTACGGGGGCGGGCCTTATAACCTCATCGTTCGCCCAAGCCGTCCATGTGTAGGAACGTTGTACTTCTCATGACACATGCACTATTATGGTTTATATGAGTTTCTTTGTCTTTTCATTCTCGCTTCCTTCTTATGTCGTTTATCATATTGTATTTTTTTTGTTCATATTGTTCGTGTTTTCCATTGATCATTAATTCACATGTTTAGTGTTATATTGCTTTATATTGTATTTGTATTATGAGGGCTAGACTTGTACTTGTTCTAATCCTGACTGGATAATCATTTTTCAGTTGACAGATTCTTGATGACTATTCTCGATGACTTGCTCTCTTGCTTTGGGTTCCTTCGGGTGGAGTTAGATCTATCTTGGAGGCCAACCATAGATTCTAGTTAGAATAGTCACATGTAGCGGGTTTGTATCTGTATACAAATTTGAATGTATTATTGGAATTGTAATTAAAATAACTATTGTGAATGAGCAAAATAGAGATACTTGTTGTATTTGAGATTTATATTGAGTCCAGACAGCGTACTACCGCCGATGCTGCGGCGTAGGCTGGACTTGGCCACGTACTCGTTTCCCAAAAAGCGGGAGTGGGTCGTGACAATTTGTAATTGAAAATGTATAACCATGCTTAGTGTAGCTTAGCAGTAGAACTGCCACGACAATAACCTGGGATAGTTTGGTTCGATACCGGTTTATAACCGTATCGGACAACTCGGACAGGTCATCCACTCCTCCGAGGACACGAGCACAACTCACATGTATGGATTGTCTCCATATGCCCCGTGTCTGACTCATGGTCGGGTAATGGCTTTGGCTAACTATGTCTGCGAATCTGCTTGTGGCTTGGATTATGACTATGGGTCTTGATGCATCCTGTGTGGCGGTTCTTGTTGAATGTGTTGGCTTGGCGCCAAGTACGCATTGTAGTGCTGCTGGAGGCCGAGACTTAGTGTGCTCGGCTATGGTTTGGTTTCCAGTACGCATTGTAACGCTGTTGGAAGCTGAGGCTTAGTGTTCTCAACCTGCGATTCTGCGGCGGGTTGTGCCGAGTAGATTTAGCCCCAATTCGCTGGGTGCTTCCGTCCAGAATACAAAAAAGATTCTGCCGAATTTTTTTAGAATTTTCGATCGGGAATTTGGTTGTAAGATTTGGACAGAACCGTTCCTTTGGTTTGCTGAACTAGATTTGTGCAGATTTAGTTTGACCTGATTCCAGTACCTGCTAGGTAGACTCATGACTACATTAGTCACCTAATTACTTGACATGTCTTGTCCATCGGATAGCGTAAGGAGGCAGTTCCACTCGGGAGACGGTCTGCAACCCTGGTCCTTGTTTAGTTTAAGTGTTGTGGATCTGCTTCAGAGCGGTTCATACAACCCTTGCTATTTTTCGACGACATAATTAATAAACTCTTGTCCCCCCGACATTCTTTCTAGGAGTTATCCTAGTTTAGCCAGTTAGGACTGATAGTTGTCCTGTGTATCGGGATTTGTGATTTTTGGATATGTCTGAGGATTGAGTATTATGGAGAGTATGATCTCGAGATATTGATTGATAGACTCACGTGGATTCTTGGATAGTGTTGCTATTTTTTTGATGATGTTCTAATTTGATCATATATAACTATGTGTATTCTTGGATTTTGATGATTGTACGAATATTTCACGAAATGAGGAGAACATCGAGGGTATCATTATATAATTTTTACTCGACTTCCCAAACGCCCAAAACGTGGTTTGTTTGCTATATCTTGGTAGTGGTGAGACTTGTTTGCTGATAGCTTGTGATCATTGATTCAGAGGATTCTTGTGAGCCAAAGGGCCTAACATTGTTTATAGTGATGAGCTTGGTATTTGGTGGTTGTCTTTTTTGACGTAATATTCACTCCATCGTGGATGTAAGACTCCTGATAGATTGATCCGGTGGATAGACCGACTTGATGATTAGAGCTGTAGGCTTCCTTGTATACTTGATGAGATATTATAGTGAATATTCTGATCTTGTACTTGACCTGATATCCATGCCACGATATGGGCAGATAACTTCTTGTAACTAACAAATTTGTCCTTCCTCTTGACATGACTACTTGTATCCGTGCTATAAGTCCAGCTTACCCTTTGAGATACTAGCCCTGATTTTGCACTGCGGTGCTCTTTGTTTACTGGCACTTTGAGGTGCTACTTCCATAATTATATGACATTACGATGCCATCTTGATATTCTAGCTATATTATATGATTACCTATATGGGTATCTGGTAGGTGGCCTATAGTCTTAGCGTAGTCAGGATTGCTTGCTTGCTTGTTGCATGACACTAAGGATAGATCACAACTGGGACTATAGGTGCTGAGGTTGATTCTTAGCGTTCTCGTACAGAGGTACAACATCTAGGAGGATGATCATGTGACCACGATATTTGATTTCTGTAACACCCAGTTTTCTAGATGAGGGTATTTTTAAAATTTTATAATTATAATTATTATTTATTGATATTTATTTCATATTATGATTTTTGGTAATTTTTAATAAGTTTTAAACTATTTAAAACTGTTTTAAGTCATGACTTCTGATTTTGGTGTGCAGCTAGTAAAACCGTAGAGACTGCATGACCTAGAGCCTAACCATGTCATTAGGATGATTTAATTATCATTTTTAGCCTAGGGGTAATTTGGTCATTTTGACTTATTTGAATTATTTGGTGAATTGTTGAATTGGTGAATTCTAGGTTGACTTGACTTGTTGAGACTTAGTGAACTTGCCTAGAAGCTAACCCTAACTATGGTAACCCTAGTCTAACTTAGGTTAACCTACATTTAGTCATTAGAAACTAATTTTAGAATGAGGGGATTTTGTTTAGTGCATTTAAGTCATGGCTTGTGGTTTCATGAAATGACTTATGGCTAAATGGTTTATTTGATCATGACTTGGCCCATGGCCCATAGCTAGAAGCCCTAACCCTAACCAAACCCTAAATGACCAGCCATAGGGATCCCCACCCTATATAAACACTTATTCTCTAGGGCTTGCCTCCTTCTTTCATTCATTTCAACATTGGAAAAAGAAAGGTATTGTCCCTCTTCCAAAAATCCCCATAAATCCATTTTAATTCCTTTTTAATCCTAGTTTCTTGCATTAGAACCTAATTTCCTCCTATTTTCTGAATGTTGAATTTAATCCCAGCTTTGGGACAATTTGGGGCTTTTGGCATCAAGAGGAAGAATCCCCATTTGGAGCTTTTTTAAGCTTTTTGCACACATAGGTAAAACCCTCTAAATTGATATATTTCAGTTTTCTTTGCATGTAGGGCTAGATCTAGGAGTCCCCTAGGTGTCCCCGAAATTTGGGTGAATTTCGTGTCCGTTTGGTGTCCGTATCGGACACGTATCGTAGTGTAGTGTAGGTGTTTGTTGAAATGTCTCACTGGATTGAATGTTACTGTTTTTCAAAACAAATTGCATGGTTGTGTAGCCCTATATATGGGGATTAATTATATTTATGACTGAGCACGATTCTGTAGATTTTTCGTGTCTAAAATGGACACGCACCACGTGCACGACACTGCGTACAGGCCACGTGCTGTGTCCTGCTGCTCGACCCTGATTACGGACACGACACGCAATGGTTTGACACCAAAATTTGTGGACACCGAGGCCTAGTGACTGACACCATGCACGTAAAATTTCAGAGGACTTCATTGAGTTCATTGAGTGGTTCGAGAGATTTTTGACCCGCACTGTTTTCCTCACTGTTGCACACACGCACAGACACGCGTCTGATACGCACAGTTTTCTTGGACACGACACACTTTGGACACAATGCAGACACTTGTGCACCTAGCCCTACTATGGGCGAACCTACGTGCACGAGCACGAGGCACGTGTCGCCTTGTATCGAGAGCACGAGTGCTCGACACGGCTACACTAGGCCATGTTACACTATTTTTCCTGACACAGTTATTTTATTAGTTTTGACGCGATTGTGTCCACTTCGTGGACACGTGTAGGCTTGTGGGGACAGGTGCACATGTGTCTGATGTGTACCAACCATTTAATTGGTGTTTTAACATGTTTTTGATTTCGAATTTGTCATTTCCTATTCTTTTTCTGATATTGAACTGAAAGGTTAAATCCTGAATTGATTCATTGTTTAAATCGATTTGTGATGTTTTAAACTGATTTTTCCTTGTTTAAATTCCATGTTTGAAATCCTACACTTGTGTATTAGACCATTACAATGTGGATTGTTGGCTGGTGTTAGGCTTGTTGGATTTGGAGTAGGTTTTGAATGTTGAACTGTCATTGACACACTATACATTATTTTAAATTCCTGAACTCTAATTTCCCTGTTTGATTGATTTCTAAATTTAGACTGAATTTCAATGTTTTATTTACCATATTGATTCATGTATACGTGTAATAGTTTACAGGAATGTTGGTTTATAGTTCGTGTTTGGGAATTTGAATTTCGAATGAGATTCGGGGCTTAATGTGTGGTAATTGTTTTCTCTTTCTGAAAACTGTCGATTCCATTGTAATTGCTCACTGATTTTTGGTTAAATTGAAATTTCTGAGATTGCTTGAAATACATTGATTGGATATTACCCTCTAATTCCTGGAAACTATCCATTGTTTTCATGTTCATACAGCACATCCCTACACATGACAGATACATGTAACTAAACACATTCTTTTTTGCATATGCATACTGTTTTGGTGAACTGAAACTTAGAGAAAACTGGAAATATGAGGTTGGGTTGATAGCACACTGTTTCCTGTTAAACACGAGCTGAGAACATAACCTGTCACACCACTCTTTGAAATGTATTCACCATTATTCCTGTCATCCCCCACACACAATGTGATATGTACACACACACACACTGAGAATTTAGTTCTCAATTTTTTGCTTGTGGCTTTCGAATTGCAGGAAAGGTAGAGTGATGCATTGTTGGTTACTTTTTGAACTGATACACTGGAACCTGAGAGATAACTCTCAATGTTTTGCCATGTTACACTTCACTGCACATACACTTTACTGACTTGGTTTGTATGTTTGGGTTCTAGTTGAAGATTGGGTGGTATCAGTTTTGGCAGGCCTAATTTGGCTTGCCTTGCCTTGGCTTGCCCTGTTGTGGCTTAGCCTGGCTTTTACAGCAGGCAGCAGTAGCCTTAGCAATGCAGCAGGCCATGCCTTGCCCTGCATTGCATTCAGCAGCAGTAGGCAGAGGCATGCTGTACAGATTGTTGGGGTATCAGTCATTGACTGAGTTGGGTTTCAGTCATAGGCTAAGGGTAAGAATTTTGTGTGAGGGAATTGGAAGAATTGGACTTACCTAGTATTAAGGTATTATGTAGCAAGTGCATAGGATATTGAGGCAAGTGATAGTGTAGATATAAGTATGTTAGTGGTTTGTTAAGTCTTGGAGTGAATGTTGAAGTTGAGGGTGAGCTAGTTTAGCTTATAAATCCTATAGAGTTTAAGATGTGTATCTAGGAGAGGGCATGGGCCTTTGGCCACATGGTTTGAAAGGGTGAGGAAATATTGTGAGTTAGATTGATATGTCCTAGTATAGTTTTGTAGAGAAATCAATTGGGTCATGAGAGTTGGGGCTAGTGTCAAATATAGGTTTGAAGTTTAGAGTTTAGATTAGTGTTGAGAGTGAAGAGTATGGGTGTTTAGAGGGAGAGTTTCATTTAAGGGTATATATGTTATGGTGTCCAGTCTCATATAAGTTAGTCTATCCATATGCTTGATTAGCCTTGTATATATTTAGTCCTTGTATACATAGATGATACTTAGGATATGGTAAGTACCCTATATAGGTTGTATAGTGTAAATTAGTTTGGGATATATATATATGTATATGATATGGGTAATGTGTTATATCCTTAAGTGTGTGATATGGTATAGGTAGAGCTGATTAGATAGTTAACCTATGACCAATATTGGACTGTTGACCAAAGTCAACATTGACCTAGACAGTTAACCCAGAGTTGACTAGAGTTGGACTTTGACCAAGATTGGCTTAAAAATTATGTAGTTTGCATTGTAGCTTTCAATTCTCTTGTATTTTACATATTATAACCCATATTACTCTGTTTAGGACTTTGTGACTCTGGTGCAGACATATGATATTACACTACTCTTTTCAGAGTATCAGGCGAGTACATTATCTGATAGTTCTCTCATTTATTTGTCAATTACTGTACTTCAGTTCTAGTTAGCTGTATGTGATTCTCTGTTACAAACACGTATTTTTATTTCTGAATCCATGTATATGACACACATATTTACTCGTCTTACCTCTATTATTCGAATCACCATACGAATCACTATTCGAACCACCTATTCGTATCTTCATATGTTGGTTGGACTTTTATTCGAATGATGTGTCGGATTTTGGATTCATTTGTATTAGATAGGCGGGGAAATACTTGATTAGACATACGAATATTCCTACTATTCGAACCACCCCCTGTGAATATATTTAAACGATAGCCATTCCACACCCGGCCAGGTGTGTGATGTGTCGTATATACCCTTAGCCGTTTACGTGTCTAACTAAGTATTTTAAAACACACTTGTAGAATTTATTCGAATCATTATTAGAACATCATGTGAATCACTATTCGTATCACCCTATTCGTATCACCTTATTCGATTCACCTTATTAGAATAATGATTAGAATTACATTGACTCATCTTATATTAGATTCACATCGGGATTACACTTAACTTATATTGTACCATCTGAACTTATTATGTTATTCTAGTTCAGCTAGATCTTATTTTACAGTCTTCTTTGCTATGCTTCTCTTCTTGTTTAGTTACTTACTTTTTTTGTACTTTATCTGTCTCTTTATACCATCACCTGAAAATTAAACTGCCATATTCATCAATACAACTTCCTATAACTGCTTTATAGTTCTTTGTCATTTACTTGGGTTTTCTAGATGAGATTGTGCTCGTTCCTGTCCTGACTGGACCTGTTAAAATTTTACAGATATTTGTCCTGAGGACACGTGCCCTACATGTTACTGTCCAGGAGATGGTTTAGCTACCTTTGGCCCCGACACTCAGGAGTGATCGGGATTTAGTTTAGTAGACTTGTATTTATTTTCATTTAGGGCTTGTTGTATAGAATTGAGACTTGAGATGTATATGAGATTATTCAGATGTTGTTATTATTTCAGTATTTATTTTTTGTCTTCAAATTCTTAGTTACAATTCTGTGTTTCTTATCGTGCTTAGACTGTGATTGAGATACACCATATCTTATACTTGTCCTCCGTTCGGAGTTGATCATGATGAGTACATTATATACTTCATGAGTTGATGGTTAGTTAGAGACTTAGAACAGCGTTCTACCGCCGACACTGCAGCGTAGGCTGGGCGCTGTTACGTACTCGTACCCTCACAGTGGGTGCGGGTCATGACACGTTTTTAGTGGTAGCCCATGCAGGTCGAGAGTCGCATTAATGCAATATCGTGGTAGTACGGCGACTTAGTTGTACTGTTACGAGCCTGCGTTAGGACTGAGAGATAGGCTTTACCGGAAAGGCACTCAATCACAGTTAGTAAAATTTTGCTTAAAATCATGCCATCTACATATCGTACTGATTTGCCTTCTTGAAATAAACTGTCCTCCTTTGATATATCGATTCCTGCTCAGTATTGACTTTCTTGTTCGATCTGTCTTCAGGATGGTGGAGACACGATCACATCGCTCTGGTACAGCAGTTGCTGTAGAGGGGACTGCCACCTCTCATCCAGATCAGCAGGGTCAGGAGGCTGTAGCTCCTGCCACCTCTATTCATATTGGGACTTCAGCAGCAGCAGCAGAGGGTATGCCTCCACCAGCTCTGAGGCAGGACCCAGTCATCCCAGAGATGCAGTTCCAGCAGCCGCAGCCTACAGGACACCTGGATGCGGCACAGATGTTTGCTTACTTCCAGCAGTTTATGGACCGGCAGCAGGCCCGAGAGGACAGGAGCATGGAGTTAGCCCTTACGACGGTCGCAGCTCGACCAGTGATCCAGCAGCCGAGGACACCGGGGATAGAGCAGTTCTAGAAGATGAGCCCCAGAGACTTCCTGGGGACAGAGGGGATTTTATATGCTGACGAGTGGATCGAGCATATTGAGAAGATCTTTCGCCTGGCCCGGATACCGGCAGATCTCCAGATAGAGGCCACAGCTAGCCGGATGCGAGATCTTGCTCGCACCTGGTATCAGTCAGACCCCAGGGTGGGAGTAGCTGGACAGACTTGGGAGGAGTTCAAGGGCTTCTTCAAGAAGAAGTTCTTTCCAGATTCAGCGCTTCGGGCCTTGGAGTCGTAGTTCGAGAGCTTAGTTCAGGGGATCCTGTCAGTAGAGGAGTACGCTGGGGAGTTCGGCCGCCTCGACAGATTCGTAGAGGGCTTGATCGAGGTGGAGAAGGCCCAGAGGTTTCGAAAGGGTCTGGTCAAGGAAGTCAAGTCCTTGACCAAGGGCAACAGGGATGCCACTTTTGAGGAGATTTTGACGGAAGCCTTATTAGCTGAGGATGATCTTGAGCTTAGGCTCAAGAGGGGGCGAGACCCAGTTGGGGGCAGCAGCAGCGGAGGCCAGGCCAAGAGGCCTCATGTACAGATTCAGCAGATGCAGGCACCGGTGAGAGTGCAGCAGGCACAGCATCAGCCTAGAGGGCAGGACCGCAAGGTACAGACTTGTGCTTACTGTAAGTGGGCAGGGCACGCTTGTGAGACTTGTTATAGGAGGCGGAAGGTTTTTCTGTTCTGTGGATCCGCTGCTCATCAGTTTATGGATTGCCCTACTGCACCTGTATATGACGGAGCACCGGGTCAGAGAGAGGGAGCTAGACCACCCGTAGCTTAGCACCAGAGGGGTGGAGCTTTTGCGATGGCAGCCGAGGATGCTCAGGCCATTGGAGATCTAGTTGCAGGTTCCGTTCTTGATTCAAACTCTGTAATTACTGCCTTGAAATTCGATTCTCTCTGTTCCTTGTTAGTTGATCAATTCTGTCATATTGCTCTTGTGTTATGTTTGATTTTTCTTCTGAGATGAATCATATGGCCTAGGTCACCCAGTTATGGAATCTAGAATCTTCGATAGTCGTGTTAGCTGGCATAGTGAGGACATATAGTCAGATTTAGGACGTATTTCTCGGGTATGGGAATTTAAGGGTTTCGCTGCCAAGCATGCGGCAATGCAAAAATTTTAAAACCATGATTCTAGAGGTATGTGCCTTAGTCGAGGACTCTGTGATTATCGTAGCCTTGCTCACTAACACGACGAAGATTATGAGTATCATGATTTTGGACAGACGCATATGATTATCTGACGGTATGTTTGAGACTTTGTTTGTGGGGGTGGTTGACCTAGAAGGACTACTACCATTTTAATTTCGAGGACGAAATTTTTCTAAGGTGGGTAGACTTGTAGCACCCAGTTTTCTAGATGAGGGTATTTTTGAAATTTTGTAATTATAATTATTATTTATTGATATTTATTTCACATTATGATTTTTGGCAATTTTTAATAATTTTTAAACTATTTAAAACTGTTTTAAGTCATGACTTGTGATTTTGGTGTACAGCTAGTGAAACCGTAGAGACTGCATGACCTAGAGCCTAACCATGTCATTAGGATGATTTAATTATCATTTTTAGCCTAGGGGTAATTTGGTCATTTTGACTTATTTGAATTATTTGGTGAATTATTGAATTGGTGAATTCTAGGTTGACTTGACTTGTTGAGACTTAGTGAACTAGCCTAGAAGCTAACCCTAACTATGGTAACCCTAGTCTAACTTAGGTTAACCTACATTTAGTCATTAGAAACTAATTTTAGAATGAGAGGATTTTGTTTAGTGCATTTAAGTCATGGCTTGTGGTTTCATGAAATGACTTATGGCTAAATGGTTTATTTGATCATGACTTGGCCCATGGCCCATAGCTAGAAGCCCTAACCCTAACCAAACCCTAAATGACTAGCCATAGGGATCCCCACCCTATATAAACACTTATTCTCTAGGGCTTGTCTCCTTCTTTCATTCATTTCAACATTAGAAAAAGAAAGGTATTGTCCCTCTTCCAAAAATCCCCATAAATCCATTTTAATTCCTTTTTAATCCTAGTTTCTTGCATTAGAACCTAATTTCCTCTTATTTTCTGAATGTGGAATTTAACCCCAGCTTTGGGACAATTTGGGGCTTTTGGCATCAAGAGGAAGAATCCCCCATTTGGAGCTTTTCCAAGCTTTTTGCACACATAGGTAAAACCCTCTAAATTGAATTATATTTCAGTTTTCTTTCCATGTAGGGCTAGATCTAGGAGTCCCCTAGGTGTCCCTAAAATTTGGGTGAATTTTGTGTCCGTTTGGTGTCCGTATCGGATACGTATCGTAGTGTAGTGTAGGTGTTTGTTGAAATGTCTCACTGGATTGAATGTTACTATTTTTCAAAACAAATTACATGGTTGTGTAGCCCTATATATGGGGATTAATTATATTTATGACTGAGCACGATTCTGTAGATTTTTCGTGTCCAAAACGGATACGCACTACGTGTACGACACTGCGCGCAGGCCACGTGCTGTGTCCTGCTGCTCGACCCTGATTGCGGACACGACATGCAATGGTTTGACACCAAAATTTGTGGACATGGAGGCCTAGTGACTGAAACCATGTACGTAAAATTTCAGAGACTTTATTGAGTGGTTCGAGAGATTTTCGACCCGCACTGTTTTCCTCACTGTTGCACACACGCACAGACACGCGTCTGATACGCACGGTTTTCTTAGACACGACGCACTTTGGACACAATACAGACACTTGTGCACCTAGCCCTACTATGGGCGAACCCACGTGCACGAGCAAGAGGCACGTGTCGCCTTGTGTCGAGAGCATGAGGGCTCGACACGGCTGTACGATGCCATGTTACACTATTTTTCCTGACACAGTTATTTTATTAGTTTTGACACGATTGTGTCCACTTTGTGGACACGTGTAGGCTTGTGGGGACACGTGCACATGTGTCTGATGTGTACCAACCATTTAATTGGTGTTTTAACATGTTTTTTATTTCGAATTTGTTATTTCCCATTCTTTTTCTGATATTGAACTGAAAGGTTAAATCCTGAATTGATTCATTGTTTAAATCGATTTGTGATGTTTTAAACTGATTTTTCCTTGTTTAAATTCCATGTTTGAAATCCTACACTTGTGTATTAGACCATTACAATGTGGATTGTTGGCTGGTGTTAGGCTTTTTGGATTTGGAGTAGGTTTTGAATGTTGAACTGTCATTGACACACTATACATTGTTTTAAATTCCTGAACTCTAATTTCCCTGTTTGATTGATTTCTAAATTTAGACTGAATTTCAATGTTTTATTTACCATATTGATTCATGTATACGTGTAATAGTTTACAGGAATGTTGGTTTATAGTTCGTGTTTGGGAATTTGAATTTTGAATGAGATTCGGGGCTTAATGTGTGGTAATTGTTTTCTTTTTCTGAAAACTGTTGATTCCATTGTAATTGCTCACTGATTTTTGGTTGAATTGAAATTTCTGAGATTGCTTGAAATACATTGATTGGATATTACCCTCTAATTCCTGGAAACTATCCATTGTTTTCATGTTCATACAGCACATCCCTACACATGACAGATACATGTAACTAAACACATTCCTTTTTGCATATGCACACTGTTTTGGTGAACTGAAACTTAGAGAAAACTGGAAATGTGAGGTTGGGTTGATAGCACACTGTTTCCTGTTAAACACGAGTTGAGAACATAACCTGTCACACCACTCTTTGAAATGTATTCACCATTATTCCTATCATCACCCACACACAATGTGATATGCACACACACACACTGAGAATTTAGTTCTCAATTTTTTGCTTGTGGCTTTCGAATTGCAGGAAAGGTAGAGTGATGCATTGTTGGTTACTTTCTGAACTGATACACTGGAACCTGAGAGATAACTCTCAATGTTTTGCCATATTACACTTCACTGCACATACACTTTACTAACTTGGTTTGTATGTTTGGGTTCTAGTTGAAGATTGGGTGGTATCAGTTTTGGCAGGCCTGATTTGGCTTGCCTTGCCTTGGCTTGCCCTGTTGTGGCTTAGCCTGGCTTTTACAGCAGGCAGCAACAGCCTTAGCAATACAGCAGGCTATGCCTTGCCCTGCATTGCATTCAGCAGCAGTAGGCAGAGGCATGCTGTACAAATTGTTGGGGTATCAGTCATTGACTGAGTTGGGTTTCAGTTATAGGCTAAGGGTAAGAATTTTGTGTGAGGGAATTGGGAGAATTGGACTTACCTAGTATTAAGGTATTATGTAGCAAGTGCATAGGATATTGAGGCAAGTGATAGTGTAGATATAGGTATGTTAGTGGTTTGTTAAGTCTTGGAGTGAATGTTGAAGTTGAGGGTGAGCTAGTTTAGCTTATAAATCCTATAGAGTTTAAGATGTGTATCTAGGAGAGGGCATGGGCCTTTGGCCACATGGTTTGAGAAGGTGAGAAAATAGTGTGAGTTAGATTGATATGTCCTAGTATAGTTTTGTAGAGAAATCAATTGGGTCATGAGAGTTGGGGCTAGTGTCAAATATAGGTTTGAAGTTTAGAGTTTAGATTAGTGTTGAGAGTGAAGAGTATGGGTGTTTAGAGGGAGAGTTTCATTTAAGGGTATATATGTTATGGTGTCCAGTCTCATATAAGTTAGCATATCCATATGCTTGATTAGCCTTGTATATATTTAGTCCTTGTATACATAGATGATACTTAGGATATGGTAAGTACCCTATATAGGTTGTGTAGTGTAAATTAGTTTGGGATATATATATATGTATATGATATGGGTAATGTGTTATATCCTTAATTGTGTGATATGGTATAGGTAGAGCTGATTAGATAGTTAACCTATGACCAATATTAGACTGTTGACCAAAGTCAACATTGACCTAGACAGTTGACCCAGAGTTGACTAGAGTTGGACTTTGACCTAGATTGGCTTAAAAATCATGTAGTTTGCATTGTAGCTTTCAATTCTCTTGTATTTTATATATTATAACCCATATTACTCTGTTTAGGACTTTGTGACTCTGGTGCAGACATCTGATATTATACTACTCTTTTCAGAGTATCAGACGAGTACATTCTCTGATAGTTCTCTCATTTATTTGTCAATTACTGTACTTCAGTTCTAGTTAGCTGTATGTGATTCTCTGTTACAAACACGTATTTTTATTTCTGAATCCATGTATACGACACACATACTTACTCGTCTTACCTCTATTATTCGAATCACCATACGAATCACTATTCGAACCACCTATTCGTATCTTCATATGTTGGTTGGACTTTTATTCGAATGATGTGTCGGATTTTGGATTCATTTGTATTAGATGGGCGGGGAAATACTTGATTAGACATGTGAACATTCCCACTATTCGAATCACCCACTGTGAATATATTCGAACGATAGCCATTCTACACCCGGCCAGGTGTGTGATGTGCCGTATTTTCCCTTAGCCGTTTACATGTCTAACTAAGTATTTTAAAACACACTTGGAGAATTTATTCGAATCATTATTAGAACATCATGTGAATCACTATTCATATCACCCTATTCGTATCACCTTATTCGATTCACCTTATTAGAATAATGATTAGAATTACATTCGACTCATCTTATATTAGATTCACATCGGGATTACACTCGACTTATATTGTACCATCTGAACTCATTATGTTATTCTAGTTCAGCTAGATCTTATTTTACAGTCTTCTTTGCTATGCTTCTCTTCTTGTTTAGTTACTTACTTTCTTTGTACTTTATCTGTCTCTCTATACCATCACCTGAAAATTAAACTGCCATATTCATCAATACAACTGCCTATAACTGCTTTATAGTTCTTTGTCATTTACTTGGGTTTTCTAGATGAGATTGTGCTCGTTCCTGTCTTGACTGGACCTGTTGAAATTTTACAGATGTTTGCCCTGAGGACACGTGCCCTACATGTTACTGTCCAGGAGATGGTTTAGCTACCTTTGGCCCCGACACTCAGGAGTGATCGGGATTTAGTTTAGTAGACTTGCATTTATTTTTATTTAGGGCTTATTGTATAGAATTGAGACTTGAGATGTATATGAGATTATTCAGATGTTATTATTTCAGTATTTATTTTTTGTCTTCAAATTCTTAGTTACAATTCTGTGTTTCTTATCGTGCTTAGACTGTGATTGAGATACACCATATCTTATACTTGTCCTTCGTTCGGAGTTGATCATGATGAGTACATTATATACTGCATGAGTTGATGGTTAGTTAGAGACTTAGAACAGCGTTCTACCGCCAATACTGTGGCGTAGGCTGGGCGCTGTTACGTACTCGTACCCTCATAGTGGGTGCGGGTCGTGACAATTTCGGATAAATATATGGTTAATCTAGGCAACTTAAACTGGTAGAAGCATTGGGAGGGAACGTAATCTCGAGATCGTGCAGTACTAGCCGCTTCCCAGACATCTAGTCATGGAGTGCAGGCTGGACGCTACGGATAGTGTTACCGTCCACATTAGAGGATGGTAGTATCCGGCTACTTTACTGTAGTGTCCTGTCCCTACATCGTGTCATGTTTCCGTCCACGAGGCGTGCGAAAAAGGAACATTGTCGCTATCGATTCGGTGGGGACCGATAGGTCGGAATCGGCCGAGTCGATCGAACGGGAACGGATGAATTAAGATCCATTCCATGTTATAGAATGGCTTCTTCGGAACCAAGTCCCATATTCAGCGGGTTGCGCCTCGAGGATTGGCTCGGCGGCTGAGTCGGGAGAGACCTCCCGTTGCTCTGATTTTCATGCCGCACTTGATTTGGCTTTGGCTTTGGCTTTGGTTTTCTTGAATGCATTTTTGTGAATGTTTTTGATAAGTTTTCGTGACTTGATTTTTCGAGCTTCGCATTTATATCAAAATTCCTTGAATTACACAGCGTTCTAATCAGTTGCTTATGCGATTGCTGGTCGCGTGGGCGACGTCAGCGCAGCCAACCGGTCGCTCGCTTGAAGCAAGTCTAAGGCGAGTTGCTGACCTCCTTTGCCTCGTCCCTCTACTTCCAAATCAATATGAAGTGAATGAATTCTTGTCATAATAGTGTAGAATCAAAGAAATTGTAGCATATTTCCAGACTCTACAAAACAGTCATTAGACAACTTGTCGACAAGGTATAGTTTCTTCGAACGGTTGCCTAGGCCAAGGGACCGATTCGTCCTGGGAGGAACGAGTATAGCAAGCGCCAACCTTACATCGGTATGTGTTATTCAAGAACTTTCGAACAGGGCTCGCTACCCGCAGCGAAAGCTGGGTCGCGTTCTAACCCAGCTATAGTCCATGATGGCTTGACATTGCCAGTGGCCTTCGCACCCTTCACTGCTTAACTAATGCACGTGGCACATGATTAGTATGATAGCTGCTTAATGTTTTCAAATTCATATGCTTGCCTCGAAATATGTTGACAGGCAAATTGATCAGGATAGTTAGAAAGATCACATAAATAGCTAGCTAACATGTTTATAAAATAGCTTGAATCAAATGCAGAGCTTGGATTTTAATTAGTCATTCGCCATTACATGTGATCGTACTGATCCTTGCTCTTGCAGGTCCCACGAATCAGGAAGGACGCGCCAACTAGCTTGGCTACGTTCGTGAGTTTTGAAGCTTCGGCCGCGCGTCGAAGACTTTCCCCCGCAACTCCAAGTTTCAAGGCTCAACTGTCCAAGAGAAGATGGCTCAACGTCCCTCCATTTTAGGTCACTGGGATATTCTGTTGTAAATTGAGGGATGTGTGCAATGTATGGAACGGCTATCTCATCGACACTCTTTTGTAATCGAGTCATATTGTAGCCCGTGCGGCATGAGTCCTGTACTGGAGTCTATAAATGATGTTCATTATCAATAAAGATCAAAGTTTCCTTAATGTGTAATTCAATTTGTCTGCTTATTCTCTTAGATCTCATATCTCGGATTACCTTATGACTATGCCTTATGCGATCGTAAATTAGGTTCGCACGGCATCACGCCCGGGGGACGACTATCGATTCGACGGAATCGGGCATGACATAATGGTATCAGAGCATGGCTTTACGTCCTTGGCCTCCAGTGTCGAGTTCATAGTCTCAAACTGTTGACCTCGTGTCGATGAGATGAGTTGTTTCATACGCTGAACGCAGGACATTTTCAGAAACTAACGAGAGTTGCCTTTCTTTTCCCTGCAGTTACAGGAGCTCGGGCAGAGGACGAGATGAGCGCTTCTAGCGGCTCGAGTACTTCCAGACCCGAGCATTCCGTCAACCCAACGGGGATGATGCCTACCGTAGCCAGACCTTTCGGCGACCCTATGCAACGGATGCTGCAGATACAAAATACAGCAACGTCAAAATGAGCTCTATTGCCAGCAGACAGAGGCTCGTCAGGTCCAGTTCGAGAATCGGTTCGAGGCTCAATTAAAGCTACAGCACCAGCTGAATACACTCTAACAAATATTACATTCGGTCGTGGGCAACAATAATTCAACGATGACGCCTGCCGTGACCGAGCCTGCGGTTCGATCCAACGAAGCTGAACCGGAGGCGCCCGTGCTCTCACCTACGGCACCGAGAAGTTCTAACTTTGATTTGTCAAAATTCACAAAAAGCTGCCGCTCTTCCTTCAACGGCACAAAAGATCCCTCTGTGGCGATCGACTGGTTGGAGGACCTGGAAGACAAGTTCGAGCTTTTGGGTGTCGAAGACTCGAAGAAAGTCACGTGAGCACAACTTCTACTTTGAATGAATACGCACGATTGGTGGGCCGTGCAGAAGCTGGCAATTCGACATGAAGATGGGACATCAGCGATCTCATGGGACATATTCACAAATGCGTTCGAGACCGAATACCTTTCTCACTACCAAAATAAGTCATATTACCGACGTAATTTGCGACGTTCTAACAAAACGTCGCAGGGAAAAAAAGATTTAGCGACATTTTTGTATAACGTCGCAAGACGTCGGTAGTAGCGACATACAGCGACGTTCTGCGACGTATTTATACTACGTTAGCGTTTTAAAAAGCTCACGTCGCGTATAAGTCGATAATCGTCGCTAATATAGCGACGTTTACCGACGTATATGTTACTTCATCGCTAATAACACTTATACAAGCGACGTTTACCGACGTTTTATATGACGTCGCTAAAGTGTGAATATAGGTCAGGTTCGAGTTTTCATTCCCCCCATTCTTTCCCCCCAATATTTTCCTTCCCCCCCCGACCCCGAGCCGGCTTCCCCCACCCCCTCGACCCCCGTCCGACCGCGCCCTCGGCGACCCCCACCGACCTCGGCGACCCCTCTCCTCTCCCCAACCCTCCCCCTCCCC
This sequence comes from Iris pallida, assembly GCA_029216955.1. NCBI lineage: Eukaryota > Viridiplantae > Streptophyta > Magnoliopsida > Asparagales > Iridaceae > Iris > Iris pallida. The sequence goes on from JANAVB010037420.1 coordinate 8,807,468, forward strand.
CCATCAGCTCCCCGGTCGACCGTCGGTGACCGCCGCGAGCACCGACCCCCTCTCCTCTCCCCGACCTTCGTGACCGCCGCGAGCACGGACCCCGTCCTCCGGAGACCGTCGACTCCCTCCTCCCCCTCGTCAAATTGGTAAACCCTAACCCTAACGCCATTTTTATTACTTTTTTTCTTTTTTTCTGGGCTGTTATGATAGTATACATGAAATTAAACTGCTAATGGAGTACTAGATCATGGTTGGAATTTGGAATAATTTGAAAATATGACAATGACAAAAGCATGAAATTAACCTCTACTGAAATTTATTTCAGTTTTTAGTCAAAAGTTGATATGTTATAGGATTTTTGGTTTGTGTACCATACAATCATGAGCATCGTGTGCACACTAATGGAGGTTAAGTACCTAAGGTGAAGGTAGGGTTTGTGTCTAAAGTAGTAACAAAACGAAAGTGCCTTTTGGGGGGAAAAATGGTAATAGCCTAATAGGGTTTCTCTTTTAGTATTGGTTGAAAATGTATTGGTCGTTTTCTATATGTCGGTGCCGGTTCTATTTTAGTTTTAATTGTACCTGTGATGCTTCCGACACGACAACGTACTAGGTTATCTTATATCGATTGGGGGAAGTTTATATTCTCATGTTGCCTCTGATGCGCAACGACGAGATCTAACCAAATCACATTAGGAGTTACAAAGCTAGCTATCCTAACCAATCATTATATATATCTCTTCTTCTCAAACAAACTAAGAACCCCTAGTAATTACTCGATTCCTTGATGGCATCCTCCTCCAAGAGAGCCAAGGTCGTCCCAACAAGCTTCTTCAGAGAATTTGGGGATGCAATGCGCGATAATCTCTGACCACTGTACGCACAAACACGCGAAACAAAAGTTAGTCATGTGTACATATACTGCGGAAAGTGTAGACCGCATAAACTGACAAACGAGAATTTGGGGATCAAAGTTGTAACAAGTAAAGTTGTGTTTTGGATATGTTCTATTCTTGTTAAGCTCTTTGTGCACAAAGCAAGGGTTCTGTTCTGTATTCTCTATTTATAGCTTGCTTTGTGAACGAAGAGCTTGCAAGAGTTCTTTTTCCAAAGCACAACTTGACTTGTTCCAGCTTTGAGACCCTCATTTTCGTGCGTCAGTTTATGTCGGTCTACACTTTCCCCAGTAACTTCCTCCAATTAACTCTATCCCTCGGTTGACCTACGTACTATTTCAAAGCTTTGACACTTGCATATCATTCACTACCTTGATGTATCTATCTTACAGAATTATGGAGCTGAATTACTATCTGCGGAATCGTACTTGGATGTACAACCGTCATCCTGATGACATGTGCGGTGTGCGGGATGAATTCATAGAGGGTGTACACCAGTTCCTGCAGTTTGCCAAGGCGTTCCCTCAGTACATGGACGGTACCAAAATTAAGTGTCCGTGTGTGAGATGTCGCAACTTGAAATATCATCCAGAAGTGGATGTCACGTATCATTTGTACTCGAAGGGTTTCACGCCGAATTACTATCAGTGGAGTGAGCACGAAGAACTTGTGTCTTTAGCATCGGAGTACGAGCCTTATGTGGATGTCCACAACAACGCTTCTTACGATGATGGGTTGGTGAACATGGTTTTTGATGCGGCCGGGCCTAGTTTCGATCCGGATGATTATGATGCACCTGAGGAGGCACCGAACCCCGATGCTGCACAGTTCATGGAGTTGCTGGAGAATGCAAGGACTCCATTATATCCTAGTTGTGAGGATCATTCACCGTTGGAGGTGGTTACAAGATTGTTGAGCATCAAGTCCGATTTTAACATGTCGCAAGATTGCTACAACCGTATTATGGAGTTGCTTATAGAAATATTGCCTGAGGGTGCGAAGTTGCCTAAAGACTTCTACCGATCTAAGAGGATGGTTAGATCGCTCTGGATGGGATATGAAAAAATCGATGCCTGTCGCAACGGGTGCATGTTGTACTACAAAGACGACAAGGATGAAGACGCCTGCAGATTTTGTGGTGTCGATCGCTACAAGGCCTGTGGTAGAGGAAAGTCTGTCGGTGCCAGGAAGCCTACCTCTTCGATGCACTACTTGCCGTTGACGCCGCGTTTGCAGCGGTTGTTTATGGTGAAGGAAACTGCAGAAAACATGAGTTGGCATGAGCGGGAACATACCGAAGGAGTGTTGGATCACCCATCTGATGGAGAAGCATGGAAGCACTTTGATCGAGAGTATCCAGATTTTGCTTCTGATCCGCGTAATGTTAGATTGGGTCTCTGCTCTGACGGTTTTACCCCATTCGGACTTTCGGGATCCCAGTATTCGTGTTGGCCTGTGATCGTCACCCCGTACAATCTACCGCCTTGGATGTGCATGAAGATTCCATATATGTTCCTCACCGTTATTATCCCAGGTCCGAACAATCCGAAAAGGAACATCGATGTTTATTTACAGCCATTGATTGATGAGTTGAATCAGCTGTGGGAAGTAGGTTCCAACACGTACGATGTATCTAGAAAACAAAATTTCCAGATGCGGGCAGCACTTATGTGGACCATCAACGACTTTCCGGCCTATGGAATGTTATCTGGATGGAGCACGCATGGTCGTCTTTCATGTCCGTGTTGCATGGACGACACTAAGGCTTTCCGTTTGAAATACGGAGGCAAACCGTGCTTCTTCGATTGTCATCGACAATTCCTGCCGAAGGATCATCCGTACCGGAGGAACAGGAATGCTTTTCGTGCTGGAGTTGTGGAGAAGGGTGATCCACCGACAAGGTGGTACGGAGCCACGATATGGGAGGAGGTTAGAGATTTACCAAGTGCTATTGAGCAGCCTGCTACGGGCTACAAGTGTGACGGATTTGGTCGCACTCATAACTGGACGAAGAGGAGTATATTCTGGGATCTGCCATACTGGAGCACCAATCTGATTAGACATAACCTTGATGTCATGCATATCGAGAAGAATGTGTTTGACAACATAATTAATACTGTAATGGACGTAAAGGGGAAGACGAAAGACAATCCTAAGGCTAGATTGGACTTGAAAGAAATATGTAGACGTCCTGCATTGCATTTGATAGAGGACGGGAATGGGAAGTTGAAGCAGCCTAAGGCAATTTTCTCACTGGAGAAGGAGGATAAAGTGAGGCTTTGTAGGTGGATTCAAGGTCTGAAATTTCCAGATGGGTATGTTTCAAACTTGAGAAGATGCGTCGACCTCAAGGAGAACAAACTGACAGGTATGAAGAGCCATGATTGTCACGTATTCATGGAGCGGTTAATTCCGATTGCATTTCGAGAATTCTTACCACAGGCAGTTTGGGATCCATTGACGGAGCTTAGCATATTCTTTAGGGACCTTTGTTCTAAGAAATTGCTCGTTGATCGTCTAGAAAAGCAAGAGAAGGACATTGCGGTAACACTGTGCAAGCTAGAGAGGGTGTTTCCTCCTGGATTCTTCGACTCTATGGAGCATTTGCCGATTCATCTTTCCTACGAGGCACGTGTTGGTGGACCCGTCGAATATCGATGGATGTACCCGTTCGAGCGATATTTGAATCACCTAAAAAGAAAGGTAAAAAATAAGGCTCGGGTCGAGGGTTCTATTTGTGAAGCCTATATTCTCGAGGAGATTACAAATTTCTGCTCCTCCTATTTCAAATCTCATGTTGCTACGAATAGAACGAGGGCTCCGAGAAACGACGACGGATATCAAGAATTTAATGATAGAATACTGAAAGTATTCAATGCGTCCGGAAAGCCTTCGGGGAAAATGAAGAAGAGATATTTGAATGACGAAGAGCTAAGGGCTGCTCAGTTGTATGTATTACTCAATTGCGACGAGGATGAAGTGGAGAAGCTAGAGGGGTAAGTAAGGAATGATGAGTTTACGTCATCTCAATGTAATAGTATAAGCTAATATTATTGTACTAATCGTTCTAATGCTTCGTTGTTTTCCAGCACATATAATGATGAGTTGAGGCTGGTTAGACCCTACCTAACAGACGAAGCATTAGAACAAGAAATGAGACGTCATTTTCCTTCTTGGTTGAGCGAATATGTAAGCAGCTCGGTAATATTTACTGGCCTCTTCTAATGCAACTGCGCAATAAATAACTTATTATCTCTTCTTTTATATTCAGGTCGATCGTCTAATTTCACCCGAGATTGAATTAATTAGAACTCTTGCCAAGGGACCAATTACTTTGGTTAAAACATGGCCAAGTTATTGTGTCAATGGCTTTCGGTTCAAGTCGACAAATGCTCCGATCAGAGACAGCTTCCTGGATCTTGATTCCACGAAGAACAGTTGTTTGTGTATCAAGTCTTCGAACTACAAAGACGTCGATCCAGGAAATGATTTCTTTGGCATCTTGCGAGAGATTGTGGAGTTGTCATATAATTATGGCAGAGAACCTGCAAAGATCGTGTTGTTCAAGTGTGAATGGTTCGATCCGATTGAAAATTAAGGCTGGAAAATTGACAAGCATGGTCTTGTGGATATAAACTACAAGCGTAGATATCAAGGCTACGAACCGTTTGTCCTAGCAACTCAGGCTCAGCTCGTGTACTTCACAGCTTATCCGAGACGGGGAGCAACGAAGTCTGACTGGTGGGCAGTATGCAAGACTAAAGCTAGAGATACTTTTGATGTTGATGAAAAAGCTTACCAGGAGGACGAGCTACCTCCTGTAACCAATATTGTCGATGTGGACTCCACGGAAGTTACGCATTATACGACACATAATGTAGAAGATGTAGAATTATCCGAAGAGGAAGACGAAGCCGACGAAGGTGAAGACGAAAGTGAAGATGAGGAGGAAGAGGAAGATGAGGTCGAGGAAGACGAACAAGATGATTATTCTGAAGATGATTGAGAGAGATATACTTATCTGAACTTAGATGTTTCTTCTAGAATATATTATCTGGACTTAGATGTTTATTGTAGAATGTATCATCATATGTTACCTTGGTTATTATCTTTGTTGTACTGTCATATTTCTAGTCTCTATTATTTGTTGTACTTTCATATTTCTAGTCTCTATTATTTGTTGTACTTTCATATTTCTAGTCTCTATTATTTAATTTCTTGTACTATCATATACTGTTATCAGGTATGGCAGGTCGTCACGGAGCGTTACGAGGGACACGACGAGGACATGATCCTCCAGTACTTCCTACAGGTACTGCTAGAGGACGGAGTTTTCCTTCGGTACCTCCTACTGGTACCGGCTCTGGATCTTCGTCGCCGATTACTCCTCCATATCGGACAGTAGCTGGGCCTACTGGGACGACATCACGTGGCATATCTCCTGGGACGAGTAGTTCCAGGCCTGTTGAGAGTGCTCGCCCGTCTAGCGTTCCTGATGCTGATACGACGATGGAGACGGATGAGCAGATGGCGGAGGCTACGCCGACGGCCGAGGAGGATGCGCCGACGGCCGACCAGCATCATGAAGATGATGCGTGCGCACCTCCGGAGGAGAGGAGGACGGAGATCTGGGCCGACGGTACAAAGTAGGTATTTTGGTTTATGATTTTTTTTTCTGTTTTTATCATAAATTAACTTTTTTCATGAATATAATATGTCTGTATAGATATCGTCCTCCAGGGGTACAGAGACGCCTAGGCGATATGCTGAGGCATAATTATGGTGGTCCCTGGATTAACTACTCTGATGCTCCAAACGAAAGGAAGAACTACTGGTTTACGCGCTTCAAGGTTAAAATAGATTTGTTTTTAACATGAATCATTTAATTTATGCATATTATATATAACTGATAAATATTTGGTTTCGTACTGTTCTAGGATATATTTTACTATCCACCGCACCGGGCCGAGCTGATCGAGGGGATGTTTCCTTCCGTCACTGCTAAGCTGATCCGCGACTCTATTAATGATCAGAAGGAACGTGATCGTGCCGGAAAGCCGATCAAAGGTTGGATCACCCCTGATCAGTGGAATGCGATGAAGGCTCGATTCAACGAGCCAAGGTACAAGGAGAAGTCGGAGAAGGCTAAGGCAGCTAGGCAACATGCCTCGAAGTGGTGCGGTGGGTCGATTCCGATGACAGAACATTTTCGTCGTCTGGTATGTCTTTCTCTTTTAGAAATATTATTTTAATGCAAATCCGATAAATTATTACTAAGATAATATATTTAATTACAGATAAGGAAGGTCGGTAACGCCGACATGGTGACCGTCTTCCTGGCCACCCATCGGAAGGGCGGAGTCCTTATTGACGAGAGGGCCGAGCAGACCTTTGTAAGTATTACACTACGTTATCTTAATTTAATACTTCGTGTCAATTTTAATATAACTTAGTAAATATGATGCAAATAAATATTCATGAAGTTAGTAAAAATAAGTACATTAATTAGAAATTAGAAATCATAGAGTACTATCCATACTTTCTAGGCCGAGTATAAGAGGCTGCGGGAACGGGCGACTGCTAGTGCACCTGATGCAGGAGTGGCCGGTACTTCCTCGCAGCCCACTCAAGCTCTGTCGGAGGACGAGCTGTGGATGACCGCCGCTGGTGGCCTCCATAGGGGTACGTACTACGGTACGAGATCCTATGGTGCCCTAGTTGCGACCCAGTCCTCTAGGACATCTCCTGCTAGTGTGCATGGTCCACAGCCGTCCCAGGAGTCTGCCCGAGTCCACCAGATGATGGAGTCTATCCGTGACGACCTGCTACGACGGATCGAGCAGCAGTCTCAGCACCCTACGGACGATCCTACGCTGATAGCACGATTGGATGCGCTCGACCGCGCCATTATGGGGCTCGTGGAGACGACTGAGAGGACAGAGCGCACCGTTGGAGGGTTAGAGCGCACGGTGACGGAGTTGCAGACAGGACAGGTGACCATGGCCGAGAAGGTGAGATTGGCGCAGGATTCGATGGTCCAGAGCACTGGTAGAATGTTATCTATCATGGATTCATACAACCAGCGACTTACAGCGTTGGAGCATGCTGGTACGGGTGCGCCTTCATCGTCGTCGACTCCGCCGCCTCCACCGCCTTCTTCTTCGACACTGACTCCACCGACGTCACAGCCTGGCGCTCCATCTGTATCGATTTTACTTGCGGAGTATGAGGAGTTGTTATCCCTTCGTCGCGGCGGTGCCCCTCCTGCACCAGATCACTAGTAGTCCTAGTTAGGACTTTTGTTTGTGTTTGTATCATCATATGTTTGTGACTTATGATTGGATGTTTGGATTTGGATGTTATTTGTGTTTGTATCGATTTGACTTGTGACTTGTTCGGATTGGATGTTTGGATTGGATGTTAATTCCTTCGTCGATAAATGTTAATTGTGTTTGGATTGGATGTTAATTAAATTAGATTAAAGCTATATGTGTAGCATCTTGAATTGTGAGTGGGGGTTTGAATGCGCTGTGATTTGGAATTGTGAGTGGGGATTTGAATGTGTACCTATATGTGTAGCATCTTGAATTGTGAGTGGTAATATAGAATCTGTGTTTTATTTTTTTTATTTTTTTTACAATTTTAGCGACGTTTAGTGACGATTACTGACGTTTATCGACGTCATTTTCCGACGTTTACCGACGTAAAGCTGCAAAAAAATACATTTTTCCGACGTTTTTCCGACACTTACCGACGACTAACTGCAAAAAAATTACAGGTCGCCGACGCTTTTCCGACTTGTACCGACGACTAGCTGCAAAAAAATATATGGACTTTACCGACGTGTAGCGACTACATATACGTCGCTATATTACCGACGAAACGACGGTAGACGTCGGGAATTATTCCAGGACGTTTCCGACGTGTAGCGACTACATGTACGTCGCTAATATACCGACGACACGACGGTATACGTCGAGAACTCACCGACGTACAGTTACGTCGCTGGATGTCGGTAATTGCGACGTTCAGCGACGTTTTTGTAATCAGCGACTAAGGAAACGGCGACAAAACTTAGACGTCGGTAATTGCGTCGGTGCTTCATATTAGCGACGGATTTTATTGTTTTAGCGACGTTTTTGGGCATCGCTAAAACCACTTATTTTGGTAGTGTCTGCAGCCTTGCGACAGGAGAAAGAAAATAAATTTATGCAGTTGAGGCAAGAAAATATGACTATACGACAGTATACGGCTGAATTCAACAAACTAGCCAAATTTGTTGGAGCCTATCTACCTACCACTGCAAGTCGAGCTTGACAATTCGAAGTGGGCCTGCGTTCCACTATCCGTGCTCACATTTCGGTACCTGAATACAAAACTATGGGCGAGGCACTCAACCATGCCCTCCGTCTGGAGTCCGAGTATCCTCTTGCTACTACTGGCGCTGTTCACTTTAATAACAAACGCCATAGTAATACGGAAGGCAATAACGCGCACAAGCGTCAAAATCGCAGCAACGGAGGTGGCAGCCAGACGAAGGATCGAATAGTTTGCAATTTCTGCCACAAAGAGGGGGACATGGCCAATAAGTGTCGATTGAAGAACGGAGCATGCTTCGGGTGCGGTCGAATGGATCACATTGCACGCAACTGCTCGGAGAAGTCGAACCAGCGCCCTCAACAACATCAACAGAACCGAGGCCAAGCACATCGGGCTCCACAGACCGCACCACAGAATGGCCAAGACCGTTGCTCCAATACTCAGGGCCGCGTCTATGCTATGCCTCGAGATGAAGCGTTCCCATCTGACACAGTCGTGACAGGTATACTGCAATTCAATAATAAACATGCTCATGTATTATTTGATTCAGGTGCCACACATAGTTTTATATCGGCGGACTTCACCGCCGAGCACAAATTTTCTTTGACACCGCTGGGCCTCGATCTTACTGTTAACGTACCGTCGGGCATGCCACTACTTGCAAATTTAGTCTGCAGAGACAGAATCATCTGTATAGGTGGTCAAAAGATCATTCTTGATGAAATAATTCTAGATATTCAGGAATAAGACATCATTCTGGAGATGGATTGGCTCGGTCCGTGCAATGCAACCATATACTATACTGAAAAGAGGGTCACATTCCGTATACCTGGAGTGCCCGAATTCTGCTACTCGTGTGGCGAGGTGTCGCCGACCTGCATGGTGATCTCTGCAATTTCTGCTCGACGGATGCTGCATTCCGGGTACGAAGGCTATATAGAGTCCGTTCGAGACATGCGACAGGATGGTGCAAACGCAGGTCAGACAGACGTTGTGGCAGGATTTCCAGATGTGTTCCTGGACGAACTGCCTGGCATGCTGCCCAATCGAGAGATTGAGTTCACTATCGATACATTCTCCGATACCCGACTGATCTATAAAGCCCCGTACAGAATGGCCCCTACAGAGCTTAAAGAACTCAAAGTACAGTTACAAAAGTTGCTCGACAAGGAATTCATTCCACCCAGCGTCTCGCCATGGAGAACGCTCGTGCTGTTCATCAGAAAGAAGGATGGCTCATTGCGTCTTTGTATCGATTATTGCGAGCTGAATAAAGCCACCGTCCGGAACAAATATCCTCTGTCCTGCATAGACGATCCGTTTGATCAGCTGCAATGAGCTACAATGTTCTCTAAAATTGATCTGCGTTCGGGTTACCATCAACTCAAGATCAAGCCGAACGATGTGCCGAAGTCTGCCTTTCACACTCGATACGGCCATTACAAATTCCTGGTAATACCGTTCGGCCTAACGAACGCCCCTGCTGCTTGTATGGATTTGATGAATCGGGTGTTCTGACCATTCATCGACAAGTTCGTAGTAGTCTTTATCGATGATATACTCGTCTACTCGAGGAATAGACATCATCACACTGAGCATCTACGGACCGTGGTTCATACCCTTCAAGAAAATCAGTTATATACGAAGCGAAGCAAATGTGAATTCTGGCTGAGCAGCATCACATTCCTCGGACACATTATTTCAGCTGAAGGCATTGCAGTCGATCCAAAGAAAGTTGAAGCCGTTGTCGATTAGAAATGGCCAACATCCGTCGACGAGATTCGAAGTTTCCTTGGCCTAACGGGATACTAACGACGCTTCGTGAAAGACTTCGCGATGATCGCATCGCGTCTGACTCGCCTCACCCAGAAAGGAGTCGCGTTTGAATGGTTAGATGACTGTGAAGCTTCATTCCAAGAGCTAAAGCAACAGCTCGTCTCGGTCCTAATACTCGTACTTCCAGAAGGGACTGAGGGTTTCCAGATATTCAGTGACACGAATAGTTAGGGCTTGGGGTGTGTGCTGATGCAGCGGAATAAGGTGATATCTTTTTCTTCCTGACAACTAAAGCCGTACGAGAAGAACTATCCTACTCATGACCTGGAGTTAGCAGCGATTGTGTTCGCGTTGAAATTGTGGCGTCATTATCTTTATGGCGTGGCATGCACGATCTATACCGATCACAAGAGCCTCAAGTATCTATTCACGCAGAAGGAACTGAAGTTGCGACAAAGGCGTTGGCTTGAACTGATCAAGGATTATGACTTGACTATTAACTATATGTCGAAAAAGGAAAATGTTGTGGCGGACACTCTAAGTCGAAAGTATATTGCCTCGCTATCCATTGACCGCAGACTACTACGCGACCTAGAAGAGATGGGCATCGAACTCCGAGTCCAATTCCAGAATGTGCAGTTGGCAAAGTTGCATTTAGAGCCGAGCTTGAAAGAAAAGTTCAAGACCGCTCAGAAGAACGATCCGTACCTGAAGAAAATGCGAGAGCTAATCTAGACATGTAGGACGACTGACTTTGCGGAAGACGAAACCGACATGCTTCGATTGAAGGGTAGGCTACGCGTTCCAGACGATTCAGAACTTAGAAAGGAGATATTGTCGGAGGTGCACTATGTGAAGTACACCTTACATTCAGGTAGCATGAAGATGTACAAGGACCTCCGCAAAAACTTCTGGTGGCACGGGACGAAAAGAGATGTGGCACTCATCGTGTCACAATACATGGCCTGTCAGCTGGTGAAAGCTGAGCACCAGAGACTGGGCAGAAAGATGCAGAATCTGGCTATTCCGGAATGGAAGTGGCAGCACGTTTACATAGATTTTATTGTTGGTCTGCCGAAGACGCCGCGGAGAAATAATGCCATCTGGGTTATCGTCGATCGACTAACCAAGAAGTCAGAAAAGCTACAGGGATGTTCCTTGTCAACCCCTCGAGTTTCAAGAAGGCGATCACGTATTTCTCAAAGTGTCGACCATGCGAGGAGTTACTCGGTTCGGCACGAAGGGGAAGTTGAGTCCGAGATTCGTTGGGCCGTTTAAAATACTCGAGCGGGTCGCCCTAGTGGCCTATAAAATTGTCCTACCGTCGACGCTAGAAGGTGTACACAATGTCTTCCACATCTCTCAGTTGCGAAAGTACGTGCATGACCCGAGCCACGTGGTAGATTTTGGCCAATTGGAGCTAAAGTTCGACTTATCCTACGTTGAAGAGCCAGTCCAAATCTTAGAACGCAAGGATAAGCTGCTACGAAATCGAGCGATCCCTCTCGTTCGCGTCCTCTGGAGGAACCATTCGGTCGAAGAGTCGACGTGGGAGCTTGAATCGGAAATGAAGGAGAAATTTTCTTCATTGTTCTCGTAGAGGTAGGTTATATCCTTAAGTTTCGATGACAAATAATTTTATTAGTTGGTTAAGGTGTAGTGCCCCGTCCCTACATCGTGCCCCATTTTTGTGCAGGGGGTGCGCGAAAAAGGAACACTGTTGCTATCGATTCGGTCGGGACCGATAGGTCGAAATCTGTCGAGTCGATCGAACAGGAATGGCTGAATTAAGATCCATTCCACGTTATCAAATAGCTTCTTTGGAACCAAGTCCCATATTCAGCGGGTTGCGCCTCGAGGATTGGCTCTGCGGCTGAGTCGAAAAAGACCTCTCATTGCTCTTATTTTCATGTCGCACTTGATTTGGCTTTGGCTTTGGCTTTGGTTTTCGTGAATGTTTTCGATAATTTTTCATGACTTGTGTTTTCGAGCTTCGTATACATATCAAAATTTCTTGAATCACACAGTATTCTAATCAGTTACTTATACGATTGCAGGTGATCGCGCAGGCGACGTCAGCGCAGCCAACTGGTCGCTCACTTGAAGCAAGTCTAAGACGAGTGGCTGACCTCCTTCGCCTCGTCCCTCTACTTCAAAATCAATATGAAGTGAATGAATGCTTGTCATAATAGTGTAGAATCAAAGAAATCGAAGCATATTTCAAGACTCTGTAAAACGATCATTGGACAACTTGTCGACAAGGTGTAGTTTCCTCGAACGGTTGCCTAGGCCAAGGGACCGATTCGGCCCAGGAGGAACGAGTATAGCAAGCGCCAGCCTTACATCGACGTGGGTTATTCGGGAAATTTTGCACAGGGCTCGCTACCTGTCGCGAAAGGGTCGCGTCTAACCCAGCTATAGTCTGTGATGGCTTGACATTGCCAGTGGCCTTCATACCTTTCACGGCTTATCTAACGCACGTGACACGGGATGAGTATGATAGCTGTTTAATGTTTTCAAATTCATATGCTTGCCTCGAAATATTTTGACATGTAAATTGATCAGGATGGTTAGAAAGATCACATAAATAGCTAGCTAGCATGTTTATAAAACTGTTTGAATCAAATGCAGTTCGCCAGTACATGTGATTGTACTGATCCTCGCTCTTGCAGGTCCCGCAAATTAGGAAGGACGCGCCAACTAGCTCGACGACGTTCGTAAGTTTTGATGCTTCGGCCGCGCGTTGAAGAATTTCCCCCGCAACTCCAAGTTTGAAGGCTCAACTGTCCAAGAGAAGATGGCTCAGCGTCCCTCCATTCCAGGTCACTGGGATATTCTGTTGTAAATTGAGGGATGTATATAATGTATGAAATGGCTATCTCATCGGCACTCTTTTGCAATTGAGTCATATTGTAGCCCGTGCGGCTCAAGTCCTGTACTGGAGTCTGTAAATGATATTCATTATCAATAAAGATCAAAGTTTCCTTAATGTGTGATTCAATTTGTATGCTTATTCTTTTAGATCTCGTGTCTCGAATTACCTTATGACTATGCCTTGTGCGATCGTAAATTAGGTTCGTACGGCATCACGTCCGGAGGACGACTATCGATTCGACGGAATTGCGGCGTGACATTTACTATACCTTATATACATGGCATGCTCAGCACGGTGGCCTTACGAGGGATCGTTGGTGACATGCAGAGCCCGGTGGTCTTACGAGGGATCGGTGCTCATCTAGTTTTGATATACTTGGCCCCGTTAGCTTGCTAGATCGGCACGATCTGAGGATTCCTATATTGTATTGTTGGGGTAACCCAACCTCCACCTAGACAGCCGTAGACATTTGAGTGGCCGCTTATTCACCTAAATTTTATGGATTGCTGATTGCTAAGCTGGCTGGCCCGTAACGCTGCCCAGGCGTGGTAGTTCATTCCCTTGTTCTTGTTTGATATAGGGGTAGATTATTGTTCCGTTGACAGACTACGAGTTTCGGTTGGCGATGTAGGTATTATTAGATGTTAGGGAGATTGTGATGATTGTTGGTTATTTAGCTATATTAGATGTAGATTATTATCGTGCGTTGGTACCGCACAATCCTTACCCTATTTTACTGTTTATATATGCTATTTCTGTAATATTTTATCATGTTGGCTTTTCTTCGTCCGTCCTTGAGCCTTCTATTCTGGTACTTACTACGGTTGGCCTGACCAACCCCAGATTCTTTCCAGATTGTCTGTGTCCGACCTTGTGGATCTTCCAGACTTGACTTGGAGGATGTGTTTCAGTTCCAGACCATGCTAGGAACTATGGGAAGTTATATTCGTCCACATTATTGTCATGTAATGTAGACTTCCCGATTATCATATATGTATTTTCCTATTTTCTATATGATTATCTCTCTTGTAGTTATTTCGTTGCTATTGCCTGTGGATATGAGATCAGATTTAGCCCATAGAATGATTGCATGATAGGATACCCAGCAAGATTGACAGCCGTCATCGTCGTATAACGTATTCGTACCTTATACGGTGTAGCTGGCCGACGTCCGTCCCCGTATTTCGGTACTGGGGCGTGACACGTGCTTTCTGTAAAGCACACCAAGCATTCACTCTGCTTGAGAACTTATTAAGTCATTTAAGCCAACCTCAAAACAGGATCCGTTTTTCGCAGAAAACATATAGTAGACAACAGTGGTTATGGGTTCGTAACCCTTTCATGTTCTCAAGAACAAGTACCCACTGTTACGTGATAGTTTTCCAGTCAGTGGTCCTTCTTTGAACCGAAAGTTAGATGTCTAGTAGATTTCTCTTTGAACTAATAACATAAAACTTTGTGGTAGGATTACAAAGACATACTATCAGAATGCCTTCAATCCCATCTTCCCTGCTGTGTCTTCAACTAGCCGACGCTTGAGGCCCTTCGTGAACGGATCCTCCAAGTTCTCCTGACTCCAAACATAGATTACTACAATGACACCTCTCTTGATGAAATCATTCACAGCTATGTGCTTTAATCGCACAATTCTCTTCTTCCCGTTGAAGAGATCATTTGATGCCACCGTTGTAGTCGTCTGGTTGTCGCAGTATATCGGAATTGTCGGTATCTGTGCTCCAACCACTGGAAGATCATACATGATCTCCCGAAGCCACTTTGCTTTATCTGCTGCGGTATCAAGTACAAAGAACTCAGATTCCATAGATGATCGTGAGAGCATAGTCTGCTTCTTCGACTTCCATGAAATAGCAGCTCCATCCATTGTGAAAATGAATCCACCAGTAGACCTCTCGCTCGCCAACTCTGAGCACCAGCTGGCATCACTGAAGCCTTCTACTACCGACGGCTCTCCGCTGAAGTGCAGTGCATATGTCTGAGTCTTTTTGAGATATCTTTTAACACGCTTCACGGCTTTCCAGTGCTCAACGTCTGGATTGCTTGTGAATCGACTCAGCATTCCTACGACGAAAGCTATGTCAGGCCTAGTGACAGTAGTAGCATACATCAAACTTTCGATGACGCTAGCGTACCTCAATTGTCTGACACTTTTCTTCGAGTTTGGCTCCAACTTTCGGTCACTTCGGTACGGCGTATCAATTATAGGAAGATCATAATGCCCGTATCGAGTGAGCATCTTCTCAATGTAATGAGATTGAGATAGTGCCAATCCAATGTCTGTCCGGATGATCGTGAGTCCCAAGATAACATCAGCATCCCCCAAGTCCTTCATACTGAACTTTGTCGAGAGGAACTTCTTTGTCTCAGTGACACAGCTTATATTCGTACCTAGGATTAGCATGTCGTTCATGTACAAACAAACGATGACTCCTCTTCCATCAGCAAATTTAGTATAGACACACTTGTCTGTTTCGCTGACCCTGCAGTCGTTTTATCTTAGAACTTTGTCAAACTTCTCATGTCACATTTTGGGAGCTTGCTTTAAGTCGTACAAAGATTTTATCAACTTGCAAACTTTGTCTTCTAGGCCTCTGACGACAAATCCTTCTGGTTGTTGCATATATATCTCCTCGATCAGCTCTGTCAATCCCGTGACTATAATTTTTTTCTTTTCTTTTCGTGAATTTATTAAATTAGAACCTATTCTTACTTGTCATATATATTTGCTATGCATATATTTTACAATAATTATCAATAGAAGATATGGGTAATAAATATGTTTGACAGGGATCTAAATGCAAAATTCCTGTTTTCAAATTTAAAATAGCTGGCCGGTTATAAACTCCCTGTATTCGTATGGGTTCCAAATCCTTGTGATAAACCCAGGAGTTTTTAAACCAAATCCTCCCTCTATCCAATCTTCCCTTAATCAAATCTAGAATTCTTCTATATATAAGGGAGGATCAGGCAACTTTCGTTCTCTACGAACGAACCCTAAATTCTGTCGCCCTGCTCCTTCCTGGAATTGAGGACTAGAAGCATTCGATCAAATCCAAGAACTGGATATATCGGAGGGAAGCAACCGATTCTCGACAAATCCTAAATTCTCTACCTTTCTATCTTCGTAAGAACTAAGTGGTGAACGTGGAGTAGAGAGGAGGATTTCAAACCATTGTCGAGCAGTCGTTCTCTGTCACCGACGTCACAGAGCTCCATTATTAGAAGTCTTCCAATCAGGTGATACTAAAACCCTCGATTTCTTGATTTTATGAGAATAAAGACCCAAACCACCAAGTATTCAAAGCTATGTTTAAAGGGTTCGATCCATAATATGTTGATAAATAAGAAAATAGTTGGAGAGGGTGCATGCTTTGTGTCAGTAAGAAAGACATTACATGCATCAGGTAACCTGTGAGTCAAGGGTGTACTAGCAATAGATGCAGGTATTCGCATATGCAAATTAGTAGCAACAAGTATGGGCAGGAACATGACTTCAAGTTGGGGGTGGTCTATGTGGATACCAAGGTGTAGGTCTGAGTGCATATTGATTTGGGTAAAAGGGAGTATGCAGATTTTGTATGCATAGTCATATGATTGAATATGCAATTAATATCCTGTTGGATGTGGCAGGCACTTGATATGAGAAGTAGCAATAAGGACCTGGGTATGTTTAGAGTTAGGGCATGTGTCTTGTAGTAGCCAGGAGGGATAGTACGATAGAGGTTGTCTCATCTAGTAGGTGAAGGGGGTCCCCTACTTGTTGGCATCAGTATAACATAGCAGTACTCCTACATGTGCATCTGTGTATACATAAAAGGGGTATCATCCAGGGTATCAATAGTATATGGGGAAATTATAATTAATGTGTTATAGATCAGGGAGTGTATCCTGACCAACTATGCACAGATATGCAGGGTCTGTATCATGGGCAACGATGCACATATATGCAGGGTGTATATCCTTGGCAACTACACCTAGCAGCATTAGAGTATAGGGCTAGACACCAGGGCCTGGGTAATGGTTCTGTGTGTGTACATCAAGGAGGGACAGAGCCTAGATGGGAAGTAGTGGTGTGGTTGTGTGGTAAAGTCATATATAGGGGTAATAGAGAATAGTTGTTGGGTTTATAAAGAGGCATAAGTTCAATACATATAAAGGATATGGTGTGTTTGTTTTATGTAGGAAGGAAGGGGGTGTCAGTTCCCTTTGTGCAAATTAAGAAGGAGTACCTAGCCTATATTTTGTTCACCCGTGCATTTCAATCATCTAGGATTATTAAACAACCCTAGATAGTTCATAGAGGTATGAGTCCACATGTATCAGAGTTTTAGAAACTGTGTAGGTAACAGTGAGATGCAAAATATAGGATTCCCTACGTATATATACAGATTGAAGAGCCGCAATCACAACCATATGACAACTTGTAGCAGTAGTATGTGACGAGGGAGGAAACATGTCCCTTGTACATACTATAGTATTAAATAGTATTGGTCTGGGGTTTATTTCAGTGTTGGTATTAAGACTGAATTAGGAAGTTCATGTAGAGGAGTAGGTAGTATCTAGTTTGGTTGTTAAGGACAACAGTTTGCTACTGCATAACAGCAATGGTACTGCTATTAAATTGTATTACAATAATAAGGGCACGTTACGTATCAGGATTATGGAGGCTTGGTAGGGGAACCTTATATAGAAATATAGAGATGCATCATAATTGGTGGTTGATGTTCAGTTCCATAGGTGTATGTGTTCCAGTTGGGATTTACTTCTTTGGTTCAGCCACAGTAAAGAGTAGTTGGTGTCCTGGTATATGGGTGTATGAACAGGAGTAGGATGGGGTGACTTTGAAGATATAGGTACGAATGCTGAGACTTCTTAGTGTAGCTTGGGATGTAGGTAACCTGACAGGTTAGAACCCCATGTACCACCAGCGAATATTGTTCAAAACTCGCTTCTCATCCTATAATCTTAAGCTTTGAGTTTTAGTAACATGGTATGCAGTGTTAACCATATGCCCATGTTGTCCTGTATTCATATCCTGGGATAACTAAATCCATTACATAGAATTGTTTAGTTTATTGCCATGTCCCAATAGGGTTGATGTCCCCTGCTTTCATTCGAATTGCTCTCTCAAGTTCAGAGTGAACCTCTGTTCACTCTTGAGCTCTCGGGATTCAGAGGGAACACTCAGTCCCTAGGCACCAGTCCTGAATTAGAAGGTACACACAATGGTTAGTAGCACTAAATAAATCTGGGTGTATCATATAAATAGGTCAATAAGAAGTAAGACAGGGTACCATCACTATTACTTGTTCAATGATATAGGAAGAGTAGGATGCAGTCCAGAATATGTAAGTAAGGGTAGGATATTGTGTGGTTGCCTATTGTTGTCTTGTTAATTGAAAAGAACACAAAGGTATATATGATCTCAAGTATACTTCTATACCCTGGCTCTAGTATGAGGTTGTCCTCTTTTTGCTTTCTTGTTGTTTGTAAGCATCAAGAATGAAGCTAGTACATCCCATATCTGTAAACAGAAGGAATTAGAGCAATATATGTATATATTTATATATAGGCTCTTGTATAGAGAATTCTCTCCTATAGAATGGTTAAGGATGTACCCCAAAATCTAGAAGTATGTGAGCAGTAGGAACCAAGCTGTGGTATATAGAACCTAAACCAAAAGGGTTTGTAATAGGCCAAGAAGACTAATGTTTAAGTAGCTTGCCATACTTGAATCTAATTGCTTATTGACATTATATATATGGAATAAAATAGGTTACCTGGACATCGATACTGATCATAGCCATACTAGTAGCTCAGGACCTAAGGCAAGTATACCTTGCCTTTCTACACAGCTTTATTTATATACACTGTCTTTTTATTATTATCCAGTTTTCTCATATTATTGACATGTATCTTTCATATCCTGCTTGTATATTTGTAATATTGCTATATATATGGACCGTGTTCACAGTTAGCTGTGTCCTGTTGGATATATTCATTTGAGCCTTGATTGAGTCGTGCCATGGGTCGAGAAGTCATGAACTGAACTGCTTTACCTCCTTGTCTTGAAATCTTGAAGCTAACCTGCGAGTCCACTTTAGGGACGAGGGTTAGTAGTTATCTGTGTCTTAAGCTAACATGCGAGTCCACACTAGGGACAAGGGTTAGTAGTATATGGTTCACATCTGCGAGTCCATATTAGGGGCGAGGGTGATGCTAACCTGTGAGTCCACACTAGGGACAAGGGTTAGTAGTATATGGTTCACACCTTAGAGTCCACATTAGGGACGAGGGTGATTCTAGCCTGCGAGTCCACACTAGGGGCGAGGGCTAGTAGTTGATCAAACATGCGAGTCCACACTAGGGGCGAGGGTTTGAGTATTCGATTTGGTTATCCGTTGACATCTTGACATGAGTTCTCCCGTCCTCGTTCAACAGTTCATCTATGTGTAGACAGTGTACAGATTCGTGTTTATTCATTGCTCTATTTTACTTATTTATTCTATATTTTTTGCATTCATAATAAACTGTTAGAAAGGCTCATTTTTATGTATCTTGCTAGTCCTTTGAGGACCTGATGACCTCTTCAGGTTTAGCTGAGTTTGAGTCAGGAGCAGTTGAGCAGGTTGAGTCAGCACCAGACTGCGGAGCTTGCAGTGAGGTTGCCTTGATTAGCAAGTTGTATTCAGTTAGAGTATTTCATGTATTTATTTCTCTTTCTGTCTATTGGTAGTAGGTTTGTGTCCACCAGACATGACATTGAATCTTGGATACATTCAGTTATATTATTCAATTTCTTTAATATTTTATTGATCTTGGTTGACTCGTTACTTTTATGTGGATGAGATATAGTTTACCATGAGTTTAGATTGCCGTGACTTGTGTATAGACAGCGTACTACCACCGACACTGCGGCGTAGGCTGGGCTTGGACACATCTTGTACCCGAAAAGCGGGTGCGGGTCGTGACAAGTTTTTTTGGTGGCCCATGCAGGTCAAAGTTGATCACTTCGGTTACGTCACTGTACCGTCGTGAGCCGGCGAGTAGGATTAGACACTTAGGATCTCATCCACATGTCTTGACTAATTATTGGCCTCTAATCCTTAATTTCATTGAATCCTTGAATTGCATCCTGCTTGAAATTCTCTTCAACGGCTAAAGTATTTTCCTTGGACACTCAAGACAAGGACAACGCTACACTGAACACTCCATCGACCGCAGAAGGAGCGCGAGCCCTTGCCATGATCACGGAAGATGCAACGACACCACAAGGAACAAATGGATAAGAGTTTTAGTAGATTATAGTGTTAGCATTAAATTTGACTTACGAGGAATCGCAATAATTCTATAGCAAACTGTTAAACTACTAATAGACCATGGTTTCATTTAAATTTCGAGGACAAAATTTGTTTAAGGGGTGTAGAGTTGTCAATCCCTTGACTATAATTTTTTTCTTTTCTTTTCGCGAATTTATTAAATTAAAACCTATTCTTACTTGTCATATATATTTGCTATGCATATATTTTATCAATAGAAGATATAGGTAATAAATGTGTTTGACAGGGACCCAAATGCAAAATTTCTGTTTTCAAATTTAAAACAGTTGGTCAGTTATAAACTCCTTGTATTCGTATGGGTTCCAAATCCTTGTGATAAACCCAGGAGTTTTTAAACCAAATCCTCCCTCTATCCAATCTTCCCTTAATCAAATCTAGAATTCTCCTATATATAAGGAAGGATCAGGCAACTTTCGTTCTCTACGAACGAACCCTAAATTCTGTCGCCCTGCTCCTTCCTGGAATTGAGGACTAGAAGCATTCGATCAAATCCAAGAACTGGATATATCGGAGGGAAGCAACCAATTCTCGACAAATCCTAAATTCCCTACTTTTCCATCTTCGTAAGAACTAAGTGGTGAACGTGGAGTAGAGAGGAGGATTCCAAACCATTGTCGAGCAGTCGTTCTCGGTCACCGACATCGCAGAGCTCTATTATTAGAAGTCTTCCAATCAGGTGATACTTAAACCCTCGATTTCTTGATTTTATGAGAATGAAGACCCAAACCACCAAGTATTCGAAGCTATGTTTAAAGGGTTCAATCCATAATATGTTGATAAATAAGAAAATAGTTGGAGAGGGGTGCTTGCTTTGTGTCAGTTAGAAAGACATTACGTGCATCAGGTAACCTGTGAGTCAAGGGTGTACTAGCAATAGATGCAGGTATTCGCATATGCAAATTAGTAGCAACAAGTATGGGCAGGAACATGACTTCAAGTTGGGGGTGGTCTATGTGGATACCAAGGTGTAGGTCTGAGTGCATATAGATTAGGGTAACAGGGAGTATACAGATTTTGTATGCATAGTCATATGATTGAATATGCAATTAATGTCCTGTTGGATGTGGCAGGCACTTGATATGAGAAGTAGCAACAAGAACCTGGGTATGTTTAGAGTTAGGGCATGTGTCTTGTAGTAGCCGGGAGGGATAGTATGATAGAGGTTGTGTCATCTAGTAGGTGAAGGGGGTCCCCTGCTTATTGGCATCAGTATAACATAGCAGTACTCGTACGTGTGCATCTCTGTACACATGAAAGGGGTGCCATCTAGGGTGTTAATAGTATATGGGGAAATTATAATTAATGTGTTATAGATCAGGGGGTATATCCTGAGCAACTATCCACAGATATGCAGGTTATGTATCATGGGCAACGATGCACATATATGCAGGGTGTATATCCTTGGCAACTGTACCTAGCAGTATGAGAGTATAGGGCTAGACACCATGGCCTAGGTAATTGTTCTGTGTGTGTACATCAAGGAGGGACAGAGCCTAGATGGTAAGTAGTGGTGTGGTTGTGTGGTAAAGTCATATGTAGGGGTAATAGAGAATAGGTGTCGGATTTATAAAGAGGCATAAGTTCAATACATATAAAGGATATGGTGTGTTTGTTTTATGTAGGAAGGAAGGGGGTGTCAGTTCCCTATGTGCAAATTAAGAAGGAGTACCTAGCCTATATTTTGTTCATCCATGCATTTCACTCATCTAGGATTATTAAACAACCCTAGATAGTTCATAGAGGTATGAGTCCACATGTATCAGAGTTTTAGAAACTGTGTAGGTAACAGTGAGATGTAAAACATAGGATTCCCTACCTATATATACAGATTGAAGATCAACAATCACAACCATATGACAACTTGTAGCAGTAGCATCTGACGAGGGAGGAAACTTGTCCCTTGTACATACTATAGTGTCAAACAGTATTGGTCTGGGGTTAATTTCAGTGTTGGTATTAAGACTGAATTAGGAAGTCCATGTAGAGGAGTAGGTAGTGTCTAGTTTGGTTGTCAAGGATAACAGTTTTGCAACTGCATAACAGCAATAGTACTGCTATTAAATTGCAGTACAAGAATAAGGGCATTATACGTATCGGGATTATGGAGGCTTGGTAGGGGAACTTTATATAGAAATATAGAGATGGATCATAATTGGTGGTTGATGTTCAGTTCTATAGGTGTATATGTTCCAGTTGGGATTTACTTCTTTGGTTCAGCCACAGTAAAGAGTAGTTGGTGTCCTGGTATACGGGTGTATGAACAGGAGTAGGATGGGGTGACTTTGAAGATATAGGTACGAATGTTGAGACTTCTTAGTACAGCTTGGGATGTAGGTAACCTGACAGGTTAGAACCCCATGTACCACTAGCCAACATTGTTCAAAACACTCTTTTCATCCCATAATCTTAAGCTTTGAGTTTTAGTAACATGGTATGCAGTGTTAACCATATGCCAATGTTGTCCTGCTTTCATATCCTGGGATAACTAAGTCTATTACATAGAATTGTTTAGTTTATTGCCATGTCCCAATAGGGTTGATGTCCCTTGCTTTCATTCGTATTGCTCTCTCAAGTTCAGAGTGAACCTCTGTTCACTCTTGAGCTATCGGTATTCAGAGGGAACACTCAGTCCCTAGGTACCAGTCCTGAATTAGAAGGTACACACAGTGGTTAGTAGCACTTAATAAATATGGGTGTTTCACTTAACAAAATTGCCAAACAAAATTTGGATTTTGAAAATAAAACGAGAAAAAGTACAAGAAGTACAAATTTGATTCTGGAAAAGTATTGCTATGGAAGTCTGATCTTGTAAATGATCACTTTGTTCCTTGGACCATATGATGATGATGAAGATCACTGCTTGAAGTAGAACAACTTGGAAGAACTAAGTCACCAGAAAGGTATCGACGCACTTGGACACTGATGGCGAGGCCGAATGCTTTCCTGCTTTGCTTTACTCTGTTCTGAAAGAAAAGTTGAAAAAGAATGTTCCGGAGAATCAAAATCTCGAAGTCCTGATCTCTCTATTCTCTCCTGTTCTCTCTGTGTCCCTTGTCTTTGAGAAAAATGAGTCTATTTATAGACTGGGGCTTCTGTGCGTAAAAGAGCATCAAAGTCTGTCTTTACGCTAACAACTGCCACCCATGATCAGAGTCATCCTTTGCATACATTGACACGTATCCCATCATTTCAGTAAGAATAGGATACATTTACACACGTTCTTCGAAATATGTGGCATGAAGGCCATGTATGCAAACCACGTTCCAAACTGGCCAGAAAGAATAGGGCGTAAAAATAGCTCCAACATCCTCTGGGCGTAAAACAGTAAGATGAGCGTAAAATAGCTCTGTCATAAGTTTCTCGTGTAACGTGGTTATTGAATAACCTTGAGCATAAAATGGCTCAAATAGACTTTACGCACACATTGTTTTATGAGCGTAAGAACTCATGAAAAACTCCGTGCGTAAAAGAAACCATACAGTGAGCGTAAAGTAGCTCGATCCCATAAACGACCACAATGGTCTTTGTATAAGACAAATTCCATTGAATTCTGTGGTAAGTGCCATCATTAATATCTTCATGTCAGAGTTTGCATTAAATGCGAGATTTGACAGCTTTGTCCAGCGTAAAAGAGACTGCTCTGTCCTTGGCGTAAAATCATAGGTGTAGACCCAAGCGTAAAATGATCAGCCTGCTTAGGCGTAAATTGATTAGCCTAGATTTGGGCGTAAAAGAGATTACCCGCTCTGCTTGGTGTAAAACCGATCACTTATGAATGGGATGACTCTTTCTTTGAAGCACTTTTTACGCTCCTATAAGACCCCCTTCAAAGTTTTCAAATATCTCCAAAATTTGAAACACTTTGAACAGAAGCGTAAAAGTTGAGATTTGATCTGCCAGCGTAAAATTTGGGATACGCAACCATCATCCGCGTAAAAGCGGGGATATCCAACAGTCAGCGTAATTATAGGGATATCCAACAGTCGGTTTTGAATCTCTCTATAAATAGGTCTTTTCAGAGAGAGAAAATACTTTTACTCATATTCTTGAATCTCTTTGCCTTTTCTTTCTTCGAAACTCTGATCTGATGGCTCCTAAGAAATCATCCGCCGCTGGTAGCAAGGGGAAGAAACCAGCCATTGATTCCTCATCGACTGATCATGTGAAAACCCCTACTCAGTCATCAACACCACAACGAAATCCCAATCCGGCCGTGGCTCCGCCTATGATGGGTAAAACCCTATTCTTTGACTGGGAGAAAACAAATCCGTCGAGGAAGAAGAAGATAAACCAAACTTTCAGCTTTTTACGCCCACATTGTACGTGTTAGCGTAAAGCTGAAATAACATCGTACGCCCACGTTGTTCGTGTTAGCGTAAAAGATAACAAGAATACGCCCACGTTATACGTGTTAGCGTAAAATTTGGTTTTATGCCCACAGTTAATGTGCTAGCATAAAACTTAACTACGCTCATGTTCATACATGCCAGCGCAAAAAGTTGTATTACGCTCATATTACTATGTGGTAGCGTAAAGTTCATCAATCATTTGAGAGATTTTGTCGAACAAAGACTTCATAAGCTTTTCATCAATTCTTAGCAAACAAACTTCTAACTAACTTGATCTCTTTTGTTATTTTACCAGTAGATTTGCAAGTTCACCCCCTCGCTGAAGTTTTCGGATCATCAGTTGGCATGGTAGGTTCGAACTATTTGGAAGATTTATCTCATGTCCAATTTCTTCAGTCGAACCCCCTGTATCAGGCTCATCAGGCTCGACCGAAATAAGTGGAAGCTCTTCTGCGCCCAAGCCACCCGAAGACATTCTTGCTTTTTTAGTAGAGCCAGGGAAAACTCCTGAAGAAGAAGCGTCGAGGATGGCTGTCTGTAAACTTTTTATGAGTTCAGAAAACGACGCCTTCTATACATTGGCCGACTATGTATTCAATAATGAAGGGAGTGGCCCTCGTCCTTAGTCTTTTATTTTGAACAAAAATAATAATAAAAGAAGTTTTATTTTTGTTCTGTCTTCTCTTTTTATACATAGTATTTCTTAAGAAATTTGCCATTGATCGGCAGCATGAGTAGATCTCCATTGGGTTTTGACAATCGATAGGCGCCATTGGAAAATACAGACTCAATTACATAAGGGCCTTCCCATTTTGCTTAGAATTTCCCTTTACTTTTATGAGTCATTACCATCGGTCTCCAAACAGCTAATAGAAGCTTACCAACTTTGAATACCCTCTCCTTAACTTTACGATTAAAAATTCGAGATATGCAGGCTTGATACAGTTCAATGTGTTGTTGTGCTTGAAGATGCTTCTCATCCGATCCTTCAAGTTCTTGGAGTCGTAAGCGATCATTATTCTCCGTAGTTAGCTCATTAGCAATGGCTATTCGTAGAGAAGGGATCTGGATTTCCAATAGGAGAACAGCTTCGCATCTGTAAACCAATGAGAATGGTGTAAAACCAGTAGGAGTCCGGACTGTTGTTCGATAAGCCCATAAACATTCTCCAAGTTTTTCATTCCAATCACGTTTATTAGAAGAGACAAACTTTTTGAGAAGTTTGATGATCGACTTATTGAAAGCTTCAGCTAAACCATTAGCAGCTGGATTATAAGCCGTAGAAGCCAAATTCTGAATTCGATTCTTGTCACAGAATCGATAAAATGCTTGACTGGCAAATTGTGGACCATTGTCATGAATTATCCGTCGAGGAATCCCGAAACGATAAATGACATGGTGCTTGATGAAACTGATCACGTTAG
The DNA here is from genome assembly GCA_029216955.1 of Iris pallida. Lineage (NCBI taxonomy): Eukaryota > Viridiplantae > Streptophyta > Magnoliopsida > Asparagales > Iridaceae > Iris > Iris pallida. Next base: position 8,833,456 of record JANAVB010037420.1, read on the forward strand.
ATGTTTTCACTTCAGCAAGGGGGACTGCTTCTGCCTACTTCGAAAAGTAATCGGTTATAGCTAGTATAAACCGATGTCCTTTGACAGAAGGAGGGTTAATAGGACCAATAACATCCATACCCCAAGCTTCGAAGGGCCAAGAGGCTGCTGTAGGATGTAGAAATTCAGATGGTTGATGAATAAAATCAGCATGAATCTGACATGCTTTACATCTTCTGGCATAGTCTACAGCATCTGCTATCATAGAAGGCCAATAATACCCCATTCTCCGAATGCGGTCTTACAACTTTGGACCCGATTGATGAGCACCACAGACACCATCATGAGCCTCACGCAGTGTTTGTTTAGCTTCACTTTCTGAGAGACAGCGCAGCAAGAGTCCGTCATATGAACGATGATATAGCATATGTAAAGACGAATCAGAATAGAATCGAAATGATCGTCTCTTAATTGATACAGCTTCTTTAGGATCTTCAGGCAAAATTCCATGAACTGCATAATCAATGAATAGAGTTCTCCAATCTTTCTGCTGGGAACTTGACTCTGTAGTATAACTTTGTTCAATATACAGATTACTCTTCATACAGAACAAGTCTCGGTCCAACAAAGTAATTATATTTTGCCTTCGGATTGGAACAGCCAAGTCTGCAGCTAAGCTGGCAAGAGCATCAGCCTCCACATTCTGAGAACGTGGTACAAATTCGATGAAGAATCCTTTAAATGATAGGACCAACTCGACTACCACCTGATGATAGGGGATGAGATTAGGATTTCTGACTTCATAAATCCCTCTAACTTGATTAACGATCAATTGAGAATCTCCATAAGCCTCTAAGAATTCAATATCCAATTGTTTTGCTACTTGGAGACCAATCAATAGAGCATTATATTCTGCTACATTGTTAGAGCATGGCTCATTAAGAGAATAGGCACGGTATATGACCATTTTGTCAGGAGAAACCAAGACAATTCCTACCCTAGAGACAATATTGCCTTTAGGTCCCACTCGTGATGCTCCATCAAAATATAATTGCCATTTATCATTCTTCAAAGTCATGTTACAATCCACTACTTCGTCTGGAATGTCTTCATATAACTTCGAAGTTTCAGGTATAGGATGAGCAGCTAAGAAATCAGCTAACGCTTGTCCCTTCACTGATTTTTGAGGCACATAAATCATGTCATAAGGAGTGAGCAACATCGTCCAAGTAGCTAACCTAGAATTAAGAATGCTCGGTTTTCTCATCAATACCCGAATGGGATTTATTCTGGAAATGACATGAATAGTCTGTCCAGTGACATAATGCTTTGTCTTTTGGACGGCAAAAACCAGAGCTAGACATTCCTTTTCTACAGGAGTATATCTATGTTCAGCTCCGACCATCATTCTGCTCAGATAATATATTGCTTGTTCATGACCCATATCACTTTTCTGTGCCAGAAGAGCGCCAAGTGAATGATCCAAGGCTCGAACATATAGCAAAAATGGTCTTCCTATCACAGGAGGTACTAGAACAGGTGGGTTTGTAAGATATTGCTTAATATCATTGAAGGCTTTTTGACACGCCTTATCCCAGACGAAAGATACCCCTTTCTTTAATAGACGGGAGAAAGGTTGACATCTCCCAGAAAGATTAGATATAAATCTTCTAACATAAGCAATACGACCCTGAAAGCCACGGAGTTCTTTCAGATTACGAGGAGGACGCATTTCAAGAATTGCTTTAACCTTATCAGGATCAACATGGATACCTTGAGAGGTAATGACAAATCCTAGAAACTTGCCACTGGAAACCCCTAAGAAAGACTTAGTAGGGTTCATTTTCAATTGATGCTGGCGCATTAATTCAAATACTGTTCTCAAGTCCTGAATGTGATCGTCCTTTGATCGACTTTTAACAGCGATGTCATCTACATAGCATTCAACTATCTTCCGTAGATGTTCTTGAAAAATATTGCTCATAGCCCTTTGATACGTGGCACCGGCATTTTTAAGACCAAACGGCATAACTGTATAGCAGTAGACCCCAAGAGGTGTACAAAAAGCGGTGTGCTTCTCATCTTCTGGATGCATCTTGATCTGATTGTATCCTGAGAATCCGTCCATGAAAGACATGCGTTCAAAACCACATGTATTGTCTATCATGATATCAGTAATTGGAAGTGGAAATTCGTCCTTTGGACAAGCCGTATTAAGATCTCGGTAATCTATACAAACTCGAACTTTTCCGTTCTTCTTTATAACAGGAACAATATTGGCCACCCAATCTGGGTGTTGTTCTTTACGAACAAAGCCACATGTAATCAGCTTTTTGACTTCTGCTTCAATTGCATCCATCATATCTGGTCTAAAGCGTCGTTGCTGTTGTTTTACAGGCTTGACATTAGGCAAAATATTGAGTTTATGGGTAGCAACTTTATGATCTAGCCCTGGCATATCCTCATAACTCTATGCAAAGATGTCAATGTAATCTTTTATAAGTTTTATCAGCTCTTCCTTTTCATCTTCAGAAAGATTCTTACTGATGAATATTGGTTTGGACATAACTCCATCTCCAACATCAATCTGGATAACCTCATCTTCTGTAGGTGGCTGTCGTTGTTCAAAACGAAGTTTCCATTGAGTATCCATTTGTTGAGCCCAAGGATCATTCTCAAATAGTTCTGATTCATCATCGGCTTGAACCATATTGACTGAGAGTACTTGTCCAGATTGAAGTTCCTTCGAATCTGATGATTGTGAAGAGCTGGAAGAGAATTTTTTTTGTATATCATCATAAAACATGTGGGACGGGTCATATCCCAACCCATGACGAGTCTTTTGGTAAAACGGATCACCACATAATGGTAATCGTCTACCCTTGCCTTGATTGAGACCTTGTATAGTCTTCAAATCATACCCCATGTTCTGAATAATCTTGATAGATTGCTGACTGTATTTGTCAATTCAGATTTTTCCTTTGTCTTTATCTTTCAGCTCATCTGTCTGAGCAACATGGATATTTCTAGCCAGGCCAAACACAATTTGGCGCTTGTTTTTCTTATCAGACGGAACCACGAAATAAGATTCTTCACAACGTCTAAAAGTTACGCAAGCTTGTGATGAAGTGGCCACAGGTAGAAGATAAGGAGAAGATGTTAGGAACCTTTGAGCATACGGTCCAACATCTGTATAAGGAGGAAAAGAATTCTCCTTATGATCAATGTATAAAGTTTCTTCCGGTTCTATGTTGTCTTTATATTGATGACTTTGATTATCAGAAGATAAAGTCATTCTCTCAATAAACTTGACAGCTATATACTCGAACAGGAAATCTTCATTGATATCAAAAAGTACAGAATGATCAATATTTACATTATTTACAGTCTGATTGCTACGCTTCGGATTAATCAACAATGGACCATCATCCGTCTTCTGCATAGATTTGCCAAGATTGACAATCAATGGTAGTCCTGGATCTTTCGTACAAGAAGTATGTCCTTTGACCTTGATCATAAAAGGTTGAACTTGGCTCTTAACAGGAATATTTATTGATTCCTCAGATGAAGTTTGAGTTCTTCCTTTAACCTTGATCATCAAAGGTTGATCATTGACAGGTTGGGATTGGATTCGTCCCTTGACTATGATCTTCAAAGGTTGCTCCTCTGGCGGATCTTCATTAATAGACTGATCCTCAGATGATGATTGATCTTCAGCCATGTCTGATATATCTTTCACATGCTCTTGTTTATAAAGCCTTGAATCAGAGAAGTAGGCTTCGACACCCTTGAACGGATTAATATCAGCAAACTCAGTTTTCACAACTCCTTAGAAGTCCACATATTTGAAACATTGGTAAAGAATTGAAGGCACAATATTATGCTCATGAATCCACGGTCTTCCAAGAAGAATATTGTAGGATACGTCCGAGTTGATAACATAGAAAGTTACCATAGTTCGAAGATCACCAATCTGAATCTGCAGACGAATCTTCCCCAGTGGTTTGCTCTTGCCAGAGTTAAAACCGACTATCGTAGTACTAGTGTAAGTCAACTCACTAGTAGGAATCCTCAGGGGTCTTAGCATACTCTGAAGAATTATACTAATTGAAGACCCAAGATCGATGTAAATACTGTCAATTTCAGTGGATCTAATATATCCAGTGTAACATAGAGGCCTATCATGCTTGTTGTGTTTCAATAGCATATCCTCTTGTGTAAAGGTGATATTAGGAATTGCTTCCATCACACTATGACATTGCGAACATGACACTGGTATATTATCAGGAGTTTTGAGTTGAGCCAAGCATGAATCTGCTTGAAGTAAAGCTTCGCTCAAAGTCTCTCTGCTTTCTCTGAAAAGGCGAAGCAGTTCAAATATAGATAGTCTATCCGGAGTATTGGCTAACTGAGCTAGAATGTCAAATTTGTAAGGCTTCATCACCACCCCCTGATTGGAAGCAGGCTTCAATGGGATATCAAAGCGTACTGCCTTCTGTTTCTCCTTTTCAATCACAGAAGGTTTAGCAGAAACAAGAGAAGGTTGAACTGGTAGAGCTTCCACTACATCTTCTGCTTCTTTGGAGGATCCCTCATAATCTTTGTGGTACTCTTTTCCAGATCTTGTACCAGCAAAAGTTTCTTCTTCAGACTCAGGAGAAGGAAGTACCATATTACAGAATTTAGTCTTTCTTCCCTTAGCCTTCTTCTTGTGAGGGTTGTTACGAGGCACTTCAGAACCCAATCCAGCAGTAGAATTCTGATTTTGAATTTGTAAAGGAAGACGTATTCCTTTATCATAATTCAAACCTTCTGCCTTTTGAAAGTCGTAACCCATCTTCCTCATAAGAAGGACAGATTGCTGACTATACAAGTGGATAGGCAGAGAGCTTTGGATAGGTGTTTCAGCACAGGAAGAGGAAGAAACCTCTGCAACTACAGGAGAATGAAGCATAGACGTCTCTGTAGTTAAGGGAGGAGAAGGATTCGGGATACGAGGAGAAATACCTGTTAGAGCTTTTTTATAAGCAGCAAAGACTTGTTGTGTTCGGTCTAAAGCAATACTATTCATGGCTAGCCACTGCTGATGAGTAAGCTTGAGCTTGGTAGGAGGAGCTAGACTTGGAGGACAGATGTTTAGTCCTTTCAGTCTATCTTCTAGAGGGAGGCCATCCCATAGATGATCCAAGTCATCAGGATTTGGAATAATATGAGAAATCATGTTGCAGGTTTTGACTTTCTTACCTTTCTTGGATTTTAAAGTTTTACCTTCATTTTCCAACTCAGGTATTAAGTCAGGATGTACCCACATGATTTCACTATTCTTCAATGTGAGCGGCAGTAATCCTGTATTATCTTCCCTAGCGGGCGGGATATTCACGATCTTCATAGTCGCCTTCGGAATTGGGATAATTCCATCTGGGACTTGCTGTGGAAGAAAATCTCCAAACTGAAGAGAGACCATGTTGGTTGTAACTGTATGGTCATCATTGGTTAGAGCGATAGCGCCACCATTTATCAGGTCTTGGATCTTCTTTTTCAAGATATAGCAAGCACTGGTAGGATGATTAATGTATCTATGATAGATACAATATTTGGGATTGTCAGTAAGATTCACCTCATTAGGCTTTTTTGGCTCTGGAATCTGAAGTTTGCCACTTTTCACCAGACACTGAAATATCCCTGGGATATCACTTTCGTCAAAAGAGTATTCTTCCTTTGGCCTGGAAGATTCTTGATTGTTTGGCATCGTTTTGTTCTTGGAAAGATTGACCATAAGAGTATCTTTTTCTTTCACATTACGATTGTCAGGATTATTACCAGGATTACTTTTCTTTCCTTTATCTTCTAAGGTAAAAATCATCCCGTGTTCCCGAGCCAACCTACCATTGGTCTCGGCAGAAACTGCTGCTATGATAAACGAAGCCCAATCTGTGAATTGGGAACCTGTGAAGACAGCAATAGATGGTCGCAAATTCATCTTGCATGTATCAATCAACGCTGAATCTGGCATACCAGGAGGCATCTTGAGAGTAGCCTGTCGGAAATGTTCAATGAACGTCCGAGTATCTTCTTTCTCTTTTTGTTTGATTTCTATTAAGGAGGACATGTTCATGTCCATACCTCCTTCATAGAAGCGGGAGAGAAATATTGCCTTGAATTCGTCAAAAGACGAAATAGAGTTATCGGGTAAGCTACGATACCAATCGTAAGCTGAACCCGTCAGACACCCGATGAACACTCGAGTGAGAAGAGCATCATTTTTTTGCAAGTGTACAGTCATAATATCAAAGTAATTGATATATTGACTGGGAGATGCTTTTCCATCGAATAAAACCATGGATTGTGGCTTGAACTTCGGTGGAAAGGGTACATCATTCCAATGAGGAGGATAAGGTTGCTTAATCCCTAACCTCTGGAGCTGATCTTTGTGCCTCAAAACTTCAAACTGTGCTTTGAGTTCACGCACTGGTTGAATGGCTTCACTAGTTTGAGGAAGCACATTTGATTGAATAGTCGTTGGATGTACCGTAACCCCCACTGGAGGTGGTACATCTTCTGGAATGATGGGATCTGGAGATGCAGAATTTTGATTAACGGCGGGCTCTTGAATATTCGAAGGTATATCAGCCCCTTGACTATCTTGAGTCTGTGCTGCTACTGGTACCGGAGTTATTACTGTAGGTTGAGCAGTTTGCTGATTCAAAATTATCTGATGCATGCTTTGCACCATGTTGAGCATGTCTTTCAATGATTGCTCCACGGCAGTGAGACGTTGTTCCGTATTAGCAGATGACGTCTCTGGTTCATCTCCAATAGCGTAGGATTCAACCTCTCTTACAGATATAGAGGGATTAGTATAGAAGTATGAATCCACACTATCGGTATCAGACTCAAAAGATTGAGTACCCCCAGCTTCTGAATCAGAAGTCTGCAATTGCCTTTGTCTTCTTGATCGAGTATTCTGATATACTCCTTCAAAGGAATCAAGAAGTCTGTTGAATTGTTGTTGACCTGGAGTTTGGGACATGTTTCGTCTCGGTCGTCGTCCTCTGTTAGTATGAGATGCCATGTTAACTGATGCATATGACAGCTCATCTTCATGGTTTTCAGCTTGATGTTGAAGCGAGTTAAAACTTAAACGATCAAAAACTGACCGTCTTGAAGCCGAACAACAACAGTTGATCACAACCTGGTGTTATTCACAATGATGTTTTTCTTGGGGGAATGTCACCGGAGATTGTCTGTTCTTACGTTTTTGCATTAGCAATTCACGTAAATAAGAAGGAACTGTAAGCCCCTGTTTTTCAAATTTTAGTTAAATTAGTGCTAATTAAATTTTTATGTCATTTATAGCCTTAAATAATTAATAGAAATTTTTAGGAATTTTCTAGAAATTTTAAATGATTTTTAAATGATTTTTAAATAATTATAAATGAGTTTTAAATACAAAAATATTGATTTATAATTTTTCTAAAATATTTTAATATTATTTTGCAATTGTTTGAAATATTTTTATATCAGTTTGTAATTAGTGAATTGTTTTTAATTGAGAAGTACAAATTTTATTTTGCATTTATTCACTGATTAAACCTTTGTGCAATAACCAAAACCTAGAGGACGTAACTGCTAAACTACCCAAACCCCCCCCGACCAGGCACTCTCTCTCCTCACCCACTCTCGTTGACCCCCGACCGACGACCGCCACGCCGACGGGCAGCCCCCGCCATTTTCGGCTGCCCGACCGACCTAGCACCGCCCTAAAAACCCTATAAAACTCCCCCTCTCTCCCCTGACCTAAACCCTAACCCTAATTTCTCACCACGACCACCACAGCCCCCTTTCTTCCCCGACGAGCTAAACCTAAACCCTAACTCCGGCGATCTCCTCCGCCACTCCCATAGCGACTAACACCCACATCCACCGCCACCATTCGACGCGCCGTACCAAGCCGCGCCCAGCGCCACCGGAGCGCCGCGACGCCAACGCCTTCGCCGCCGTCCAGCCCCTTCGAAAGCCCCCCGATCGACCGGACACGTGAGTAGCGGTGCCCTTTCGTGTCGTGCGTATCTCGTATTGTGTCTATACTGTTCGCCGTGTCCTGGCGAACACGAGCGTGGACCTGGACACGTGAAATTCGTGTCGTACGTGTCGAATCGACCCAGACACATAGATACCTGTGTCCTAAACTGTCTGGACACAGGACCGCTTTATATTTTTTTTGTATAAAATCTAACCTAAACGAAATAAAATAAACGAGACTCTAATCCTAACAGACGGGCCAAGCTGGCCCACTGGCCAGCGGTTGCAGTGTTAAACACCCCCCTGCCTACGCGTTCGGGTTCGAGCCCCCCTTCTTCTTTTCTGTTTCCTTTTCTTTTTCTTTTTTGTTTCCTTTTCTTTTTCTTTTTTTGTTTTCTTTTCTTTTTTCTTTTTTCTGTTTTATATATTTATATATATATATATGTATATACTGTATTTTTGATAGTATTTTATATATATATATATATTTTTATAGTTAGTAAATTTTATATATATATATGTTTATATATATATATATATATATATATATATATATATTTTATGTGTATATATATATTATATATATACACTATATTATTAAGTGTTTTCTTATATATATATATATATATATATATATATATATATATATATATATATATATATATATATATTTGAATATATATATATATATATATACTTTATAAATTAAGTATTTTTCCTTACATATATAAATATGTATTTTTAAAACATATGTATGTATATTTTCACTATGCATAACTTTACCATATTAAATTTATTTTGCACTATTACCAAATTGTATTTTTAGTATATTTAAATTACTGCAACCATTTGGTGTCCAAGCCTAGTATGGGTATTTGGGCCCAAATGTGTTTTCACGAATTCAAGACCTGTACAAGTCATATTGGACTTGATTCATGGCCTTGGGTCCTGTATTTGAACTTTGGTTCAAATTATATACATGGACAAAATACACAGATAATTAATTATTGTGTGCAATGCTGTTTTTGATTTTCTAAAAATACTTAAAGTACTGCTAAAATTCTGGAAAAATAGTTTTTAGATACTACGTTACTCTAGCTAATTTAATATAATTTTTGTAGTATTTAATTTACTGTTTTGCCACTAGTTTGGCATATGAAACCAAAACTCATTTTCTGTACACTTAGAAAAACTGATTTTTATAAAATACTTGTACTGGTTAATAAATTCCAGAAAAATTATAATAAATTTCTATGATTAACAAGGATCATTTTGGTACTTTACTCTAAACAAAACTAGGCTTTTTGTCTATCTCTAAAATTGTTAGAACACAATAGTCTTTTGATTTATTTATTGATTAATTACGACTTGTAGCTTTTTGTGTTATTTTGAGTTTTAGCCGTGTTAAACCTCAACCCCTCACTAGTGTAAAGACCCTAGAAAGTTAGTTAAAGTAGTGTGTTACCCCACATTGGTCTCCTATGCCAAAATCATTATTTTGGCTAGGTGCCCAATCACAAGTCGTGTTTCACCAATTAGAGTCCTAGTGTTTTAACTTAGTATAAAAACTAAGTTATTGTATTTACTTCTACAGTGACGAGTTATCGGACATCCGTAGCACTGTTATCGCAGCTTATTTTGTTTTGCTTTGCTAGAGGCAAGTACTTTCTACGAACTTTACATATTGTCACATAAATGAACTACAAACCCCACCATGTTAAATGCTGATCCTTGGGGTAGCAAGTTAGATCTCTACATGTTGTACTTTCAGTTACTACCATGCTTAGAACAGTCTTGATGAACCTCTCACATGATTAGAATATGGGTTATGGAAAAACTGTTAGTAGCGTACGTGATCATGCCCCCTACTCGTACGTATGTACCGAGCAAGGTTGACATTCTATGTATACCTTGTCGTAGGCGCACCAGCTGTATTTGTACGTATGTACATCTATCGCTTGTTTTACTTGTACGGAAGTACATTTTATATACTTGTACCACAGTACATTTTATACCTATTGACGATCACGTACTTGCTACAGTTTTAAACATTACATGTACATCTGTCTGTATGACATATGTATCCTTGCCATGATAGATTGTGTGATACCATGTTTTCCGTTATTTTCCTCTTATGTTCATTTTCATGTTTCATATGCTAGTTTGCTAGATTCAGTACTTGCTCCCGTCCTGACAGGATAACGTTGTAGGTGTCCTTACTGAGGAGAAGTTACTCTGCGGCACCTATTATGGAGTTACTACCGAGGACCCGGCTCTGCTTTACAAGGATGTTCCTGCGGGGAACCTCGCCTAGTTGTCTTTTGTTTACTTAGACTTTTGAGAGTAGACATGTATTAGACTATATCTTTTTGTAACTGGACATGTATCCAGTTTTACTTTTCAGTTCACTTGTACTTGGGCATTTCACTATATACGACGACTTTTGTGTTTGAAGCATTTATGATTCTTCTTCACTTATAGAACTGTTAGCACATTTAGTCTTATCTTGTTGTCTTTAGAACAGCTTACTACGTTTTATCTCAACGTAGGCTGGACATGACTCGGTCTGGCCCAACAATTTGGGTAGCGGGTCGTGATAGGAACAGATGGAGTATTCTTCTTTATTATATTTGGGGGTAGAAAAACGTTTAGTCCCTTGTGTATAAAGAAGATTACTGGCTTCATTCGCAGAACCAAACTGTATATTTTTACACGTTTGGAGTTGTGTGCGTAAATCTTGAGATCTAGCACGAAGGACTCCATTTTCATGGCTTGTGATTTGCAAGTTTGGTACTTTGCGTAAAGCAGTATAAGAAGGTTGTTGGTGTAGGACAGAAGTTTTACCAACGACATTTTTACGCTGCACACGTTTAGGTACATTCATATTAGATGTGCAAACATCGTTATGATTTTTATCTACACTGTCACAGACATGAGACTTACCTTTACGCGTGGAGCGTGAAAATTGATTATCTACCACATCACAGACGGGAGATTTTGCTTTACGCGAGGAGCGTAATTTGTGTGTCTCTACCACGTCACAGACAGGAGACTTATTTTTACACTCAGAAGTATTAGAATCTGCCACATTACAAATGGGAGACTCATTCTTATGCCTTGAGCGTAAAACTTAGTTTTTACCCACTGAGCGTAAAACTTGATTCTTACGCAGTGGGCGTAAAACCTGATTATCTTCACCGTTACAAACGGGAGATAAATCATCACACTTTGAGTGCAACTCTGAAGTAAGGACCGCCTCCATACGAACGGGAGCCCCTACGACAGGAGTGGGAAGAATTCCCTTGTCATCAGAAGTCACAGAGAGATCAGAAACTACTTTAGATTTGGGAATCCAAACTTTTCGTGCTTTGCGAGACTTTTGAACATTGGAGTAACGAGAACCACCCCCAGTTCGGAGCATTTCTTCATAGGCAGCCTGGTCGAAGTACACAACCAGAGTCTTCTTGGTCGAACCGATCGAAACATCATCATATTGAGCAATCATCTCCTCATCAGAGGAGAAGGTAGTCCCCAGCAGAGTCGCCATTTTGTTTCACTTAACAAAATTGTCAAACAAAAGTTGGATTTTGAAAATAAAACGAGAAAAAGTACAAGAAGTACAAATTTGATTCTGGGAAAGTATTGCTATGGAAGTCTGATCTTGTAAATGATCACTTTGTTCCTTGGACCATATGATGATGATGAAGATCACTGCTTGAAGTAGAACAACTTGGAAGAACTAAGTCACCAGAAAGGTATCGACGCACTTGGGCACTGATGGCGAGGCCGAATGCTTTCCTGCTTTGCTTCACTCTGTTCTGAAAGAAAAGTTAAAGAAGAATGCTCCGGAGAATCAAAATCTCGAAGTCCTGATCTCTCTATTCTCTCATGTTCTCTCTGTGTCCCTTGTCTTTGAGAAAAATGAGTCTATTTATAGACTGGGGCTTCTGTGCATAAAAGAGCATCAAAGTCTGTCTTTACGCTAACAACTGCCACCTATGATCAGAGTCATCCTTTGCATACGTTGACACGCGTCCCATCATTTCAGTAAGAATAGGATACATATACACACGTTCTTCAAAATATGTGGCATGAAGGCCATGTAGGCAAACCACGTTCCAAACTGGCCAAAAAGAATAGGGCATAAAAATAGCTCCAACATCCTCTGGGCGTAAAACAGTAAGATGAGCATAAAATAGCTCTGTCATAAGTTTCCCGCGTAAAGTGGTTATTGAATAACCTTGGGCGTAAAATGGCTCAAATAGACTTTACGCACACATTGTTTTATGAGCGTAAGAACTCATGAAAAACTCCGTGCGTAAAAGAAACCATACAGTGAGCGTAAAGTAGCTCGATCCCATAAACGACCACAATGGCCTTTGTATAAGACAAATTCCATTGAATTCTGTGGTAACTGCCATCATTAATATCTTCATGTCAGAGTTTGCATTAAATACGAGATTTGAAAGCTTTGTCCAGCGTAAAAGAGACTGCTCTGTCCTTGGCGTAAAATCATAGGTGTAGACCCAAGCGTAAAATGATCAGCCTGCTTAGGCGTAAATTGATTAGCCTAGATTTGGGCGTAAAAGAGATTACCCGCTCTGCTTGGTGTAAAATCGATCACTTATGAATGGGATGACTCTTTCTTTGAAGCACTTTTTATGCTCCTACAATGGGTGTATCATATAAATAGGTCAATAAGAAGTAAGGCAGGGTACCATCACTATTACTTGTTCAATGATGTAGGAAGAGTAGGATGCAGTCTAGGATATGTAAGCAAGGGTAGGATACTGTTTGGTTCCCTATTGTGGTCTTGTTAATTGAAAAGAACACAAAGGTATATATGTTCTCAAGTAAGTATACTTCTATATCCTGGCTCTAGTATGAGGCTGTCATTTTTTTTGCTTTCTTGTTGTTTGTAAGCATCAAGAATGAAGCTAGTACATCCCATATTTGTAAACAGAAGGAATTAGAGCAATATACGTATATATTTATATATAGGCTCTTGTATAGAGAATTCTCTCCTATAGAATGGTTAAGGATGTACCCCAAAATCTAGAAGTATGTGAGCAGTAGGAACCAAGCTGTGGTATATAGAACATAAACCAAAAGGGTTTGTAATGGGCCAAGAAGACTAATGTTTAAGTAGCTTGCCATACATGAATCTAATTTCTTATTGACATTATATATATGGAATAAAACAGGTTACCTGAACATCGATACTGATCATAGCCATACCAGCAGCTCAGGACCTAAGGCAAGTATACCTTGCCTTTCTACACAGCTTTATTTACATACACTGTCTTTTTATTATTATCCAGTTTTCTCATATTATTGACATGTATCTTTCATCTCCTGCTTGTATATTTGCAACATTGCTATATATATATAGACCGTGTTCACAGTTAGCTGTGTCATATTGGATGTATTAATTTGAGCCTTGATTGAGTCGTGCCATAGGTCGAGAAGTCATGAACTGAACTGCTTTACCTCCTTGTCTTGAAATCTTGAAGCTAACCTGCGAGTCCACATTAGGGACGAGGGTTAGTAGTTACCTGTGTCTTAAGCTAACTTGCGAGTCCATACTAGGGACGAGGGTTAGTAGTATATGGTTCACACCTGCGAGTCCACATTAGGGGCGAGGGCGATGCTAACCAGTAAGTCCACACTAGGGACGAGGGTTAGTAGTATATGGTTCACACCTGCGAGTCCACATTAGCGGCGAGGGTGATTCTAGCCTGCGAGTCCACACTAGGGGCGAGGGCTAGTAGTTAATCAAACCTGCTAGTCCATACTAGGGGCGAGGGTTTGAGTATTCGATTTGGTTATCCGTTGACATCTTGACATGAGTTCTCCCGTTCTCGTTCAACAGTTCATCTATGTGTAGACAGTGTACAGATTCGTGTTTCTTTATTGCTCCATTTAACTTGTTTATTCTATATTTTTTCCTATGCATAATAAACTGTTAGAAAGGCTCATTTTTATGTATCTTGCTAGTCCTCTGAGGACCTAATAATCTCTTCAGGTTTAGCCGAGTTTGAGTCAGGAGCAGTTGAGCAGGTTGAGTCAGCACCAGACCGCGGAGCTTGCAATGAGGTTGCCTTGATTAGCAGGTTGTATTCAGTTAGAGTATTTCATGTATTTATTTCTCTTTCCGTCTATTGGTAGTGGATTTGTGTCCACCGTACGTGACATTGAATCTTGAATACATTCAGTTATATTATTCAGTTTCTTTGATATTTTATTGATCTTGGTTGACTCGTTACTTTTCTGTGGATGAGATATAGTTTACCATGAGTTTTAGATTGCCGTAACTTGTGTATAGACAGCGTACTACCGCCGACACTGCGGCGTAGGCTGGGTTTGGACATGTCATGTATCCGAAAAGCGGGTGCGGGTAGTGACAAGCTCGCCATTCAGGAATGTTGTTTTCACATACATCTGATGTATCACCATCTTGTGTATTGCCGCTAGAGCAATCAACAATCTGATGGTTGTCATTCGTGCTACTGGAGCATATGTGTTAAAGTAGTCGATCACCTGCTTTTGAGAAAACCCTTGGTCACTAACCTGTCTTGAACTTGTCAATGGTTCCATCAGCTTCCATCTTTTTCTTGAAGATCTACTTGCATCCGATGGGTTTTGCTCCTTTGGGTAAATCAACTAACACCCATGTGTTATTGGAGGTAATTGAGTCAATTTCGTTGTCTATTGCCTCCTTCCAGAAGACAGCATCTCTGGCTTTCATTGCATCATCATAGATAAGCAGATCTGCTTCCACATGATAGGTGACGAAATTATTTTCGAAGCTCTTCGGCTTTCTTTCTCGCTTCGTTGATGGCTCAGCGAGTTCTGGTTCAGTTGTTGTTTCCTACCAACAACATCTTGGACTACTGGCTCATACGAGATTTTAGTCTCAATGTACCTTCACCATTCTCCAGAATGTCTGAAAGAACAATATTTTTGTGTCTTGCAAACTTGTCTTCAAAGTATACAGCATCATGAGATTCGATCGTATGATTTGACTCAATGTCAAAAAATCTCCGAACATCACTCTTCTCGGCATACCCCAAGAAGATTGCCTTCGTAGTCCTTGTCCCCAGCTTCTGAATCTTCAGATCTGGGAGCTTCACATAAGCCAGAAATTCCCACTCGAACGACATTCAAGTTAGGCCAGAAATTCCTACTCGAACTCTATTCAGAATGAAAGTGGCCGTTAATGCCGCTTCTTCCTAGTAGCATTTAGGAAGACCCGCAATTATCTGCATTGAGTTCATCATTTCTGTCAACGTTCGGTTTTTTCTCTCTGCTACTCCGTTAGATTGAGGAGAATACGGAGCAGTAGTCTCGCAGATGATTCCATGTTCTTTGCAGAACGATACGAATTCATGAGATCGATATTCTCTGCCTCGATCACTTCTCAACGTCTTGAGTTGTTGTCTAGTTTGTCATTCAGTTTCGGCCCGAAATTCCTTGAACTTCTCGAACGCTTCGTCTTTAGATTTGAGCAAGTAGACGAATGCGTACTTAGAGAAGTCATCGATGAAGGTTATGAAATACTACATTCCGACTTTTGTAGAGAATTATTTGAAGTCACAGATATCGGAGTGCACCAACTCCAGAAGATTTGCGCTTCGACTGACCCGATGAAAGGGTTTTCTTGTGATCTTCATCTAAGCACATACTTCACACTTCTCTATCTAACCCCCACATTTGGAGATAAGTCCTAGAGTAGACATTTTTTTTATCCTTTTACAACGAACATGTCATAGCCTATTATGCCACAACTCAAGAGAATAATCAGAAAAAGCGACTGCATTAATTTCATTAGACTGGTTTACAAGCTGAATTTTAAATATTCCTTCGGTTTGATAAGTCTTTTCAAAGTATGTTCCCTTCTTGGACATTACCATCTGACCAACATTAATGTCCATCCTCAAGCCTGCGTTGCTAAGCAGGCTTCCAAAGATCAGGTTCTTGGCAATCGTTGCTAAGCAGGCTTCCAAACCATTCCTTGCCAGAACAGACATGGCACGTCGCACTGGTGTCTATCCACCAGTCAGAGTCAGCCCCTACAGTTGTGACCTGAGAGATCATAGCAACGTGTTAAAAACCAAAGAAACCTTACTAGACTCACCTTTCTCTGATTGTTTAGGCTTAGATCTGCATTCACTTTTGTAGTGGCCTTTCTTGCCACAATTGAAACAAGTCACGTGGGACTTGGACTTCCGATGTTTGAACGAAGGGTCCTTTACTTTCAGATTAGTAGAGTCCTTCTTTTTGTTATGACAAACCACCTGCTTCCCCTTGGGCTCTCTTGTCTGTACCAGATTGGCCTTAGCCAACTATTTGGACAGAGTGTCCACCTTCTGTTGAGAATGCATCTCATCCTCAACATGGATCTATTGAAGGAGATCTACTAAGCTAATATCCAGCTTCTTCCGATGCATTCTTGCATAGAATGTACTCCATCCAGCAGAAAGTTTAGAGACAATCCCTCCAACAACAAACTTGTCGACGAGGGGCATTTTTTTGTCTTCTAGCTTCTGGCGCAACTTTAAGAACTCTATTACCTGAGGCAGCATTGCCTTCTCGTCTTCGAAGAGCCACTTGTGGTACTTCTCGACGATGAAGATTTTCGATCTATTGTTGTCGTCCTCATACAACTTTCCTAAGGACTCCCAGATGTACCTGGCAGAAGTATTCTTGGAGTATGACTTTTCCAGGGAGTCCTCCATTGCATTCAGAATCAATAGCCTACAAAGACTATTATCTCTTTTCCATTTGGTCAGTTTGACTTTTGTAGCAGCAATGGCATCTGCTGTACCACCTTCTGGGGTCGTTGGTCCTTCTGGAATCGTTGGTTCAGTCTCAATCAACACATAATCGACGTCCACTAGTTGAATATTGAGGGTGATTTTCCTCTTCTAGATTTGAAAGTATTCGCCGTCGAACTTCTCCAGTTTGTTAAAGCTGGTATCGAGGAGAGAGGCACGAGAGTTTTCAATCTTTTTTGGTCTAGCTTTAAGATTGTTGGAACCGAGGCACAATTTTCGATAGAAAACTTTAGAAAATGAAACAATTATAAAAACAACGTTCCAACGCAACGCTTCAAGGAAGGTGCGCAACAGAAATCCTAGAAAGATTCTAGAATACGAAAATCTAAAAAGATTTCATAAACGTAGCAAACGATAGTAGTACGAAGATACTAATCGAGTTGCTAAAGGCAGCGAAGATGACTGGCAAAATATGGAAAAATGTGGCCTGCTGGGGTGTCAAGAACACCAGTGCTCAAAGCTAAATCCGTCCACACGGTCAGCTTCCAGGAAACAGCAAGTTCGAACGAACTCTGGAATGCTCTGGTAATCTACTCTAAGACGGACTGCTTGAAAAGACAAGGACAGAACTCTAGTTGCGCGAGGAGGAACAAGGTGCGCAGCAACAACTCTATATTATTTCTTTGGAAATCTTTTTTCTGAAGTATATGGAGAGAGAAGAGAGGCTCTGATTATATAGACACTATTGTAACCGCACAAATCCGAGATGTACGCAACGACTTGATATCAGATCCGAAATTTCAGGATCAGTTATCGCACGTTACGAATTAGTCAGAACGTAGATAACCACAATCTGCATGTGTTGTGCCTATAGAATGGGTTGCGCGCATGCCATCAGCGAAACATCGTACACTGCGCATGCGACGGACACGGTGCAACAAGCGCAACCAGCGCGAGCTGACACAACCAGTGCGCCCGTGCGCCCGTACACCCACGCAACTGCACATCCCGTGTAACCCAGCACACCCGCGCAACCGGGCACCCGCGCACCCGCGCACCCTGCGCAATCGCGTACCCACGCAACCTGCGCAATCCAGCGCACCCGTGCGCAACATGGGCACGCACCAGGGCAGCACAACTGGGCCGTGCAACCTGGGCGCACAATATGGCCGCACAAGTGGCTCGTATAACAGTGCATTATGCGCCTAGCGACGATGCTGACGTGCTAAGTGCAAAGTGTACCAACAAAATGCCACATTACGCCTCATGAGCCCGAGTCCGAGTCGCTAAACCCCTACGGGACTTTGCCCCATTGGAAATTAATTTCCCAAGCGCAAAAAGTATGAATGTTTTACTTGGAGCCTTATCCTTGCCTCCTAGTAAAATTACTGTCACGCCCCAGAACCAGAACACTGGAGAGCGGGGGCAGACATAGCCAGCTACGTATAATGAAATGGGATCCACTCCACTATACGGTCACGACTGTCTAGATATATGAGGGTTTATCTACAAGCCAAGAGTCTCTTATGGTCAAGAACAAGCCTAGTGTCTCAATCACAAGCAAGCAATTAAATGTTACAAGATGTAAGATCACCAAATATATAGTAGTAAGGCGTTCCAAACATTACATATTCAGCTGATCATGAAGCTAGTCGTTACAAAATATGAGGACTAGCAAGAGTTTAGTCATACATGATCAACCCTAGGTTGCCAATCATGTTACAGTCCGTAGGCAGACAGTAAGTGAAAATGTACACGAGCTAACACTTGCTCGGCGGCTAAACGCTGTAGAAGCATGGAATTTCAGAACCTGAAGACCTATGAGCCATCGCACTACATGCGCCAGAGCTCGGACAGAGTACTTCACAGCAAAAACAACAAAAATGGACAATGAAAGAGGACTTTTTATTACATATAAAAGTCTATTACATGTCTAGAAAAGATTTTACAAAGGAGAATTTCTACAAAAGAAAAGATCCTAACTCTACAGCCAGCAGCCACCATGCGCCCTCAAATAGGCACAGCAATCACCATGCGCCCTCAGTCAAGCGCATCCCACCATGCACCCTCAGCAGGGCGCATCCTTTTCAGCAGCTCAGTTATGTGCATCCTCAGTTATGTGCATCCCTTCGGCAGCTCAGTTATGTGCATCCCTTCAGCAGCCTAGTTATGTGCCGCTCTTCCAGCCAGGCTCACCGTCGTCTAAATGCTTCGACTAATGAAGCATTTATTAAGCAGAACGAGGGTGGCAATCAACCCTCTAGCTGGAGGAAGTGCTCCCCAAACCGAGGAAGAAAAGAGCACCGCAAGCCAACCTGTGGCCAAGGGAGGCTTCGAAAGAGCCTCCAAAGGTGAAGGAAGACCGCAATCGAAACTACGGCTAAAGGAGCAGCTTTCAACACAACCAGAGTGAGTGACACCCACTTTGAAGGAAGGAAGAGCTCCCAAAGCCGCAGCACCACCATTTCGATCTGCGGCTCTTCCTACACAACGAAGACGAGGCTCGAGCATCCCTATCTTTGGATACAACAGGCACTTTCCGCCTGCATCAGAAGCCCTCGACTCCGACTTTTGGATGTAACAGTCACCTTCAAGTGCATCAATGAAGACAATGCGTCGCATCTTCACCCTCGAGAGCATCTCATCAACAGAATGTGTCCAAGTAAACAAGTTCATGTCGGAAAAACGTGAGAGAACGAGAAGCAAACTCTCTCGATGCCACTATTTATAGGTCGGGCAAATCAAACCCATGCGCCAAGTGGATGGCTCTCCGAATTCTGTGCAATAAATTTGCATTAAATGGATGAACCGGACACTTCGAATTCAGCCAAGTCAAAACGGCTATTTAAAGCACTCGAAGATCGTAACAGTCGCACCATTAAAGACGTGTCACGAAGAGGATGCGTCGGCCAGACCGTGCATCACACAGACGCGCCCTTCAGTACCAAGCGCATCATAGGGGATGCGCCCCCATGCGTCGCCATACGCCTAGTGGAACGCCGATCGATACGTCCACTCAGCTGTCCATCGAATGTCGAAAATATTAAATATCGAACTGACAGAGTTGGAAATACGCCTCCCGAAGTCTGAACAGTTGACAGCTTTTTCAGAAGACGAAGCGTCGCCGACGTCAGCACCATCATTACTTTCCTCCGACGGCTACTGCCACGTGGCCACCCAATCATCTCGCATGCGCCTCCGCGGCCATGCGCCTAATTCTGCATACGCCTCCAAAGCCATACGCCTCAGACTTTTCACTGATCCCTAAAGACAGAAGGAAAGTCACTATTAAAGCTCTGCATGCGCCTCAAAAGCCATGCGCCCTAGACTTCTCTCTGATCCTGAAAAGATAGGAGTTAAGTCTCTACTGAAGCCTCGTATGCCCCTCAAAAGCCATGCGCCCAGAATGGTTCGTGACTCCTAAAAAGTTACGAGCCAAAGTCTCATCGTGCGCCCAATCCTAGGCGCATCCTACCAGATCATTCCCCCATCAAATCCGAGATCTCCGAGCCATGAGTCGACGACACGTGGCTTTTGACTCAACTCACCCAAGATCTCAGCAACAGAAAGATCTTCTTCTCTGCTACGTGCCGGCTCAAAACAGCAGCATGAAGAATTCAACCCTTCGATCAGGGCGCATCGTCCATGTGCCTCCATCAGCAATCACTACGTGGTGTCCCCACGCCCAGGTACATCCTACATATGCGCGCATGAGCAGCCAGCCTGCAAAGCTATAAATAGGAGGGATCACTTCCTTCCTACATACACACAGCAACAAAAAAATGAACAAACACACCACCAGAGAGGCAGATACAGACACTCAACGTCTCTCTCCTCTCAGCAAGCTCCAGCACCCAGAGCAATCCAGACCTTCAGAGAACCGATAACCGTTGTCAGATCGTCAACAGAGTCAACGTATTACCACTCGCTCCATCGGCACAAGGGACCCAGATAAATAAAAGTGTACTCCTAGGACTACATCTAATTCCTATATTGTAACACTGTTCTGTTTGTATTAAAATTTGCAATAAAAGAATTTTAATGGCAAACAAGCTGGTGACTCTGCTGGGGACCTCTTTCTCCTCCACTGAGAAAGCTGTGTCGCAATCCGACGATGTGAAGGTGGGCTCCTAACACAAGACGCTGGTCGTACGCCTCAATCAACAGGCGTATGAGGAGTTCATCTCTGAAGGCAGTGCGAGTCCTTCGAAGCGGCTGTCGAAGCTGAAGAAGACCCGCCGAGTCTGGGTGTGCAAGGTCGATGCCTCGGGCACCACCACCGAAGGGGATGCGCCGATCCAGCCTTCCCTTCCTGCTGACGTTCTCAGCAACCAAGATGCACCCACTGGTGCAGCGCATCCCTCAAGAAAACGTGCGGCTGACCACATTCCCCAGCCATCTCCCTCTCAGGCGAGGAAGATGCATCGACGGAGCAGGGGCGCAGCCAATGCCCCGTGCATCACCTCTGATGCACCACAAAAGATCTCTGTCTTTGACAGACTCACTCGCTATATTGACGAGGAGAATTTGGATTCTGAGTACTATGCGTCCCATCGGACTGGTACGAAGAAGTCCAAGGCAGCACGGGCCATACGCCCCAAACGTGCTATGCCAACAGCAAGCCAGAAGCATGCGCTCACAATCATGCGCGCTGCTGATGGTAAGCTGTACAAGGTCGACTCAGGTGCTTCCGCGCCAGAAACGAGCCGACCTTCAAAGTCCTTGTCTCACTTGGGCGCATCTATTACGTGCACAACCAAGTTGAGTAAGGCAAATCCAGTGGTCTTGAACTCCCGTGCCTCCTCTGGTTGTGCGTCTGAGGTCCGTTCAAGTCACTTCAAATATTGTTCTCCCACTACTGATCGGGACGCCTGTTTGGTGTTAGATCAGGGGGCGCAGCATTCACCTGACCACCCCGGCGCTTGGTCTTGCCATGCGCCTGAAGGAGGTGTGAAGGTGGCACTCTCCTCCAACGATTTACGCAACATGATCACTCACAATCTCCGATTAGGAGAGCCGACCGATAAGTACGATGTGCCCCTCATAGGGCACACTTGTGCTGTGGTCACTATCAACTGCTGTTGCAATGCGACAATCCCACCAAGGCAGTCAGTGTTCCAGCGGCTGCAATCATCGACACCCCTCCGACGTTGCCTCGGAAAGAAGGTGTCAACAAAAGAAGAGCCAAGGGTTGCTTCATGCAACGTGATCTCTAACTCCTCATCAGTCTGAAAGACGACTGGCAACTCCTCGTCCTCGTCCAAAAGCCAGCCGAGGAAAACCAAGGCGAGTGTCTCATCCTCCGGAGTGTTTCAAGGCACTCGGGAGAGAAAGAAGATCTTGGAGGAAACTGGGGGTAGTCAGACCCTTCTCGAGCCTCCTTCCAAAGACGAAGCTGTCTTCCAAAGCACAGCTGAGGCTGATCTTCTCGAAGTCAGCCTGCCAGACATGGCCGAGGGTCACCTAGCCCCTGTCCTTCAAGATGAGGGTGTCCCCCAAAACACAGCCGGGGGTAGTCTAGCCCCCACGGATCCGAGTCTCGGCGACGAAGAAGTCCCTCAAGACGGAACCAAGGCTAATCAAGCCCTTGTAGATGCTTCCGTCGAGAATGTTCTCCAGAACATAGCCGGGGGTAGCCAGGATGAAGCTCCAGGATAGGCAACTCCCCTACAAGAGAGTGAAGCCGAGAGCGAAGCATCAACCGATCCATCCACTTCCAGCCGTGTCATGACAGTATACATGGCTGGGGGTGATTCCGAGTCTGATGCACCGCTACCGGACCTCGTCCAGCACATGGACACATTAGAAGGAGGACTCAAAACCCTCTCTACCTCTATGCAAACACTGACTCAAGCAGTGTTTGAGATACGGTCAGCTTTGGCCAAGACACCTTCTACCGGTCCCGGCCCAGGGGCTAATGGAGAATCAAGTATACCCCTTCAACCGGTATCCTTGGATACGGATCGCCGAGAAGCACCTCGGACATCGGAGCCTTCAAATGCTCAACTTCAAGTAGTACCACCTTCCCCGACTCCCAGCTCCACGGAAGACGTGGTCGAGATGATCAGTGAATTGCGCGAGCGCTTTGAGTCCAAGACGAGACAAGAGGAGCGCCAAAAGATGGGGATTCCCCAACCTTATCCCCTCGAGTGGAACAAACTGGTTTATCCTTCTAAATATAAACTACAAACACTGACGCCATACGACGGAAAGGACTTTCCTCGTCGCTATCTGACGTACTTCCAGTCTCAGACGGGACATCTTCCGAAGGAGGATGCACTACTCACCAGCATATTTGTCGGGGCACTGAAGGGAGTGGCGTACGACTGGTACTGCAGCCTCCCCGACAATTCCATATCCTCCTTCGACGACCTGACGTACCTTTTTCTCGACCGTTTCTACGACGGCGGAAAGGACATGACAATGGCGTCCTTTATAGAGATACGCCAGAAGGAGAAGCAAACGGTTCGAGTGTTCATCGAACGTTTCCGACCGGCCTGCTTCAGACTGCCCCCGGGCATGCCAGAACATGTGCTCCTTTCCTCCTGCAGCATGAACATGCTGCCTGCGGTCAAACTCTGGCTCAACTTTACTCCTCCTCCCGACTGGAGTTCCTTGATCATTGAAGCAGAAGCCACAGAAAAGAAGGCGGCCAATGCTCGTCTTCTGGGAGTCAGTTTCCCTGCCTTTGAGGACAAAGGAAAACAGCCTGCAGCCAACAACCCCGGGCGAGACACGAAGGAGAAATAGGCGTTGACTGTCAACGCCTCAAAAGGTGCGTCAGCACTTACTCAGAAGCCTCCACCTGCACCAAGGCCAAAGGAGGTTTATTCATTCAATGACGAAGACACCCTGCAACTCTTTGAGATACTGAAGCAGGGTGACAAGATCAAGCTGCCGGACCCGAAGCGTCCCGACGAGGTTGGAAAAGTGGACAACCCGAGGTACTGTCACTACCATCGGTTTGTCAGACACCCGACCAAGGACTGCTATGTCCCCAAGAATTACATCCAGCGCATGATCAATGCGGATGTAATCTCCGTCGACTACGAGGAGAAGACGGTGTCAGCTAATGTGGTTTCACTCCAGTTTGGCACCCTGCCGCCGACTACAACACAAGATGGCGTCGTTTCCATCCCTAAGGCGACAATGGAGGTGGTTAACTTACCACCAACTCGTGACAACGTGAGTGGACTCATCCCACTCACCACATCTCGGGAAGAGGTCCTCTGGGTTCATCCTGATCTTGTCTCCGAGGTGACTCAACCGGAGGTACGCCCTACCCCCAAATCCAAAGGCAGAAAGATCAAGTCTTGCCGCATGGTCTCTTCTTCAGCAGAAGAGGCACTTCCTGTACAGACGCATTCAGAATAGAACGCCCAACCCGACGAAGCTGCCGTTGAGGTGGTGCCTCCTTGCACCGTCCCTGCTATCCAGGAGGAGGGCCCGTCTAGGCACCCAGCAGCCAATAAACAGAAGCAGATAGTGGCCCACTTCGATAGGCCTCTGCGAAAGAAGAATGCTTCGGGGTTAGCCAAGCCCCACAACTTCGACATTCTGGCACAACTGGCCAGTACTCCCGCCCGCCTATCTCTGTTTGAGCTCCTTCGTCTTTCCAATGACTCCCAAGAAGCTCTTTGTGAAGCTCTGAAGGATGCTGAATCCTTTCTCAGTCAGGTCAAGCAGCCTGGAGATCTTCCGACTGTATGTACGTACTGCCACTGTGCGGATGAGGTTATCCCCAATATAACCTTCACCCAACAGGACATGCTGTTCAAGCACAACCGACACAACAGGCCGCTGTATTGTACAGAGTATATCGATTAAGTCAAGGTGAAGCGGATTCAGATCGATCCGAGGTCTTTCCTCAGCATCATCCCGAAGATGCTGCTCTCAACACTGGGGATCCCAATGTACCGGTTGGCGCCTTCCAATACAACTATCAGTGGCTTCAACGCCAGCAAAAGTGAGCCGCTAGGCAAAATACGACTAAAGTGCCATATCGGTAACCTCAGAACCGAGGTCACTTGTTATGTCGTGGATGCCGAAGTCAACTACAACCTGTTGTTGGGTCGCCCACGGCTGCATGAGTACATGGTGGTGCCATCCACGCTCCACCAATGTATGAAGTACGTGTCCACCAACAACGTCATCTGGACGGAGTTCGCGGACATCGACCCTTTCAAAGGGATTGAAGCCTACTTCACGGATTATGACTTGTACAAGTCACCTGACGAGGAGGAAGCCAATGATGCTGATGATGAAGCAGAAACGACAGCAGAGCCGGACATGGAGCCTGAGGTCACTCCCGACGCTCCTTTGAAGATCCGACTCAAAGGCAAATTGCCTCAGAAGTTGCCTCCGATGAGCATTAAGCTGCTCGGGAAAGCACCAGCTGTTCCTGAAGCTCCTCTGAAGATACAGCTCAAGGGAAAGCCGCCTCAAACATCGTCTCCCCTTGTGGCGAAACTACAGGGGAAGGCACCGATCACCGGAGGCACAGTGGAGGCACCTCTGAAGGTGCATCTTAAAGGCAAGCCGCCGCCATCCAAGATGCCAGAAAAGGCCCGCATAGTCCTCTTAGACTCCAAGACCAACGCTGTGGTGGACTCTGCCAATCCCACTCCAGTACTCGCAGATGAAGAGCTAGGGGAATATATCTCTGCTGATGTAGATGCCCCCTCTCTGGACAATGTAATCTCGCAGGATAAAATCTCGTATTTCATCAATAATAGAGTGTCTTTTAATTATTCTAGTCTTCTATATTGGAATGCCATGTATACATTAGATAATGCTCTACGGTCGTTGCAAACACAAATAACGACCGCCCATCATGTAAATCGAGTAGTCCCGTCCCAAGGGGTCTGTTACATAATCCCGCCACGGAATCGAGACGAAGAAACCATCATCTTCGGTAAAATTGAGCGTCATCAAGACCTCTCGCCACTCGAGCCAGAACCAGATACCGGCAGAATGCAAGTCTATCGGTACACGGACAAGGCAAAGTACCTCATCCAAAAGATGGGTTACGACCTAAAAAGTGAAAAAGGCCTAAACTACGACAAGGGTCGACGTCTCCCCCTCCGGCTTCCGACACCTAAAGGAAAGCCACAGGACTACTACAACAAAACTCGACGGGGGGTAGGCTATGTCACGCCACCGACAACTCCAGAGAGTTCAGACGCAGAATAGGTAAAGCATTCTCACTCGTCCGAAGCATCGACTTGGGATTCCGATACCAGCATCGGATCAGTCTTCAAGAAAGTGCTGTCAGCCAACATGACATCAGCACAACCTCAAGGAGATGAAGGCCAAACGCCAGAATTCTTTGAAGAAGAACCCTAGGCTCAACGCCTGGAAGAATAGTGGGAGTCTCATTTTGAACTACGTAAACCTCCCACCGAGGACGAGGTCGAGCAGATCGACCTTGGGGATGGATCTTCTTCCAAACCCATCTTCGTCAGCAAAAGCTTAAAAGGAGAAGATCGAGAATCTTTAATCCAGCTGGCTAAAGAGTATATCGACGTCTTCACCTGGAGTTACGAAGATAAGCCGGGACTTGACCCCCAGATCGCGATGCATAGGCTGAACATCTTACCTGATGCCAAGCTTATCAAACAACAACAGCGACGCTTCCGTCCGGACATCATGAACGCCATCGATCAAGAGGTGGACAAGATCTTGACCAGCGGCTTCATCCGTGAAGAACAACACCCAGAATGGGTAGCCAACGTAGTCCCCGTCACCAAGAAGAATGGGAAGATACGAGTTTGTATCGACTTTAGGGACCTCAACTCTGCTTGCCCGAAGGACGAATTCTCGCTTCCAATCACCGACGTGATGATCGACAACACATGTGGCTTCGAGCGTATGTCTTTCATGGACGGGTATTCGGGCTACAACCAGATCAAGATGTTCCCCGATGATGTAAAACACACGTCATTCAGGACTCCAAAGGGCATTTTCTGCTACAGAGTGATGCCCTTCGGCTTGAGGAACGCTGGTGCGACATACCAACGAGCTATGAGCACCATTTTCTGTCAGCATCTTCGCAAGACAGTGGAATGCTATGTTGACGACATCGCAGTCAAGAGCCATCTTAAAGGAGATCACCTACAAGACCTCAAGACAGTCTTCGATCTCATACGGGCGCATCAGCTCAAGATGAACCCCGCTAAATCCTTCCTGGGGGTTTCTAGCGGAAAGTTCCTAGGCTTCATCATCACGGCAAAAGGCATTCATGTCGATCCCGAGAAGACCAAAGCCATCCTCGATATGGACCCTCCGAAGAACCTTCGAGAACTTCGAGGCCTACAGGGGCGTCTGGCATATATCCGAAGGTTTATAGCAAACCTTTCTTGCAAATGTCAACCCTTCACTCAGCTCATGAAGAAGGAAGTCTCTTACGTCTGGACAGAAGAGTGCCAAAAGGCTTTCGACGACATTAAGGCTTATCTGACAAGCCCGCCAGTCATGGTGGCACCTGTCGCCGGTAAACCATTTATCCTCTACGTCCGTGCCATGGATCATTCCCTCGGTGCTCTGCTAGCTCAGAACAGCGATACCGGCTATGAGCAAGCAATCTACTACCTCAGTCGA
This sequence comes from Iris pallida, assembly GCA_029216955.1. NCBI lineage: Eukaryota > Viridiplantae > Streptophyta > Magnoliopsida > Asparagales > Iridaceae > Iris > Iris pallida. Next base: position 8,860,833 of record JANAVB010037420.1, read on the forward strand.
ACTCTGATCGGAGCCAAACACTGCTACAACCCCGTTGAAAAAGAGTGCTTGGCTCTGGTATTTGCCATCCAAAAGACTCGTCATTACGTCTCAGGCCAGACAATTCATGTCATTTCCCAAGTTAATCCGTTCAGAGTCCTCATGACGAAGCCAGGATCATTAAACTCCCGGCTTGCCACATGGGCGATCTTGCTAACGCCATACAACATGGTATTTGTGCCATAAAAAGCTGTTAAGGGTCAAGCTCTAGCCGACTTCTTAGCTGCACACTCCATCCCAGAGTCCTCAAGACTCTATGAAGACATCCCGGATGAGGTCCAAGAATCAAACGTCACCGAAGAAGGATCCGTCTGGCGGATGTTTTTCGATGGCGCTTCAAGAACAGGCCCCAAAGGCCAAATCATCGCTGGAGTGGAGGTGGTATTAGTCTTCCCCGATCAGCTGGTCATCCAGCATGCTTACTTCCTTTCAAAGCCGTGCTCCAACAATGTTGCTGAGTACAAGGCGCTCATTATGGGACTCCAGTTGGCACAACAGCTGGAGGTGAATCATCTGGAAGCCTACGGCAACTCAAAACTTGTCGTAAACCAGATCAGAGGGCAATACGAAGTTTGTCATGAAGACCTGATCCCTTACCATGAAGTTGCATTGAACATCATTTCAACCTTCACCGAGTTCTTCATCGAATACGTACCTCGTCTACAAAATATGGAGGCTAATGCCCTGGCTGGCCTCGCAGCCTCATTGGCAGCATCCCTCGGGACTCAACACTACGTCACAGTGGCGATTCGAGACTTGGTCTATCCTAAAAACAACCTGTACTAACGAGTGACCCATGCCATGTCAACTAGTGCAGGTGTTAATGTCCGAGACAGGAGATTCTTGTTCATCGACTTCGCTATCTACGAAATTCTTCCAGAGGACCCGAAAGAAGCCGTCTCAGTCAGGAGACGCTCTCTTCGATTGTACTATGATACGGCTACTAAAATACTGTATCGACGCTCCTACGATGGACTTCTCCTTCGATGTTTGTCCAACGAAGAAGCAGCCGAAGCCCTTCGAGATGCTCACGATGGAACCTGCGGGGCCCATCAACCTGGCCCTAAGTTGCAGGATCGACTGCGACGCATGGGCTACTACTGGCCAACCATGGCCGCTGACGCTGTTGAATATGCTAAGAAGTGCCATGAGTGCCAGCTTCACGCAGACTTCTTTCATACACCGTCAGAACCACTACATCCAACAGTCGCCTCCTGGCCCTTCGAAGCTTGGAGAATGGACATTGTGGGACCAATCACCCCTCCTTCATTGAGAGGACACCGCTTCATCAAACACCACATCATCTACCGTTTCGGAGTACCCCGGAGGATCATCCACGATAGTGGTCCTCAGTTCATCAGCCATGTTTTCAACAGATTCTGTGACAAGAATCGTATTCAAAACGTGGCATCAACCGCCTATAATCTGACAACAAACGGATTGGCTGAGGCGTTCAACAAGACTATCGTCAGGCTACTCAAAAAGGTCGTGTTATCCAACAAACGCGACTGGGACGAAAAGCTCGACGAATGCCTTTGGGCCTACCGTACGATGGTAAGGACACCGACAGGCAATACACCATTCTCCTTGGTCTACGGTAGCGAAGCGGTACTGCATCTCGAGATCCAGATACCCTCTCTCCGTGTAGCGATCACAAACCAACTCACAGAAGAGGACAATCAACGTCGTCGTCTGCAGGAACTGGAGGCATTTGACAAAAAGCGTCTCCTAGCTCAACAACGCATCGAACTTTACCAAGCCCGTATATCACAGGCTTTCAACAAAAAGGTCAAGCAGAGGACTTTTCAAGTAGGCGACCTGGTTCTGGCAGTCAAGAGGCCGATGGTGTTAACTCACAAAACAGCAGGAAAGTTCTAGCCCAAGTGGGAAGGACCTTTCATCATAGAGACGGTATACTCAAACGGTGCTTACCGCCTCGCCAAACCCAATAGAGACTTGTTCATGATGCCCATCAACGGCAAGTTCCTGAAGAAGTACTACTCTTGACGTCTTTCAGACATGTGCTTCCACCAGGGGATCTGTGGACCCAATCATCAGGGCTCACATGCAATTCCCTTCCACAAAATCATACGCTTCCGAAACCCAGTTGTTCCGTAGCATCCTCCAGTAGAAGGACAACCACGTCCACATCACATCTGAGTTGTCCCCCTATACCCTACAAAGCAGAATTTTACATCCCATAAGACTACGCTACCTATCATGTTTACCGCGTCCATATTACCTCTGAGTAAACATCCTGTACAGTCAACCCCTGCGTTACAGTACATTAATCGCAGAACTTCCACGTCCACATTACCTCTGAGTAGTTCCGCGTATCCTCTAGAATCACTCCTACCACGTCCATAGCACCTCTGAGTGGGAAGATTCTATTATTTTGAATCCCAAATTTGTCACGTCCACATTACCTCTGAGCAAACATGTTGGTTCTTTCAAACTTATTATCTGTACCTAAAAACCAAGGTACACAAAAGATAATAGGTCCACGCAAATCATCAAAGTTCATGACAGCAAAAATGGTGTACTTCTTTATTTTCTAAAAAAAGGGGAGTAAAGGATTACACTATCCCCAGTAAGAGTTGCAAATACACAAAAAGAAGAGACTACAAGCCCTAAACATCCCAAGGGTTGGCTGAAAGCTCTTCAATTCGACGTCTCAAGTCTACCGCCCGAGTCTCCACAGTCGCCAAGACTCGACATTCAGCCTCTTGATGCATCGCTTCAATAGCCTCAGGAGAGGTATCATTTTCATGCTTCTCATCCAGCTACTGCCGCTGCTGAGCCAAAGTAAGAGCCCGGTGGGTGAAAGCTGCCTCCTCCTTCTTGAATGCTACGTGTTCAGCCTGGACACGTTCGGCGTCTAATAGAAGTCGGGCCCGTTGGTCCTCAAGGCGACGGATCTGGGCATCAATCTCCGCGATACTAGCGTCCAACGTTGCTCGCGCCTCCACCATCTCCTGCGTAGACTGAGGTAACCGCTCCACTGCAGCTTCAGTCTCAGCCACTTCGCATTCCCAGACACTCACAGTGGCCTGGTAAGAAGACTCAGTCTCGGCGATCAGCTTCTCCTTCTCCGCATCTATCAGGACGGAAAGGTCGTTTCGCTGGATGTACTGAAGTTCGGAAAGCTGCTGGTCTAACTCAGCCACCGAGGCTTCCAGAATGTCGGCCATATGATCATGGCCCTGGTGAAGACGGATCAGGTTGATATGAGGCAGTGCCAGAGTTCTTGCCGTCGTAAAGCTCCCGTTGGCGCCCATCACTGCCGATACCCCCCTCTGCAGCATTTTATATACTGCCTCGATGATGAATTTTACGTATTCATCTGCATCCGCCAGCACCTGCGGCATCATAGCAAGAGTCGGAGGAGCTGCTTTAGCAGGCAGACCGCAGGAAGGCCCGCCTGCCTCAATCCGCGAGGCTGGACCCTCGGTATCGACAGGCTCTTCATCAGTAGTGGCTTGACTACTAGCCCGAGGAGCCAAAGAAACAAAAGAAGTCGGAACAGGCGTCGAGATAGTACCCCAAGTAGAAGGAGTAACAGAGGGTTCCGTAAAACCCTTACCATTCCCAAACTCGAAAGAACCACCGACGTCAGCGGCCGCCTCTTCAGCCCCCAACGTGCTATCAGCAGCCAGTACCTCCCCTGGTAGAACGGGGAGATCAACACTTGCCTCCTGACTCGCCCCTGAATTCAGGACCGCCAAACGAGTTTCCTCATCAAATCCCTCTACAGGGACAGGATCTGTCGCTACCTCCTGATAGGTAGCCATCTCAGCTTTCGCTGCTGAGTCTGGGGTAGGGCTCGGCAATGATGCAGCCGACCTCCCCTCATCATGACAAGGAGGGGAATCAACCCTCTCCTCTGTTCCAACCATATCTGTTGCCCCCGTAACAGACTCTTGCAACTCTGGAGCGACGTCATCTGAAGACGACGAACTCCACCCCACTTCATCACCAGGAAGCCCCGTGTCTGCTGGACCCTCGGCATCCAATGCCCTCGCTGCGGACTTCATTATCTCGGAAGCTGTTGCATCCTCAGCTTCCCTTCTGACATAATCTGGGGATGCTAGAATCTCCACGACAATAACATCATCCGGGTTCTCCTCCATGGGAGACATCATAATCGGTGGGATACGCACTTCAGACGAGCCCGCCATCTCCTTTTGCCTGCTCCCACCAGATTTTGGAGCACGGGGCCTCCTTTTTAACGGCTCCTACAAAAAGAAAGCATTGGTTACATGAAATGTTGAACCTAAACCAGACTATGTGGGACATCCTTACCTCTACAGATGCTGAGTCCGATGACACCGTCGGTGACGATGCCTTCTTCTGTCTTTTTGACACGGAAGAGCCAACCTCTGTACCCGTACATCGTTTCAGTTGATCAACCGAAGGTTCGTCCTGACCCCCTGGGGATGCGGCAGGGACACCTCGATAACCCACCTCTGGCAGACGGTACGATCGAACCCTAGCCGATGTGTTCTCGGTCACCGTTAACAGGGTGCCCACAATAAGACTGGTCTTCCTATCATATCCGGGAGGCATGGCAGCCATAACACAGTAAAATTTAGCGGCTGAGAAAAGGATCGGCGGTCGTGGATTCTGGACGGGCAGCGTAAAGCGAGCTCCGGTACATCCGGCATTATAGTAATGCCAAGCTCGTGCACCATCCAGCAAGCTTCCAGCATACCCCAGGGTGATACTGGGATTATCCAACATTAACTGAGCATAGCCGAATTGTCGTAAAAAACGGCTCGGCAAATACGGTTCCAAGTAGCACTGGTTCTTGTTCCGGTACACCAGATGGGACGGCCGGATACTTTGCAACCAGCAGAATCCCCATGGAGGCAGAGTGGTGGCATCCTCACCCGAATCCATCAAATCTTCACCGGCCTCAAAACCCGAAAAGACAGGTCCTACTTTGGTAATCTCCCACCCCTGAAGGTGGGATAAAACCTTCCTGCAAACAGGAACGCCAGAATGCAACCAGCTCCTCTGGTGAAAACGACGAAGGAATGCATCTCCATCCCTATGGTCTTCTTCCGAACCCGGACTCATTACATTTGTTTGGTGTAAAATTAACCATCCCATCAGATAATAAAAGGGCAATTCGGCACGCGAGAAGTTGTCATTCCTATCGCGATCGTGGACCACGTTTCCTGCAAACTCCCGTAAACCTCGCAGCAGGTTACACACCATCGCGGAGAGTAGAGCCAGGCGCCGGCCGAAAACCAACTTCACTGCTGGCAGGATTAAGTTTCGGGTCACCCTCTCTACGGAGCCTGACCCACCCGAAAAGACGTAATCCCGAAGCCAAACCATAAGATACGCAGCTAATACTGCTTTCGACGACATCCGATGAGTAAGATGCCAAAAACAGCTGTAGGAGTGTTCATCCGATTGCTCGTCCTCGTTCTCCCGGGGATTCTTCTCACCTAACCTGCTCATTTCGGAGAGCACCTCGCTACGGAAAAGCGCTGGCGGAGTAGAGAACTGCGAGGGATCTTCCTTATCTTGCTTAAAGACGTAATCTCTCCAAGCGGTCACGTGAGGCTGCGACCCGCTCTTATCCCTCTTCTGCATATAGTAATGATGACACGCCACTTCCTTGAAGACGACCATCATTTCTTCAGCTTTGTCCCCCAAGATTTGGAACTCCTCGTTGGTCGAGAAGTACTCCTCATAGGGTTCTGATCCCCAAGGGAGCTTTGATACCTCGTGCATTTCATGAAGTGCAAGGCCTAGCTCCCCCACCGGAGTGAAGAAGGTCCCGGTATGGGTATCAAACATCTCCAGGAGCGCGAGGAACATATGCCGGTTGAGGTCAACACCTGCCTGAGTAGCACGGATCGCGGCAGTCAGCCCCATCTCTTAGAGATCGGTTTGAAACCGTGACAGCATCCAGAGTGTCAGCTTGTCTCATTTGGAAACGTAATGACACCAACCCTCTACCCGAAATTCACCTTTTGGGTACGATCGCTCCATCAACAGCATGCGATTGGCAAAAGTCGAAGCACCAAAGGCAACTGTATTGACGGGAACGTCACTATAAATGCTCCCAGGGTGTAGAGTCCGCCAGGTAAAAGAAGGCCCAGCCCGCACGGCGGTCAAAGTATCCCTTTGATCGGATGTAGAGTCGATCTTGATGATGCCCGCCACCGCTCCCCCCTGAGATGGAGTTAGATCCCAAGACATCCTCCTCTTGGAAGCAAGTCGACAGAAGGCCGTTAAAGGCCATTGATGTTCGAGTTGCTTAACAGTCATGTGCACTCCCCTTGCCGTAAAGAACCAGTCTTCCTTGACCTTCAACACCTTTGCTTCAGTAGAAGTAAGGCGGTCCCCAAACAGGAACTCGGGCTTCAAGAAGGTCACTTTATCAGATGTGGCAGACTTCAAAACACCACGCTCCATCATCCGTTTGAGGAACCCATAGGGTTGTTCCCGGATTTGAGTCATTCTTTCGGTATGCTGATCCAGCATAATAGCAGCTTGAGCAGGGTTTATCACCTCCTCATTGTAGTCTACGCCCATCTGGTAGAGGGCAGCATCCAGAAGCACTTCATTCTAAAGTGGGACAGTCATCGATACTGGCAAAGATTCAAGGATGTTAGAAACAACAAAAGAATTCAAGCCTCGTTCTCATCAAAGGCACGAAGTGCATCTGAAAAAGGAGCCTCGGCGCATCTTCAGGGCTTAAACCCATGCGCGTCAGCAATGGAGCCTCGGCGCATCTTCAGGGCTTAAACCCATTCGCGTCAGCAATGGAGCCTCGGCGCATCTTCGGGCTTAAACCCATGCGCGTCGGCGAACCTCAGCACATCATCAAGACTCGAGGTCCATGCGCATCGGCGTATGTATGATACAAGAACGGGATGATGAAACTCACCAACCACCGATGGCCGAACTTCAACAGGTGGACGGGGAACATCAGCCACAACAGCCTCTACAGGCTCCTTTCCTTTGCCTCGGCCCTTGCCAGCACCGCCGCGAGGAGTCTTGGGAACCATTCCTTGAGAGAAGAAAGTTAGGGTTTTTGTGAACAAGAACTCTAAAAGGCAAAAGCAAAGAGAAGAGGAACTCTTTCTCTCTCCATCTCACGCCTATTTATAGGCTTGGTCACACGCGTAAACCGATGAAGTGTGACCTCAGCCGTCGCCTCGGGTTCTGCGAAGAGATAACCGCAAATAAAACCAAAAAGATCATCATTAATCTTTCTTGGTTATCGAGGCGTTATCATTTGCATTAACTGAGCGGAGCATGCGCCCCGTCACTGATGCGCGGAGTATCTATGCGCCCCGACAGTTATGCGCCCCGACCGCCATGCTTCTTATTCAAAGTATTCCAAAACTCGTTCGAAAGTTTTAAAAACTTTGAAGGGGATCTTGTAGAAGCATAGAATTTCAGAACCTGAAGACCTATGAGCCATCGCACTACATGCGCCAGAGCTCGGACAGAGTACTTCACAGCAAAAACAACAAAAATGGACATTGAAAGAGGACTTTTTATTACATATAAAAGTCTATTACATGTCTAAAAAAGATTGTATAAAGGAGAATTTCTACAAAAGAAAAGATCCTAAGTCTACAGCCAACAGCCACCATGCGTCCTCAAATAGGCGCAGCAATCACCATGCGCCCTCAGTCAAGCGCATCCCACCAGGCGTCCTTAGCAGGGCGCATCCTTTTCAGCGGCTCAGTTATGTGCATCCTCAGTTATGTGCATCCCTTCGGCAGCTCAGTTATGTGCATCCCTTCAGCAACCCAGTTATGTGTCGCTCTTCCAGCCAGGCTCACCGTCGTCTAATTGCTTCGACTAATGAAGCATTTATTAAGCAGAACGAGGGTGGCAATCAACCCTCTAGCTGGAGGAAGTACTCCCCAAACCGAGGAAGAGAAGAGCACCGCAAGCCGACCTGTAGCCAGGGGAGGCTTCGAAAGAGCCTCCAAAGGCGAAGGAAGACCGCAATCGAAACTACGGCTAAAGGAGCAGCTTTCAACACAACCAGAGTGGGCGACACCCACTTTGAAGGAAGAAAGAGCTCCCAAAGCTGCAGCACCGCCATTCCGATCTGTAGCTCTTCCTGAACAACGAAGACGAGGCTCGAGCATCCCTATCTTTGGATACAACAGGCACCTTCCGCCTGCCTCAGAAGCCCTCGACTCTGACTTTTGGATGTAACAGTCACCTTCAAGTGCATCAATGAAGACATTGCGTCGCATCTTCACCCTCGGGAGCATCTCATCAACAGAATGCGTCCGAGTAAACAAGTTCATATCGAAAAAACGTGAGAGAACGAGAAGCAAACTCTCTCAATGCCACTATTTATAGGTCGAGAAAATCAAACCCATGCGCCAAGTGGATGGCTCTCCGAATTTTGTGCAATGAATTTGCATTAAATGGATGAACCGGACGTTTCGAATTCAGCCAAGTCAAAACGGCTGTTTAAAGCACTCGAAGATCGTAACAGTCGTACCATTAAAGACGTGTCACGAAGCGGATGCGCCGGCCAGACCGCGCACCACACAGACGCGCCCTTCAGCACCAAGCGCATCATAGGGGATGCGCCTCCATGCGTCGCCATACGCCTAGTGGAACGTCGATCGATACGCCCACTCAGCTGTCCATCGAATGTCGAAAACATCAAAAGCCGAACTGACAGAGTTGGCAACATGCCTTCCGAAGTCTGAACAGTTGACAGCTTTTTCAGAAGACGAAGAGTCGTCGACGTCAGCAACATCATTACTTTCCTCCGACGGCTACTGCCACGTGGCTACCCAATCATCTCGCATGCGCCTCCGCAGCCATGCGCCTAAATCTGCATGTGCCTCCAAAGCCATGCGCCTCAGACTTTTCACTGATCCCTAAAGACAGAAGAAAAGTCACCATTAGAGCTCTGCATGTGCCTCAAAAGCCATACGCCCTAGATTTCTCTCTGATCCCGAAAGACAGGAGTTAAGTCACTACTGAAGCCTCGCATGCGCCTCAAAAGCCATGCGCCCAGAGTGGTTCGTGACTCCTAAAAAGTTACGAGCCAAAGTCTCCTCGTGCGCCCAATCCTAGGCACATCCTACCAGATCATTCCTCCATCAAATCCGAGATCTTCGAGCCATGAGTCGACGACACGTGTCTTTTGACTCAACTCACCCAAGATCTCAGTAACAGAAAGATCTTCTTCTCTGCTACGTGCCGGCTCACAACAGCAGCATGAATAATTCAACCCCTCGATCAGGGCGCACCGTCCATGTGCCTCCACCAGCAATCACCACGTGGCGTCCCCACGTCTAGACGCATCCTATATATGTGCGCATGACCAGCCAGCCTGCAAAGCTAGAAATAGGAGGGATCACTTCCTTCCTACACACACACAGCAACGAAAAAAACGAACAAACACACCACCAGAGAGGCAGATACAGACTCTCAACGTCTCCCTCCTCTCAGCAAGCTCCAGCACCCAGAGTAATCCAGACCTTCAGAGAACCGATAACCGTCGTCAGATCGTTAACGGAGTCAACGTATTACCACTCGCTCCATCGGCATAAGGGACCCAGATAAACAAAAGTGTACTCCTAGGACTACATCTAAGTCCTATATTGTAACACTGCTCTGTTTGTATTGAAATTTGCAATAAAAGAATTTTAATGGCAAACAAACGCCTCAAAAGAATAATTTTACAATAGAGTGGGAGGGCCAAAATAAACCCACTCATTGCCAGAATTCCTTCTAGTGGTCACCATCTGGCTGGAAAGTCGGTAGATCCCCTGGGTTTGCTCCGGAATCTGGCCATACAAAACCAGTTGGGTCAGATCCCAGAAAGAGCAAGTACCACAATGGAGGCTTCACTTAGGAACTAAAACCAGCAATTAGCATAAGAATATAATTACATAAAAGTAAAAGAATTGATATTAAAAGAATAACAATAGTCATAATAGAGTACGAGGGAACCATTCAAGTAGCCAGGTCACAACCCTTAAACCAAACAAGGACCGAGGTTGTAACTCTTCACCTTAATAGAACTCCGTCTCTAAATCTTGTTGGTAAGGTAAAACGTATCAAACATGACAGGTGATATACGATAAGATAACCATGGGACTATTCAGATAACCAGGTTACAACCCGTAAACCAAAAATGGACCGTGGTTGTAACCCTTCGTCTGAACAGAACTTGGCTTCTCCCACCATTTATCGGTAAGATAATTATAAAAAATCAGGTCAAGTAACAATTTTGTACAGGATCGAAAAGACTAGACATATTATACCTCATCCACTCAATCACGGCTAAGCAATATATACGGCTTGATACTTTAACTAACTAGGGTTATCACAGTCCTAGTTACTAGCAAGATGTAGTGAGATTATTCCACAGCCACAAGCCCTGCAGACCATCCAAGTTATCCAGGTCGAATATTAGTACGATAAGGGTGCAACACATGACAGTATGCTGGAAATGTGCCCTACTCGTCGGCAGGCTACAGATCCCAAGTGGGGCACCCAGATAACGGGATTGCCTATAATTGGGAAATCTCTTCATGACTACTGGATTATTCTAGTTGTTAGCCTTAGTCAGTGTTCTAAAAATCGAAAAAAGGCGGCACCTAGGCGCCGCCTAGGCGCTGGGCGGTGGGGCAGCGCCCTATTTTTGGACAGAATCGGCCCCCAGACGGGCCAGGGAGAAAGGCGGGCCTGGGCGGCCGCCTAGGCGCTCGAGGCGGTGGGGCGGCCGCCTAGGCGCTGGTGGTCGTGGCCGGTGGGCGGCCGCCTAGGCGTGTCCAATTTTTTTTGAAATTTTTTTTTTTTAAGTGACAGGACCCGGCCCGAAACCCGAAATCCGAAACCCAAAGAAGAAGAAGAAGAAACAGCAGCAGTAGATAGCTGCCCTGCCCAAAAAAAAATGCAGAAGAAGAAAGAAGACGAAGAAACAGAAGAAGAAGAAGAAGCAGTCAGCAGAAGAAGAGAAGAAACAGCAGCAGTAGAGGTTAGCTTTCTCACCTTCTCTTCTTCTCCATCTTCTCACCTTCTCTTCTTCTCCATCTTCTCTTCTCTTCTCTATGGCTTCATCTGCCGCTGCCGGTTAGGGCTCCAAGAAACAGCAGCTTCCTCTTTTTTTTTTTTTGGCTCGAAGAAGAAGCACCAGCTTCTTGAGCAACAGCAGCTTTTTTTTCTCCATCTTCTCTTCTTTTCTCTATGGAGTATGGCTTGGGCTCGAAACAGCAACAAACAGCAGTAGTAGTCTTTTTTTTTTAAATAGCTTCTTTGCAGCAGTAGATAGCTTTATTTTTATTTTTTTCTTTCTTTGCTAGTCTCTCCAACCACACTCCACAGTCCACACAGTGCTGCACACGTAGTAAAGAAAGAAAAAATGTTAAAAGTTATGAAACAAAAAAATGTCTAGACAAATTAAATTGCAAATTATATTCTTGCATTTTATATTATTTGCTTGCATTTTATATAACATATTTTTATTGCGTGTAATAGAAAAATGTCTGGAAGTGGATCTAATACGGCATCCTCTGACAATGTCAACGTTTCAAGTTCATCGGTGCTTCGACGTTCCTCTACTGATATTGGATGGGAGTACGGTGCATTGGTTGATCCTGCAAATCTAGACAAATTAAAATACAAATTATGTGGCAAAATTTGTTCTGGAGGGATTTATAGGATCAAACAACATATAGGTCATATTAAGGGAAATGTAGCTTCATGTCCGAGATCTACGAAAGAAGATCAAGATAAATGCAAGGCGGCTATTGAAGCTAGCAAAGTCAAGAAGAAGGAGAAGAGAAAACAAGAGCAAAGCATAAGGGAAGAGGTACAAATTGAAGATCAAGATGAAGAAGAAGAAATTGAAATTGTGGGATCAAGAAAAGGACCACATTTTCTTGGAGCTATGGACAAATGGGCTACATCCATCAATCCCGATAGTGGGGCAAATCCGGCAAAGAGGCTAAGACAACAAAATATGAATGAGGTATTATTTAAAGAAAAGACGGAAGCTGTGCATCAATATTTGGCTAAGTGGGTGTATGAGGCCGGCATACCATTCCATGCTATTACCCTTGATAGTTTTGATCGGTTTATTGAAGCGGTTGGTCAATTCGGTCCGGGTTATCGGAAGCCAAGCCAATATATGTTGAGGGAACCACTTTTGAAGAAAGAGATGGAGAAAACTAAAGAGTCACTCAAGAAGCATGAAGAAGAATGGAATAAAAGTGGTTGTTCAGTTATGACCGACGCTTGGACCGACCGTAAGAGGAGGAGATCATGAACATGTGCGTCAATTGTATTGAAGGTGTGATGTTTTTTTTTTGCTTAATGGTAAATTTTATATATTTTTTGCTTAATGGTAAAATTTATATATTTTTTGTTTAATGGTAAATTCATATTTTTTTTGCTTAAGGTACAAGTTTTTATTCTTCACAAGAAGCTTCAATAGATGCACACACTGGAGAATATATATTCCATTACGTTGACAAGTGCATTGAAGAAATTGGACCCAAAAGTGTAGTTCAAGTTGTGACGGATAATGCGTCGAACAACATGGCGGCCGCCAAGTTATTGAAGGATAAGAGGCCTACTATTTTCTGGACCTCGTGTGCCACTCACACAATAGATCTTATGCTTGAAGGGATTGCTAAAATTCCGAAGTTCAGAGATGTGATCGACAAGGCAAAGGCATTCACAGTGTTCATTTATTCTCATCATAGGACATTGGCTATGATGAGAAAATATACAAAAAGACGTGACATAGTGAGACCGGGTGTCACTCGATTTGCAACGGCATTCTTGGCTTTGCAAAGTATGTTTGAGAAGAAGCATCAATTTCATGCAATGGTGGGTTCTTCTGATTGGGAATCAAGCAAATTGTGTCATGGTACCGCAAAAGGAAAGAAAGCCTATGCCATTGTGGTAAGTGCAAGCTTTTGGTCGGGTGTACAACTATGCTTGCGATTGTTTGCTCCATTAGTCAAGTTACTTAGACTGACCGATGGAGATAAGAAGCCATCAATGGGTTTTATTTACGGGGAGCTCAAGCAAGTAAGAGAACAAGTAAAGGTTGTGTTTCAAAACAATGAGATGAGCTATAGGCCTATTATTGAAATCATCGATTCAAAAGCCACCGGCCGTCTTGATAGCCCCTTGCATTTGGCGGGCTACTTACTAAATCCTTATTATGCATATAAGGATACTAGTAGCTTTGATGATCCAACACTTAATGATGGTCTTATACAATGTGTTGAGACTTTCTTCTCCGACGATTTGGACATGCAAGATCGAATCATGAACGAGGAGCTAGGAAGATACAAGATGAGAGAGGGTTCATTTGGAAGAGCCTTAGCACTAAAAGGATGTACAAACAATGATGACAAGTATAATCCAGGTATAATTATTTAAAAATGTTTGTCTTAAGTTTCATTGAAATTTTATTTGCTACTAATTTACTTTCATCAATAGTACTTTGGTGGTCAAACTATGGAGGTTCTACTCCCAACTTGTTGAAAATTGCAAAAAGAATTCTAGCTTTAACAACTAGTTCTTCCGGATGCGAAAGAAATTGGAGCACCTTTGAAGGGGTAAGTTTAATATAATTACAATTAGTTCTTTAACAACTAGATCTTTCCTTGCAATATGCCAATATCTAACTTTGTAGTTTATATTTTTTTATGTAGATACATACAAAGAAGAGAAATAGGCTAGATGTGGAAAGGTTGACAATCTAGTCTATGTGCAATTTAATGCAAAACTTATAAACAAGAAGAAGAGAGAAGTGACAGATGATGTACTACATTCTAGTGAGCCAATCCATACTCAAGGATGGGTTGTAGAGGGTGGAGATGATGATGAAGATGATAGTGGACCACATGAGGGACTTACTTGGGCAATGGTTGGACAAGCATCGGGTGCGGACGACTACTTACAACCTAGAAGAAGTAGCAGAAATGTCGTGCCAGAACAAGTTGAATCAGAAACCGAAGATGAAGGAGATGAGGACATTGAGTGTGAATCTGATGGTCCTTCTATGGCTTTTGTTGATTATGAAAATGAAGAAGTGGGATCAATGCCGACGGACACTTAGAAGAAAGAGAGGAGTTTCTTATTTTGTTGCTATAATATTGTTAGCTACTTGAATTATGTTTGAACTTGTAGTCTTGTCTATGTTGTCTTGAACTATGAATTTGACTTTGTTTACTTATTATGAGAAATTTTAAATTTGGAGTATATTTTCACTTTAGCATATTTTAATTCCATATTTTTTTGCGGTGACCGCCTAATATTAGAAGGCCGCCTAGGCCCCGCCTAGGCGGCCTAGGCGCTAGGCGGTAGGTGGCCGCCCGCCTACCGCCTAGCGCCTTTTACAACCTTGGCCTTAGTCGGTTTCAGTGGGTACCCCTGACCGTGGTACTCAGGGGTCCCCATCCTAGACATGATGCATGACAAGACAGGTTCATTTGTACAAGCACAATCGTCCATGGTGTCCAGGTCATTTATATTGGTCATGTTAGGTTAGCCGTCGCAACTGCATTTCGAGAAATATACCATGTCAAGTTTATCATGTCAAGAGTGCGCCACGGCGGACCACTATCAAGAATTATCATGTCCAGTTGTCATGTCAAATTTATCATGTCAAGTTCACTGTCAGGAGTGCGCCACGTCCGGCCACTATCAAGTCATGTCAAAAGTGCACCACAACGGGATCACCTTCGTGTCAGGGAACACACTTAAATTAATTAAAGGCACAAGTAATACAACGGTAATTAAATATTAGCAGGGGCAAGGACGTGGGGACCCATGCGGCTCAGGAAAATTATCACTCATGCGGCCAGCCAAAGATGTTGCTACCATATGCGGTATCAACAAATTAAATAGCATGCGGCTACAACAAATAATAAGCCATGCAAGTACATGCGGCCTTAATAAATTACAAAGGCCCAAGCAAATATATGTAAGCAAGCTGCTGCTTGCATTAGGCCAAGCATATGTGGCCAAATATGATACATGCGGCCAAAACTTTCTAAGCATGCAAGCACTGCTTGCAAATTCTAAGGCCATGCACTAAACATTAGCATGCAAAGGCCATTCATTTAATATTGCATGCGGAGGCTTAATGCATGCAAGGCTTTAATGCCATGTATTATTAAATACTATTAATAGTATGGAAATGCCTTAAATCTATACAGCATTTAATGCTTATTACTAAAAGCATGGAAATGCTTCATCCCATGCGGCTACAAAGAATAGTAGCCATGTGGCTACTATATTTCCATGCACAAGCTGCTGCTATCAGGTGCAAGTACATGCGGCTACATATAATTATTGCTAATGCATGCAAACTAAGGAAAAGGCCATGCAAACTAAATGGAGGGGAGCATATGCGGCTTATATGTGCAAGCTGATACTAGCTTGGCACTAATTAATGCATGCAAGTTGAATGCTGGCTTAGAATTAATTAATGCATGCAAGTTGAATGTTGGCTTGAATTCCTAGGCCATGCGGCTCAGGTATTTTTTCATGCGTCTAAGTGTGGGTTCTCATGCGGCCAACAAAGCATAGTGGCCAAAATGTTATCAAGTAATGCTAACACCTGCAATTAAAGGCCACGCATGCATGAAGGTTAATGGCTAATGGCAAAATGTATTATTGGCTAAAGCATTAATCCCACTCGACCAACAATATTTTTAAGGCCATACGGCTGAATGCTAAGGCCAATATGCGGCCAGCATGTATTAAATATAGTATGACATTGGCCATATGCGGCTAGCCAATGCAAGACAATTAATTAAATGGCCATACAATTAATGCAAGCAAACAAATGATGAAAAATGGCCATATGGCCAAGACAATAAATTAATAGTCATGCGGCAGGATTTATCCATGCGGCAGGAAAGAACACTTGCCGCATGAATTATACTCATACGGTCAAGTACTGTTCTTCTCCTCCAATTCCGAAAAGAAAAAAATTACCATGAAACCATGCTTCCAAGCTCCATAATTCCATCATCCAAAGTCCAAATCTGAACTTCCATAGGTCAAAATGGGGTAGAACGAAATTCTCTACAACATGGAACCATCAGCTAGAAAAATATACAAGTATGATAGATCAAAATTCATGGAAACCAAAAATACCACAAAACTAGATCTATAAGAAATTAACCACAGAAATAAAAAATGCTAAGTACTAAAGTGGGTTAGAAACACATGAGGAAGACAATATAACAATAAAAATGGGGTTCCTCCATGAAATATGATGTACTTGCCTAAGCTCTCCCACTCTCAGGTTGGTGGAGAAGTAATGGTGGGGAAGAAGAAGAGTTAATGAGGAGAGAGAAATGAGTGGGAAAATATTTAATGAAGAGGGTGGTGGTAGGTGGGAGTGGTTTGGTTCACATAAAATCAAGCAAAACCGAACCAAGCCAACAAACCGAACCGAACCAAGATAAACCCATCAATGAAATGCCAAAATAAATCTAGCAGGGAGACATGCAATACGGGTCGGAATACGTACACGTATTCCAAATACGTAATACAAAATCTGGGCATTACAACTCTACCCACCTTAAAAGAATTCCGTCCTCGGAATTTAATCAAGAGGCTAGAGTGGCAAAGACAAGCTATACTAATCTCAGGCAAGCTATATTAAGTAATCAATCATGCAATCATGTATGTAAGTAAGGAAATTGAAGGCACAAGAAAGAGGGAAGATATCATGCTAGAAACCTCTCTGCCGGTTCTGAATCTGAGCATGGACCAGGGCATACTGTTGGGATCCCTGCTGCTGGAATACTTGGGTCTGAGGCGGCAATGGCCTCGAAGGCTGGTACTGCTGTTGTACTGGTGCTGGTGCTGGTCCCCTTACTGAGGGACTAGTCTGGGCCGATGACGAACTGGACCTATTCGGACAGGACCCTATCTTGTGGTCCGGTGCCCCATAAGCCAAACACAATCCCTGTGCTCTGCGACACTCCGAAACAACGTGTCCTGGCTTCCCATAATGAGTGCAGTCCATTGTGGAAGACTGCTTCTGCTTCTGCTGCTGAGGGGACGTGATCGACGTTACTGAGGTCGCCTACCTCAGAGTTCCAATTGTCAAAGCCCTAACTGCCGGGGCTGGTACTGTCGACTGGGTCATTTGGCCGTGAGATCACTTCCGACCTCCGGTCCCGTCCACTATCCCGTGGGAGGTATACTCGTGCCTCCTGGCTGCCCTCAGTATCGCATCAAAAGTCTGATGCTCAAACTGCTCTACTGCCAACAAAATCTCGAGGTGGAGCCCATGCTGGAACCGCTGGGCTCTGTCGAACTTGGTCGCCACCAGGGTGGGAGCAAACTGACTAATTCTGGAAAACTCGGCTGCATACCCATCGACCGTCCTGTCCATCTGCTTCAGATTGGTGAACTTGGTCTGTAGGTCGTACCGAGCCACCGCATCGAAGTACTTGGTCTGGAACCTCTCACGAAATACTGCCCAAGCAACGGGTGCCACTAATCCTACGGCATGTGCCGCCCACCAGTTGTGGGCAAGATCTAGTAACTGCAGGCGCACCACGGCCACCTTCTCGTCTTTCGGAGTCCTGGCTATCTCTAGAATCACTTCTGTATCCTGAAGCCAAGCATCTGTGGCGATCGTATCTTCGCTGCCATCGAAGAATGGAGGGTTCAAACGCTTGAAACTATTCGATGTACTGTTCCCATGACGACCGCCTCTGTTCAGAGCATCTTCCACTGCCTGGTGCAAGACATCTCCTCTACGATCCTGGAAAGCTAACAAGGTCCTGATAAGACCCACCAAAGTGCCATCATCGGGCTCTGCAGGCTGGACGGACTGAACTGGTGGCTCGGGATCCTCGGTAGGCATGACTCGGAAGGCTGCTCCTGAGTGATGGGCCTGATCTTCTGGTTGCTGCTGGTCCGCGAGAGGTGCTCCGCCTTGCTGATCAGCAGGCCCATGAACAATGCCGCTGAAGAAGACGACATAGGGAACAATAAGGAAGGACCAGAACAGATCAAAGATGCAAGCATGTGATCAGGTCAAGATTCTCATGGATTTGAAGATACGAGCAGAGATCAAGGGCGAATACTGATTGAGACATCTATTCGGTAAACCCTCACATATCTTGATTTACAAGACCTGCATGGGCCAACACTTAAACCATGTCACGCCCCAGAACCAGAACACTGGAGAGTGGGGGCAGACATAGCCAGCTACGTATAATAAAATGGGATCCACTCCACTATACTGTCACGGCTGTCTAGATATATGAGGGTTTATCTACAAGCCAACAGTCTCTCATGGTCAAGAACAAGCCTAGTGTCTCAATCACAAGCAAGCAATTAAATGTTACAAGATGTAAGATCACCAAATATACAATAGTAAGGCGTCCCAAACATTACATATTCAGCTGATCATGAAGCTAGTCGTTACAAAATGTGAGGACCAGCAAGAGTTTAGTCATACATGATCAACCCTAGGTTGCCAATCATGTTACAGTCCGTAGGCAGATAGTAAGTGAAAATGTACACGAGCTAACACTTGCTCGGCGGCTAAACGTCTCAAAAGAATAATTTTACAATAGAGTGGGAGAGCCAAAATAAACCCACTCGTTGCCAGGATTCCTTCTAGTGGTCACCATCTGGCTGAAAATCGGTAGATCCCCTGGGGTTGCTCCCGAATCTGGCCATACAAAACCAGCTGGGTCAGAACCCAGAAAGAGCAAGTACCACAAAGGAGGCTTCTCTTAGAACTAAAACCAGCAATTAGCACAAGAATATAATTACATAAAAGACAGTAGTAAAAGCCTTGATATTAAAAGAATAACAACAGTCATAATAGAGTACGAGGGAACCATTCAAGTAGCCAGGTCACAACCCTTAAACCAAACAAGGACCGGGGTTGTAACACTTCTGTCACCACTACAAGAAAAAACCTATTTTACAACGTTGAAAAAATATTGTAAAAGGACTTTAACAACGTTTAATAGAAGGTTGTTATATCCAGGGTTGTAAGGAGGGATATTTTCCACAACGTTCGTTCAAACGTTGTGAAGACATCGTAGAAGTTTATTCCACAATATTTTACAAACATTGTTGAAATTTATAAAATATGACGAAAAACCTTTCTACAACGTTTTTCAAGTATTACAAAAATACTTTTTAAAACATATTACAAGTATTGTAAATATAATTTCAACAATGTTCTAAAGCTATGGTAGAAACAATATCTGCCACATCTAGTAAATGTTGTGCGTAGATTTTGTACAACAATGTAAAAATATTGTAAAAAAAAGTTTATACAACTTACGAAAAATATTGTATATGTTATTTAGTCATGTTTGTCAAACGTTGTAAATACTATTTGTATGTTGTGATTGTAATATCAACAATGATTTCAATGTATAGTAAATGAAGTTTACAACGTTTAAAAAAATTGTTAAAACAATACCAAAAAAAAGGTCTTTCTTGATAGTAAAAAAATTGTTGAGAAATAACGGTTTGATCATAATAAAAATTTAGTACCAAATTTTTTATTTACAATTATATTTTGGCTTCCATTGTACGTTCCCTTTGCCTATTACTCCGAACAAATATGCAAAGAATATAACAGAAACAAACACTTTACAAAA
Source organism: Iris pallida (assembly GCA_029216955.1). Classification (NCBI taxonomy): domain Eukaryota; kingdom Viridiplantae; phylum Streptophyta; class Magnoliopsida; order Asparagales; family Iridaceae; genus Iris; species Iris pallida. The sequence continues at coordinate 8,880,506 of JANAVB010037420.1, forward strand.
TGACCTTATTTTATTAAAAACACAATTTGTACATCACAAACATTCAAGAACTATACAAAAATACAACTATGTTATGAATTTTGTCATATAACATTACTACAGGGTAGTTACTGCATTCATCTCTAAGTCCATCACTTTGTAGATTTCAGGGAATCCATTCAACTTCAAAGGATTTCATCTTCCATACTATGTGTGGTGGAAGACAGACTTTCGAACCTTGGCACAAGTCTCATTAACCAACTTGGTCTAAAGAAGAAATCAAGGCAGCACTTCTTGTCGCTTCTTGTGACACTTCAAGTTTATTCTTCAAACTCTTGCAATAGAGATGCAATAAAGTAGACTAAATCTTAAAAAAGATTAAGAGAGTTATGATACATCTACAAATAATTTCATGTGCTCAAGATCTATAAATTGTTTTGATACCTCATATGAATCAGGAAGAGCTTGAACTACAGTTAGGACAAGTCTTGCTAGTTTATTCCCATTAAGTTCTGCACACAACTAAATATAGATGATATCTTGTGTCATCAATGGACTCTTTTAGCTTCAAAGGAGAACATCTGAATATTAAGGAAAGAACAATTACGAGCTGAATATTGATGAAATCCTCTGTGTCATCAATGTATTCTTTTAGCTGAAAAGGAACATGATCAAGGTAGAAGTTAACAGCCATGCTAAAGATCTATATGAATTAGGGGGGAATAGAAATCAATTACCGAAGTCAGCTTGTTGAGGGTGCCATCAATGACCACAAAATAAGCTTCCAACAATATTTCTAATTCCTTTATATTTTCAGTTGTACTGTCTGAACTCTTCATACTACTGTGTCTACTCCTAGCAAAGCTAAGGGTCTTCTCAAGTCTCCGGGATTCAGGTGGTGAAGAAACAGGAGAGACTGGAGCAGAAACGGATATTCCAGCTCCGGTAGAACTGTATCCCTGTAAAGACTGATCACCATAAAATGCTTACATCCTCCTCTTCTTTTCAGTAAGGTACATTTCAGCCATATCACCGTCGCCATCCATTAACTGTTCTATTTCATCCCTTACCTACAAGAAAATTCTTAAATAAGCAGTTGGGTGAGAAATGCTTAAGAATTAATATTAAGGAGATATCATGATGAGCTTACCTTTTGAACTCATCGAGTTAGTGCAACAAGTCTGCTTTTCAATCGTCGCACTCGTTCCAGATTTAGAGTACTAATCTTTGATGTTAGCTCATCTAACAAGGGGTAAGCTTCAATTTCTAATTCTGCTGCCTGATAAGGATAAATATTAGATATATATATATATTTTTTATTATGGAACAATACATGCATCACCCTAATGCTCAATTTTTTATCTATTAAAATTAAGTATGGATGCAAAATGATTAAACTTATCCTTATTGTTAAATCAAAAAACAGATAATTCACAAAGGCAGACGCTGATAGATTTTAGATTTCCAATATCAGGGCATGTTCAGATTGCTTAAAGAACAAGATAGTGTGGTGGCGAAGTGGCATGGGAAACTTATTAAACAAATCAATGAAAAACGATATGACTTTTACCTTCATGAGAAACAAATGGCATATTCATAAGAATTAACGCAAAATATAGCCGAAGAGTGGATGAATAGGAAAAGAAATGGCTCTAAAGTTTCTAGTTAAAAGAAGACCATCCATCTCAGCTTATCAAGGAAATGTCTAGTACCAATTCCTTTAGAACTTCATTTAAAAAATATTTAAATAGACACAACAATTTTATATATCTATGAAACAATAATTTACATATATGCATCCTACAGAAATCAAGAATTTTTAGAAGTGCAACATTGTCCTATTTTTTAAAGGCCACTATTTTTTGCACATACAGGTCAACAATTCCATAGGATATCAAGTTGGAAGTAAAAATACCCAGCTCAACAAGCATCTCAATATCTTCTGATGCCGCTCATGGAGTGTAATGTCATCATCGAGCCAAACAAATTCAAGTAAACACATGTCGTAGTCAACCAAATAATCCTAAGAATTACACAAGAGATCATAAGGAATTAATGCTTGCTATCATAATTTCAGTCAGGGTTGGCATCAAGTATGTGCTTGTAAGCTCTGAATTAGAAGGAACAGAGAAAAAATGGCAGAAGTAAAAGTGTGAGACAATAAAGAAGTAAATAGCATAGTTTGTGGTATCGGCCTATATCGATCCGATACAGCCGATACCGATATGGTTTGGCATGTCCCGATCCGATACCGATCGATACTGACATTGGACGTCTCTATTCAAGCCAATTTGACTAAAAAAAATAGAACAAAAAAGACCAATAACCAAGGGTGTAAAAGCATAATAAGGTTGTAAAAAATATGTAAAAGAGAAACCTTATCTATCGCAGGTAAACCAATCGGCAAGGAGGACTACTATTTCATTCTATTTTAAAAGTACTAAGAAACAATACATGAAATACTTAAAATTATGCCTAAATGCATAAAATATTCTTTTTATAAATTTTTAATAATTTATTAATAATTAGTTTCTTTCCGATACCAAAAGATCTGATACTCTGATTCGAAACTGTCGATACTTTCGATACCGCCGATCTCGATACTCATAGGAATGGTCCAATATCGATAGCGATACTACGAACCTTGATATGTATTCATGTCTGTATTTGTTGTCTAGTATTGTATTTTGGAGTGTGTATGTATCATATACATGTGCGACACTAACACTATATTGAATTTTGGAATGCTCAACCTTCCCATATGTTATGCAATTTTTGTTTGTTCTTATGGTGTGCTTTATATAATGTAGGCAGAAACAGAGCAACCGTCGCGCAAGGTTAGCATTTTTTTTTGTATGAACATGTTTCATGATATGCCCATATGTCCATGTGTGGGCAACATGGCACAACTGAGGAATTGATAGTATATTTTCTGCTACTAGATTCAGCAGATTCAAAATGCTTATTTAAAGAGAACACTTTTAAGTACATATCAAAATAAATCAAGAACTTTCAAGATGGTAACAATGCAACCACCAAATGAAAAATCATTTTTCATATGAAGAAAAATAAGTGAAGATTAAATATAAAAGCCCTCTTTTCAGTTTCAATATGAAGCAAGAACTTCCAAGACAAGGCTATAAAAGATTCCAGCCTACAAGTAACACATCATTTGCCAGTTCCAAGTATCACAATAAATGATCTTTTCATATCTACCATTACTTCTAAATTATACAAGGTACCAATATCAGTGTCGGAATCAGTTTCGGACCCTTCCTATGGGCATCAACATAGGCGGTATTGGTAGTTTCGGCAGTTTTGGATCGGATTATCGGGTTCTTCATTTCGGAAAAGCCAAAAATAATAAAACATATTTTTAAAAGCAAGAAAAATATTTGATACATATTTAGACAGTTTTATGGAATTTTTATTCCTTCGCTCTTTAGCGTAATGTGCTACGGAGATGAATGCATTTTCCTATAGAAAATTGTATCATCTTACCTCTTCGTCTAGACTCTTTATAGTTTAGGGGAACTGGAGTCTGTTCCTTGGTTGCATGAGCTTAAAATGCAATCCAAAAGACAGGTTCCAACTTGCCACATAGGTTTTATTGGCATGGTCATATCATGCTCGTAGTTACCTTGGCTATAAATTTTTAATCTAGAACGTGTACTGTATAAATAAAAATATATAAGAGTAATAGATTTCTTTCCTTCTCTTTTGTAATATAATAAATGAAGAAATCTAAATTATGTGTGCCCATGGAGACGCACATACAATCACGCAGGCATATTTCCAGGCGATTCCAGAAATTATAGAACATAACGCAAATAAATTGCAATCCAGTCATCTTGATTCTGAAATTGATATCGACTGGCCCTATAATAGGGGATTTTGTTCCATTCATTTTATCGAATAGAAGATGGGCATAAAAGTATGTATCTCTTTGCCAATCCTTTGATTTCTTTTGAATGAATGGTGATATGAAATGTCAAGAATAAGTGTATGTGCATATAAACTCGTATTAATCTGAAATAATGAAATATGACTCTCTTTGTCAATCCTTCGACTAACTTCCTGATGATTCAATACTGGAAGAATGGAGAATACCTTAATTAAAAAGCTTCGTGGATGAGTCATCTCGCGAGAGGAGCGAATCTGGGTGCTATAACCCATCGATGCTGCCCCAGGGGATCCTCCTCCGTCGTCGTAGGTCCAACACGGGAATGGATGGAGGAGTCCTCCTCCAGACCCAATAGGCAGTTGACAGCCGCGGAGTCGGTAGAGAGGTCCCTGGTGAGGCTGTTCTCCTTCTAGGTTTCAGCTTTTAGTTTTAGGAAGGAAGAAGGAATAGGTAAAGGTAATTATTAAAAAAGGGGTGGTAAAAATAAAAAAAAACACTCTAGAGATTATTAATAAATGGCTAATTTTTTAGCGGGCTAATTTTTGGGGGCCAAATTTCTGGCGGCCAAATTTTTGGCACAAAATGTTGCCGAAATTTTTTTGTAACCTTTCTGGATTTAACGTTAGCATGACCAATATTCTATAATAGTTTTAAAATAAATGTTGTAAAAGCAAAAAAATTTTACAACGTTAGGTAAAAAAATTTGTTAATGATATGTTGTTGTAGGTTTTTTTTCATGTAGTGCGAAGATTAAAAAAATGTAGTTTATGCTTCATATTTCACAACAAAATATCAACGAAGAAGAGAACTATTGTTTAGAGTCCAGAGTTGGTCACTGAGTTCGCATACTCAATAGTTCGTCTCCTTTGCCAATTTAGTAAGAGGCATGGTTTCTTGTTCCTTACGAGCTGTCACTAGTAGTTTAAATTATGGTCCTGTTTTGGCCTAACAAAAACTTGGCCATGTCGTGTGTTTGGACATGGATCACATATTCATGAACACGCATCAAATATTCAAGATATAATAGGATGATCAGTCTTGTGTACGTGTCCTCATGTCGTATAGCATCGCATCTATGTCTATGCAACATAAATTTAACCAATTATAATTCATGAATTAGAGTAAATCAAGGTACAAAAAGAATACTGAAAAATAACCTATAACACCAAATCCCGACTATGAATAGAAGACTCATCTCGTTGTTACTGCTTCAGATTGAGGGAGAAGAAGCGACAATACGATGTGGATGTTCCAGAAATTGTGGAAGAAGATGATGATGACGCGATAAGGACATTCCGAGAGGATTATGGGAGAAGAAGGCGACGACGCTAGATGAGAACGTTCTCAAAATATTTCTAAGACAATATTCTTTTTATTCTTAATTTAGTTTATATTTGGGCCTTTTTTTAGATTAATATTTTTTAACATCAGGCCATCAAGTTATTTTTAATTCTGGCTAAAGTCCTAATTAAATTTATAGTTGCTAGAGAGTTCATAATTATGTTTGCCAATCCAAAGGACTTTAGGTGACAATTGTATTTTTTAGTCACTAAATATCAGTTTCGATGACTAAATTTCTTTGATCGTCTCAAATTTTGTGGCTCAAAACCCTTATCCATGTAATGTCTTGAGTTACATAGAATATTGGTTATCAATAGATTTTGGATGTTATGGTAATTTTGATCTAGAGGGAAAAAAACTGTTTATATATGACCATCAATTTATATTTGCTATTGTATATAATTTTTATTTTATGTCGAGATTAATTTTGGTACGACATATCTTGTAACAAAAGTCTGTGTATTGCAACAATATATTCGACAATTAAGCTATGAAAGTCCCCAACGTAGCACTACAATACACGGTTGCAACGACGAACATTTTTCACTCACGTGGCCACCATCAACAAGTGTCTCTTCTTCCGGTGATATGGTACTATAAATCATATATATGTGACAATTTTACAAGGGACGTGCTTGATTAATAATAGGTCAAGATGCAAAGAAGTAAATTGTTGTGTTGCAATGGCTTATTGGATAATATTGGGTTAGATGCAACATATATTATTGATGTGTGGCTTACTACTATTTGGTTGTTGCAACAAATGAATACAGCTACTGCATATTTAGTTCTTGCCAGCTCCCTAGTGTACAACTGTTTGATTGGTGCCACACAACCTGTACATGTTGTTGTCAGCAACAAATTTACTTAATTTGTTCATGTAAAGTTTTTTATCAAATCAAGCTAATTTAAAGAATAGAAGAAAACACCATATATAATAATCATAATCATTTGTCGACTAATCACAACTTTTAGTAACTAATTTAAAGAATATAAGAAGACTTTTGTTTTTGTATTGGGAAATAAAGAATTGGGAGAAAATTCACCCCCCCCCACACACACGCACACCCCAACCACAAACATATGTAAGAAATGTGTAACTTATGATGGGGTATATCTCTTTCTTTGTCAAACAAATGGGTATATAATTTAAAATAGTTAAAAGATAAATACATTCACAACGTTTATTTATAGTGATAAAAAAGATAAATTTGCAGCATCATATAAACATTGTGAAATACATAGCTTTTATAATAGTTATAAATGTTGTTGAATATAACCCTTTTACAATGTTTTCTAAACGTAAAGGGATAATACATACACAACTTTTATACAAAGTGGTAAAACAAAATTAATTTTACAATATCTAACAAATATTGTAAAAGATAGAAAGTTTACAACAGTTGATAAACATTCTTGAACATGACATTTTATAATATTTTAAAAATATTGTCAAAATTAATAACATTGACAACATTAAATAAACATTGTCAAAATTAATAAGTTTTACAATGTTAATAAAACGTTGTTGAAGAAAGTAATATACAACTTTTGTGAGTGACCATTGTGGAAGCCTTATCGTTTGAATATAAATGTTGTTTACACATGTATTTTACAACTTTTTTAAAGTAAAAGTTGTAGAAGACCCCCATTTTTTATAACTTTTTCAGGATGTGTTGTAGATGAAACGTTGTAAAAGGAGTTTTTTTTGTAGTGCACCCCACTTTCCTGAATAGGACTAATATGGTCATTTACATTATTTATTATTTTAATATTATTTAAATATTATTGTTAGTGCTTTTATATTATTATTTAAATAAGTATTTTATTGATAGAGTTTTGATTTATAAAAAATTAAATATTTAATATATATTAAAAAAAATATTTAGTTTTGTTTATAAGTAAATTCTGATTTTATTATATATATTTAGGTAATATTTCATTTATGGGATATATATCTATATATAAATATATTATTTGTATTAATGGGTAAATGTTATAGGTTTATTTTATATAATAAATATATACGTATATGTGTATAAATAATAAGTATGTATGTATGTATGTATATATGTATGTATGTATGTGTGTATATATATATATATATATATATATATATTATTATATATATATATATATTATTATATATATATATATAGCTTATGTATTAAAGAAAGAAGAAAAGAAAAAGAAAAAAAAAAGAATCAATAACAAACACGCGCGCCCCCACCAAACAAAACGAAAGCAGCAGCAGCAGCTAGGTGCGCGAACACCCCCCCCCCCCCCTATTTTCTTATTAAACCGCACGAAACGTATGTGTGTGTATATATATATATATATATCTATATAATATATATATTATATCTATATTATATATATATATATATATACGTTTATATAGGGAGAGAAAGAGATTAATTTTCATAAAACCCTAACCCAAACTCAGCGCCGACACACCCCCGCCGCCTTTCCGGCGACCCAGCGCCGCCACCACGACCACCGCGCCGCCGTCGGTGGCCGCACTCGCCACGCGTGTTTGACAGCGCAGCAGCGAGCACCGCGAAGCCGACTTCGGAGCGACGTTTCGCCGCGCCGCGCACGCTCGATCGTTTTTTGATCCGTTTCTTCGGTATGATCCCAACATATACACCTTTAATTTCCTTCAAATAGTTCGTGCCGATTTGCACCATGTGCGAAAAAACGAGTTCCAAAATCGAGAAAAAAAACTCGATTTTCTGGGTTTAGAAACTGTCCTGAAACACTAAATTTGTGGCCGATTTGCGACCAGCGTGTTACGAGTTTTCAAAATCGGTTTGAAGAGACTTGTAGCCTATAGGGCTTTAAAACTCTTTTTGTAGAATTTAATTTCATGTACTGTACAGAAAGTTATTGGTTTGTGAAGTTGAGAAAAAACTGATTTTTAAAAGTGGATTTTTAGTAAAATTGTCCCGATACGCCATCCGTCCCGTCAATCCTGGCGACGTGGTCACGAACCGAAAGCAAAAGGTGCGTATCGATTTCTTGGTCGTGTGGGCTTTGACAAAATTCAAATTGGTCGCGTGTGCGCGACGAATTTGATGCGTATCCGTCAAAAATTTACCGTATCGGCCTTTTGCATATTTGTCAATTACTTTGTGCACACTCATCAAATCGCGACGAAACTTGCGCCATTGGATTCGAAATATTTTTCTGGTCCTGTATGTCAAGTTTGGTCCGATTCTGAGACCGTTGATCGGGATGCCATTTTGGCGGGCCCACAATCCTACTCAACGGGTGATTTTGTGCACAGCTTACCGAAATCCAAAATTGGACATACTGTTGGGTTCGTCTTTCAAACCGGACCTGTAGACATGTAGTTTAATGACTTTAGAGACCGTAGGTTCTGGCACATTTTTGGTGCAAAGTGGGTTCAACGGCGGATACCATTTTGATCCAAAATTACCATTTTGCCCCTGTATCCAGAATTAGACTTATGGGTAGGCGTTTCTAGCTAATTTGACCATTCTGAGAATGTTGGTAATGTTTGTTTCAGCATTATTAGGAGACAGTTGTGCGAGTTGACCATCTGTGGCTCATTGAGTGGGTTGTAGTTCCGATTTTCTCACTCAGGACGACAGACGAGTACATTCTCTGATAGTTTTCATTGTCTTGATATCTATGATATCCAATTCAGTTGTATTGTTATACTTGATTTTCGACACGAGGATACACGGACTAGTATACGTGAATCTCGTCATGAGATGTCATTCCTGGTTTACCTGGTATATGAGTACATTGTTCGATATTGTTTCCTGTACTTATATAGACACCAATTTCGGAGTGAACTGGCCCCCTGCTCTTCGAATCCGTGTCATGACCTGTCATGTCTGGATTCATTATACTACTCGGGGATGGAGGAGTTATTAGAGGTTAGTGATCATTACCCTTACTTGTTTATTACTTGCGCATAGCTCCACCCTCACCACACGTAGGGTGTAGCCTGACCTTATACTACTTTTGCATAGCTTTCCATTTTGGACGGCCTGATCCCTACATTATTATACTACCTATGCATAGCCGGTCAAATGGAACAGCCTGATCTTGACCCAAGTCGATCACATAACGCTCTAATATCTCATGGCACTTTATTTTTATGTTTATATTATACCGCAGATTACTTTTCATTTATTTATATTCCAATTTTATCTTATATCTCACACATGACATGATATCCAGTTCTCTTGTACCGTTTTACTTTCAGTCTTGATATTCCATCTTGTATTTCATTATGATTGTCTCTTATATTATTTGTCAATTCACATGGAACTGCTGTTGGCGTTTGTACTTGCTCATATCCTGACAGGATAACCCCTGTTGTTTTTTCAGAGGATTTAGATGCTGATTGTCCGACCTACTATGAGTTTGGCATAGATAGAGCCTACGACCAGGACCAGCCTGTGGACCCGGTGCTCGTAGAGGACGTACCGCCAGTAGTGACCTAGTTCACCTAGATTTTGTCTTGATTACATTCCAGTTTGATACTTAGAGACTTGCAGTATTATTTTGGGATATTGTTTTATGTCTTGGTCTCTGAACTTATGATTGTGGCTCGGCACTATTTCAGACTATTTATCTCATCTTTATCTTTATCTTTATCTTTATCTTTATCTTTATCTTATTCGTGTTATCTTCCTTAGAATTATGTGATTGAGTTGTGGTTATATTCCTCCGTGCGGAGATGACAGGTTAATTATTGTGTCTTAGATTCTATATATTCTAGATGACCTTTACAGCGTTCTACCGTCGATGCTGCGACGTAGGCTGGACGTACCCACGTGCTCGTGCCCCTAAATAGGGTACGGGTCGTAACACGTTTTTATGATGGCCCATGCAGTTCAGTGTCGTAACTAGTACGATTTCGTAATGGTACTCGACTTAGAGTACTAATACGAGCCTGCTCTTAGGATATAGGTTTTAGGTTATGATAGGAGTTACTCAATCACATATTAGGAAAACCCTAATCTTTTGATTTCTATGACAACACTTCCTGTATTTCTAAATAAATTGTCCTTCCTTGATGATATCCTATCATGTGCCATATTGATCTCTTTGCTTAGAATTTTGAGAGATTCTTGTGACGACCCATGGAATCTTGTTTTAAACGTCAACTTGAAATCATTCCTCTTGTTTTTTTCATCCTGCTCCTTGTTATTGAATTTGATTTTATCGGATCATCGCTGATTTTGATTTTTCATATCGAGATGAATTTTATGGCCTGAATTATGGTACCTTTCTGATAACATACGTTGACAGGAATAACAGGGAAGGTAAACGTCTACTTGGTTATGGAACTTGGAGTTTATCGCAGCTATATTGGCCGGCATGGCAAAAACGGACCTGACTTCGGATGTACATATCTTGGTCATGAGATTTGAGATTTCTCGTAGCTATACTAGTCGGTATTGCGAGGATTCCAGACGACATGATTATAGAGGTGCATACCCTGTTATGGAATCTATCGTTTATCGCAGCCTTGGTACTGGGGGCGATTTCCGAGTATCATGATTTAGTACAGACGTGTGTGATTATCAAATTGTATCTTGAGAAGGGTCCTAACATGTCATCTCTATCATTTCACTACTCTTATTATTCTGTTCCATCCTCAATTAGCTTAGGAGTAAGGATACCTTTGGTTCTTTAGTCCAGGTCCTTGTAGATTCTCATTTCATTATAGGTTCTTCGTAGTGTGATGGCTTGGTGATTTGAAATTGGTCTGTGTCCATAAGTAATTGTGTTAATAGTTTAGAGTATGGTTAGGGAGTATTATATGATTGTTGATAATTAAATATAGATGAGAACCCTAGAGTGATTAATAAGTGTTAAGGTAGGAGTTGTACCAGGTAACGAAATAGGAGGAGTACTAGTAGCTAGAGACGAAGTATTTCAAGTGTTATAGAAGTTTAGGCACCAATAGTTTAGTGTCTAGTTGGAGGAGAGACATGAACAACCTAGTATAGGGGTATCATCCAAGTATCATATAGATGAGTTAGTGCCTTGTGTATGCAGCGTCAAGACTCGGGTAGACAACCTAGAAAGAGTATCCTAGATAGATGAATGTTCTTCCATGACCTTGATTTTTGGAGCGTCAGAGATGTCAATCTCCAGAAACTTCCTTTATGAGTTTGTAGTAGACAAGATTATCTTTATTTTGATATATAATGTCCCACTCAAACTCGTTCTCTTGTACTATCTTTGTATCGCACAACTTTTGGATCAATTTAGGCCATTGACCATTCCCACTTTTATTTATTATTATCATATGCACATTGCCATGACTTTTAATTTAGGAGCACAAGACTAATTGTTTTCTCAAAACCAACTTCATATGCATGATCTAGACAAGACACCCTATGGCCATGACCTTCGTGTCCCACTCAGGCACACCATCTTGTGCTTTATTTTATCACATGACTTTCTGACACATGACCCAATCTTGATTCATCCCACGAAGTCACTTTTATTTCTGACTCGAATTGGCAGCACCATTTTTGATCCAAAATATTGACACAACCCACATGACACTTGTGTCCCATTCAACTGAGTCCCGCATGCTACTTAATTATTTTTCCGCATTCATTTGAGGAAGACAATGGAAGTTATTATCCTATAAGTGTAGTATAGTATCCCGGATAGAGTGTGCCAGTAAGTGGAGATCTTCACGGATCACAGAGCTTGAAGTACATGCTACCCAGCAGGAATTGAACATGAGGCAGAGGAGGTGGCTTGAACTGATGAAAGATTTTGATATCTAGTTCAAGTACCATCCAGGAAAGGCCAATGTAGTTGCAGATGCCTTGAGCAGGTATCCAGTCGCTATGTATTTGGCGGCAGATCATCATCTATTGGCTGATCTGGAAAGGTTGGGTATCGAGGTGATCGTTCTGAGTATGTAGATTCAGATGTGGGATTTACAGATTTAGTCTGCGTTGATGGACATGGTCAGATCAACACAGTTTGAGGACGTGGCCCGAGGAGCATCATGGAGCAGGTGCAAGCAGGATTGCTAGACGATTTCTCTATAGCCGAGATGGGTCACTGAGGCACAATACTAGATTGTGTGTTATGAGTAGAGAGCTTTGGGAGGAGATTATTTAGGAAGCGCATCATTCTCAGTACTCTATGCATCCTGGAGCCAACAAGATCGTACAGAGACTTGAGAGAGCACGTATGGTGTTATGGCATGAAGCGAGAGGTAGCTCTTTTGTATCTCGATGCTTGGTGTGCCAGCAGGTAAAAACCGAGAGCCAGAGGCCAGTTGGGTTGCTACACCCACTACCCATTCCAGAGTGGAAGTGGGAGCACATCACTATGGACTTTGTATCTGGACTTCCATGATCTTCAGGAGGAAAGGACACGATTTGGGTCATCGTTGATAGATTGATCAAATCGGCCCACTTTTTTCCTTTCAAGGTGGGACTGTTTACGGAAAAGGTAGAAGAGATGTATGTGCAGCAGATAGTCAGATTGTACGGAGTTCCGGTGAGCATAGTCTCGGATCGGGATAGTCGTTTTACTTCCCACTGCTGGAGGAGTTTGCATACTAGCTTGGGCACCCAGCTCAAGTTCAGTACCGCGTATCACCCCCAAACAGACGGACAGTCAGAGAGGACCATCCAGACACTTGAGGATATGCTTCATACTTGTGTGTTAGATTTAGGGGGATCTTGGGAGGACCATCTTCACCTGGTAAAGTTTGCTTACAACAACAGCTATCAGGCCAGTATAGAGATGTCGCCATTTGAGGCTCTATCCAAACGGAGATGTCGTACTCATTTTTCATGGGACGATGTCGGTGAGAGAGTTTTGCTTGGCCCGGAGATGGTGGTGGATGCAGCAGAGAAGGTTAAGTTGATCAGGGATAGACTTCGGGTGGCTTAGGAAAGACAGCGGCATTGGACCGATAGCCATCGGAGACCGTTAGAGTTCGAGGTTGGCGATATGATGTTCCTCAGGATTTCTCCGACACGGGACACGATTCGTTTTAGCCGAGGCGGAAAGCTTAGTCCACGCTTTATCGGTCCTTTCACTATTCTTGGAAGGGTCGGTACAGTGGTCTATCGACTAGACTTGTCGCCTACGCTCGAGGGAGTCCATAACGTGTTCCATGTGTCGCAGTTGAGACGGTATGTGGCAGACCCTAGTCACGTATTGGATCACTCCGAGTTAGAGGTGGGGCCTACTCTCCGCTATACAGAGCAGCATGTAGCAATTCTGGATCGTCGGGAGAAGGTGCTCCGGAACCAAGTTATTCCTTTGGTTCGTGTCGCATGGAGGCATCACTCTCCAGGAGAGTCTACCTGGGAGAGGGAGGACGAGATGCGAGAGCGTTACCCTTATCTCTTCGAGCCTTGAGGTATTTTTTTTTATTTGTTCTTGCTACTGTTATTGTGCTAGTTTGCTCTAATTTCGAGGACGAAATTTTTTAGGAGGGTAGATTTGTCACCCCCACTTTCCTGAATAGGACTAATATAGTCATTTGCATTATTTTATTATTTTTAATATTATTTAAATTATTGTTAGTGCTTTTATATTATTATTTAAATAAGTATTTTACTGGTAGAGTTTTTATTTATAAAAAATTAATATATTTAATATATATAAAAAAAATAAAATATTTAGTTTTGTTTATAAATAAATTCTAATTTTATTTATATATTTAGGTAATATTTCATTTATGGGATATATATATATATATATATATATATATATATATATATATATATATATATATATATATATATAAATATAATATTTGTATTAATGGGTAAATGTTATAGGTTTATTTATATAAATAAATATATACGTATATGTGTATAAATAATATGTATGTATGTATGTATGTAGTATGTATGTATGTATGGTGTATGTATGCATGTTTATGTGTGTGTGTATATATATAATATATAATATTATATATATATAAATATATATATATATATATATATATATATATATATATATATATATATAAAAAAAAAAAAAAATATATATATATATATATATATATATATATATATATATAATAGCTTATGTATTAAAGAAAGAAAGAAAAAAAAAGAAAAAAAAAAAGAATCAATAACAAACACACGCGCCCCCACCAAACAAAAGGAAAGCAGCAGCAGCTGCTAGGTGCGCGAATACCCCCCCCCCTCTATTTCCTTTTTAAACCGCACGAAATGTATGTGTGTGTGTGTATATATATACACGTTTATATAGGGAGATAGAGATTAATTTTCATAAAACCCTAACCCAAACTCAGCGCCGACACACCCCCGCCGCCTTTCCGACGACCCAGCGCCGCCACCACGACCACCGGAGCCGCCGTCGGTGGCCGGAAACACGTGTGCGCATACGCGTGTTTGACAGCAGAAGCGAGCACTACGAAGCCGACTTCGGAGCGACGTTTTCCGCGCACGCTCGATCGATTTTTGATCCGTTTCTTCCGGTATGATCCCAACATATACACCTTTAATTTCCTTCAAATAGTTCGTACCGATTCGCACCATGTGCGACGAAAAATGAGTTCCAAAATCGAGAAAAAAACTCGATTTTCTGGTTTTAGAAACTGTCCCGAAACACCAACTTTGTGGCCGATTTGCGACCAGCATGTTGCGAGTTTTCAAAATCGGTTTGAAGAGACTTGTAGACAACCTATAGGGCTTTAAAACTCTTTTTATAGAATTTAATTTCATGCACTGTACAAAAAGTTATTGGTTTGTGAAGTTGGAGAAAAAACTGATTTTCAAAAGTGGATTTTTAGTAAAATTGTCCCGATACGCCGTCCGTCCGTCAATCCGGACGACGTGGTCACGAACCGAAAGCATTGAAAGGTGCGTATCGACTTCGTGGTCATGTGGGCTTTGACGAAATTCAAATTGGTCGCGGTGTGCGCGACGAATTTGATGCATATCCATCAAAAATTTATCGTATCGGCCTTTTGTATATTTGTCAATTACTTTGTGAACACTCATCAAATCGCGACGAAACTTGTGCCATTGGACTCGAAATATTTTTCTAGTCCTGTATGTCAAGTTTGGTCCGGTTTTGAGACCGTTGATCGGGACACCATTTTGGCGGGCCCACAATCCCACTCAACGGGTGATTTTGTGCACAGCCCACCGGAATCCAAAATTGGACATACTGTTGGGTTAGTCTCGTCAAACCGGACCTGTAGACATATAGTTTGATGACTTTAGAGACCGTAGATTCTGGCATATTTTTTGGTGTAAAGTGGGTCCAACGGCGGATACCATTTTGATCTGAATTACCATTTTACCCCTGTGTCCAGAATTGGACTTATGAGTAGGCGTTTCTAGCTAATTTGACCATTCTGAGAACATTGGTAATGTCTGTTTTAGCATTAGAAGCAGTTGTACGAGTTGACGTTTGTGGCTTATTGAGTGGGTTATAGTTCCGATTTTCTCAGCTCATGACGACAGGCGAGTACATTCTCTGATAGTTTTCATTATCTTGATATCTATATCCGATTCAGTTGTGGTGTTATACTTGATTTTCGACACGAGGATACACGGACTAGTATACGTGAATCTCGTCATGAGATGTCATTCCTGGTTTACCTGGTATATGAGTACATTGTTCGATATTGTTTTCTGTACTTGTATAGACACCAATTTGGAAGTGGGCTAGACCCCTGCTCTTCGAATCTCGTGTCATGACCTATCATGTCTGGATTCATTATACTACTCGGGGATGGGGGAGATATTAGAGGTTATGTGATCATTACCCTTACTTGTTTATTACTTGCGCATAGCTCCACCCTCACCACACATAGGGTATAGCCTGACCTTATACTACTTGTGCATAGCTTTCCATTTTGGCCGGCCTGATCCCTACATTATTATACTACCTGTGCATAGCCGGTCAAATGGAACAGCCTGATCTTGACCCAAGCCGATCACATAACGCTCTAATATCTCATGGCACTTTATTTTATGTTTACATCATACCGCAGATTACTTTCTATTATTTATATTCCAGTTTTATCTTATATCTCACATGACATGATATCCAGTTCTCTTGTACCATTTTACTTTCAGCCTTGATATTCCATCTTGTATTTCATTATGATTGTCTCTATAGTATTGTCAATTCACATGGAACTGCTGTGGTGTTTGTACTTGCTCATATCCTGACAGGATAACCCCCGTTATTTTCAGAGGATTTAGATACAGATTGCCCGACCTACTACGAGTTTGGCATAGATAGAGCCTACGACTAGGACCAGCCTGTGGACCCGGTGCTCGTAGAGGACGCACCGCCAGTAGTGGCCTAGTTCACCTAGATTTTGTCTTGATTACATTCCAGTTTGATACTTTGAGACTTGCAGTATTTATTTGGGATATTGTTTTATGTCTTGGTCTCTAAACTTGTGATTGTGGCTCGGCACTATTTCAGACTATTTACCTCATCTTTATCTTTATCTTTATCTTTATCTTTTTCATCGTGTTTATCTTTCTTAGAATTATGTGATTGAGTTGTGGTTATATTCCTCTGTGCGGAGATGACAGGTTATATTATTGTGTCTTAGATTTTATATATTCTAGATGACCTTTACAGCGTTCTACCGCCGATGCTGCGGCGTAGGCTGGACGTACCCACGTGCTCGTGCCCCTAAACGGGGTGCGGGTCGTGACACCTTCACCTGAATAGAACTCCGTCTCCAAATGTTGTTGGTAAGGTAAAACGTATCAAGCATGACAGGTGATATACGATGAGATAACCATGGGACTATTCAAATAATCAGGTAACATCCCGTAAACCAAACAAGGACCGGGGTTATAACCCTTTGTCTGAACAGAACTTGGCTTCTCCCACCATTTATCGGCAAGATAATTATAAAGGTCAAGTAACAATCTTGTACAGGATCAAGACAAGGCTAAACATATTATACCTCATCCACTCAATCACTGCCAAGCAATAGGTACGGCTTGATACTTTAACTAACTAGGGTTATCACAGGCCTAGTTACTAGCAAGATGCAGTGAGATTATTCCACAGCCACAAGCCCTGCAGACCATCAAAGTTATCCAGGTCGAATATTAGTACAATAAGGGTACAACACATGACAGTATGCTGGAAATGTGCCCTTCTCGTCGGCAGGCTACAGATCCCAAGTGGGGCGCCTAGATAACGGGATTGCCTGTAACTGAAAAATCTCTTCATGACTACTGTATTATTCTAGTTGTTAGCCTTAGTCGATTTCAGTGGGTACCCCCGACCGTGGTACTCAGGGGTCTCCGTCCTAGACATGATGCAAGACATGACGGGTTCATTTGTACAAGCACAATCGTCCACGGTATCCAGGTCATTCATACTGGTCATGTCAGGTTAGCCGTCGCAACAGCATTTCAAAAAATATATCATGTCAGGTTTATCATGTCAAGAGTGCGCCACGGCAGGCCACTATCAAGAATTATCATGTCCAGTTGTCATGTCAAATTTATCATATCAAGTTCACTGTCAGGAGTGCGCCACGTCGGACCACTATCAAGTCATGTCAAAAGTGCACCACAACGGAATCACCTTCGTGTCAGGGAACACACTTAAATTAATTAAAGGCACAAGTAATACAATGGTAATTAAATATTAGCAGGGACAAGGACGTGGGGACCCATGCGGCTCAGGAAAATTATCACTCATGCGGCCAGCCAAAGATGTTGCTACCATATGCGGTTTCAACAAATTAAATAGCATGCGGCTACAACAAATAATAAGCCATGCAAGTGCATGCGGCCTTAATAAATTACAAAGGCCCAAGCAAATATATGTAAGCAAGCTGCTGCTTGTATTAGGCCAAGCATATGCGGCCAAATATGATCCATGCGGCCAAACCTTTCTAAGCATGCAAGCACTGCTTGCAAATGCTAAGGCCATGCACTAAAAATTAGCATGCAAAGGCCATTCATTTAATATTGCATGTAGAGGCTTAATGCATGCAAGGCTTTAATGCCATGCAATGTTAAATACTATTAATAGCATGGAAATGCCTTAAATCCATACAGCATTTAATGCTTATTACTAAAAGCATGGAAATGCTTCATCCCATGCGGCTACAAAGAATAGTAGCCATGCGGCTACTATATTTCCATGCACAAGCTGCTGCTAACAAGTGCAAGTACATGCGACTACATATAATTATTGCTAATGCATGCAAACTAAGGAAAAGGCCATGCAAACTAAATGGGGGGAGCATATACGGCTTATATGTGCAAGCTGATACTAGCTTGGTACTAATTAATGCATGCAAGTTGAATGCTCGCTTGGAATTAATTAATGCATGCAAGTTGAATGCTGGCTTGAATTCCTAGGCCATGCGGCTCAGGTATTTCCTCATGCGGCTAAGTGTGGGTTCTCATGCGGCCAACAATGCATAGTGGCCAAAATGTTAGCAAGTAATGCTAACACCTGCAATTAAAGGCCACGCATGCATGAAGTTTAAAGGCTAATGGCAAAATGTATTAATGGCTAAAGCATTAATCCCACTCGACCAACAATATTTTTAAGGCCATGCGGCTGAATACTAAGGCCCATATGCGGCTGGCATGCATTAAATATAGTATGGCATTGGCCATATGCGGCTAGCCAATGCAAGACAATTAATTAAATGGCCATGCAATTAATGCATACCAACAAATGATGAAAAATGGCCACGTGGCCAAGACAATAAATTAATACTCATGCGGTCAATACTGTTCTTCTGCTCCAATTCCGAGAAGAAGAAAAAACACCATGAAGCCATGCTTCCAAGCTCCATAATTCCATCATTCAGAGTCCAAATCTGAACTTCCAAAGGTCAAAATGGGATAGAACGAAATTCTCTACAACATGGAACCATCAACTAAAAAAATATACAAGTATGATGGATCAAAATTCATGAAATTAACCACAAAAACTAGATCTATAAGAAATTAACCACAAAAATGAAAAATTAAGTACTAATGTGGGTTAGAAACACATGAGGAAGATAATGGAACAATAAAAATGGGGTTCCTCCATGAAGCAAGATGCACTTGCCAAAGCTCTCCCACTCTCAGGTTGGTGGAGAAGTAATGGTGGAGAAGAAGAAGAGTTAATGAGGAGAGAGAAATAAGTGGGGGGATATTTAATGAAGAGGGTGGTGGTAGGTGGGAGTGGTTTGGTTCACATAAAATCAAGCAAAACCGAACCAAGCCAACAAACCGAACCGAACCAAGATAAACCCATCAATAAAATGCCAAAATAAATCAAGCAGGGAGACATGCAATACGGGTCAGAATACGTACACGTATTCCAAATACGTAATACAAAATCTGGGCATTACAATCACCCACATGGTTCCCTTCTTAGGGTCACCACCCCATGTACATATCCCAACAACACATACCAGTATATATGTTGAGATAACTCATGGTGCACTTTCCGTTTGGGACTAAACTTTACTAGGCATGTTGAGAGCAAGCTCTCTTCATGTCAAGGAGCAAGAGCACCGACATACAACACTGCATATATTTTATGTCAAAATGTGATTACTGCTACTATTGTACATCATTCAATGGGATCCAGCATTTGAGAGTCTTAGAACACTAGCATATAATTATTATGACGGATAAAGATATGGTTAGATTGTTAGATTATTATTAATTGTTATACCATGTTTAGGTTGGTAGTATTCGACAAATCGAACCAAACTTGATGAGACAAACATTCATTAGCAATTTAAAAACTGTCCTAACATCCCATTTTCCAAAGCCGTTTTCTTTCAAACCAATGAACGAAAACATGAACCTCTTCTTCCAGATCAAAGAAAACCTAACCAAGATCATTTCCCTTCAACTAGTTGGTTTTATATCGCAGTAAAACCTAGTTAAAAATATGTTCAAAAATCAAGAAAAAACTTGGCAAAATTAATTTTCAAAATTTGAAAAAAATTCGATACGGGGTGTGTCCCGTCAAACCGGATGACTTGGTCGCAACCAGTATTGTAAAAACCCTAAATTTCTACTATATTTTTATCGATTTTGGTACTGATTTAAATTTTTTTTTGTATTGTACGTCGCGTAGTCGTATTGTACGTTGTGCGCAAACGACTTATTTCGTAATTGTTCATCGAGTGAGAATATGTGCGAGCGTACATATTTTTAGAAAAATATTTTTATTTTATTTTTATAGTTCAAAATAATTTATATAATAAATACTTGCTATCGTACAAAAATTGCTAAGTTTGTTCTTTTCATTTTAAAGGCCCTTCAGTTATAATAATAAATAATATTTTTATTAGAAAGATATATTTATACGAATATTATTTGTGCATACATATATATTTCATAATTATCTATTAGATTATTTTTAAATAATAATTTTTGAAATTATTATTATTAGTATTTTTGGAAAAACATATTTTGAAATTATGGTGGCAATTTAAATCTGTGATTTGATTTATGGATTAATTTAAATAGTTAAAGATAGAAATTATATTTAATTTGAGTTGAGATGATCTAGATTTAAATTGGAATTTGATTGAATTTAGATTTGATTGATTTAAATTTAATAATTTAAATTATCTATTTGGGCTTAAAATAAATCCTAATATTTATCCAACTGGGAATTTCCACATCCTATAAATAGGCCGGTACTCCTCCATAAATCCTCACATCCAAAAATTCTCTCCACTATCTTATTCCATATTTTACATATACAATTTCATCCCCCGTGTCGACAACCCCAACACGATTTAATAAATTCCTAATCCTAATCCTGTCCTAGCTAATTCCGGCCAGCCACCTCGACGGAGCAGACCCGACCATCATCATCACGGCTCCTCCTCTCCCGCCAGTCCCGTCCAACCTGCACAATCCCGACCACCCTCACCAAAGCCAACCATCACCGCGGCCACTGCCTCGGCAACCAAATACCCAAACGACCAGTCTCAGCCAAAACTACCATCACCCCTGCCCGATACCACAGCCATGGCCAGCCTCCCAACAACCAGCCATCCTTCCGTCGACAATCCCTCCATCCACACCATCAGAATCCAACCACCGCCGTCGCCGCGATCCCCCATCTTTCCAGGACCACACCCCGGCCGACCCGACAGCGACACAACAAGAAAAGCAAAGACAAACCCTAACCCTAAAACTCACCTGGCCTCCGGCTTCCTCCGCCTCGTCTCTCCGCGAGTGGCGCGTTGCCCGGACTTCTTCGACGTGCCACTACGAGCAGCCAAGATCTGGCTCACCGCTCGTCGCCCGATCCCCATATCCTCCCTCCACGTCTCCCAGCCGAGACCAGCGCCATCGCCGGCGCACTTCACCGCGGCCCCCATCGGCCGGAGATCCACCGTTGGTAACCCATTTTCCCCCTTCGCCTCCTTTCCTCTCTGCCGCTTCCCCAGGATCACACGCCCGACGCCGAGTCCTACGCCGGCGCCAGCACACAGACGGCTGCCACCTTCTCGAACGCCCCGTCTCCCCACTTCGATCCTTCCGCTCACAAACCCCATCTCCGCCCTATCACCGTCCCCTCCTCTCTCCTACTTTCCTGCCGACCTCCGCCCAAGCATGGTGAGCTCCCTCCGCCGAGCCTCCGGCTCATCGCTCCCCATCCCGCTCCATTTTCTTCGCCGGAGCAGCCGTCTCCGACTCTCGCTCACCCCCTCTCAATCTACTCCCTAGCGTCCACCCTCGCAGCTATGCCCACGACCCAGCGCACCGCACAACGTCGCGCCCTACTCTTCCGGCGCCGGCGATCGACACTGTGCAAAACCCCCGCTCCCTCTTCCTCTCGTCTTCCCTCTCTCTCCTCTCTTCCTTTCTTCTGAATGTTTGGGTTGGTAGAGATCGGTTATACATTCATTATTATTATTATTATCATTATGTTATTATTATTATTAGTTAATAGTATTTTATTGTTATTATTATTATTATTATTTATTGTTGTTTGGTATTTTTGTTTTTGGTTCATTAATTGTTTCTTTTTTTTGTATCAGTTATTATTATTATCTCTTGCTTTATTAAATATATATAATTAATATCTCAAAAACATATTATTGTATTATGGTATTTCAAGTATGGCTTTTGACTTCAAAATTAATTATCGTAATATTTTCTAAAATATAGTTTGACCTAGGATATATCACTACTAAAATATCATCTAATAGCGACGTAATTTAGCGACGGCAAGAAATGACGTCACTAGTTTTGTAATTTAGCGATAGCTTTATAAACACGTCGTAAAACATCGCTGCCTAGCAACGTTCCGCGACAGGAGTTTACTACGTCGCTGAATTACGACGTTCGACGACATATTATTAGCATACGTCGTCATTTTTGCGACGTTTAGCGACGTCAACCCGTGACGTCGCTAAGTTTTTTTACTTAGGCCACACCGTTTCCTTCTTTCCCCCTCACTCTCACTCGAAAATTTTAATTTCCCCCCCACCCCCCCGGCGACTCCCTCCCTCTCTGTCAGTGCCCTCCCCCCCGGCGACCGCCTCCCCCCCGGTGACTCCCTCCCCCTCCGGCAAGCTCCTCCTCCTCGAGATCCTCCTCCTCGAGCTCCTCCTCCCCCAATCCGAGGTCCTCCTCCTCTTCCTCAGGTAAACCCTAACCTAACTCCTCTCCTTCCTCCTCCTCCTCTCCTACGGACACGGACACACGGACACACATCGTGTCCCCACAGACTCTGGTGGTGCACGCATACGTCGATGGGGCAGCGTCCGTGTCTGCGTCAGAGACTCTGGTGGTGTCTACGTCGAGGGGCGTAGGGTGGCATATGAGTCGAGTGTGTATGGGCGGTCGGGAGCCTCTGGAAATGAAGGTGGCGCCAATCGAAATTTTTAGGGGACGAGAAAAATTTTGAGTTTGGGGTAGGGGAATTTTTTTGGATGAAATGAAAAAAATCTGTTCTACCAATATATATCACGATTCGCAACGACGAAACAGGTCCTTCGCTAAGATGTCACTAGATATTTAGCGACGAAACAACAACAATATAGCAACAACGGTTTTTTAGTGGAATCTAAATAATATATTTGTCGATAATCATTTGATGTACCGTCGCTACGTAGGGATTGAACAACTTTCGTTACTAGTCGAGATGTTGATTTGACATATTTTTGTAGTGGTGTTGCTACTACACTATTATTATTATTATTACTATTATTATTAAGAGTACAGGTTATAGTATATTTGGGGTCATTTTAAATGAAAATTAAACTGATTAAATCAAGATCACTCATTGAATCAAATCCAAACCTTTCAAAGTGATATGCAGATTTTTAAAGCACATCCATATCAAAATATCCAAGTAGACGGTGATTTTATATGAAACTTTTCTCGAGCTTATACGATAACATAGAATTATGCTAGTATCTTGAGGGTATCAAGATAATAGGATATTAGGATATGGGCTAGAAGTTAGTACCCTAAGTTAGTACCCTAAGTTAGTATCTTGGCTAGAATTTGGTATCCTAGGATAGTTAGATATCCTAGTATCTTAAGAGTGTCCTAGATTAGTTTATGGTAATAGGATACCCTATAGGGGGAAGGGGGCAGGGGTAGGGGGGAGGGGGCAGGGGACAGGACCCTAACCCTATTTCGGACACGACTCTGTGACACAGGACACAGGACACACACACAATACATACATATATACCTATATATATAAATACACATATCTACATATATACATGTATATATATACTCACACACTTACATACACACAGAAATACATATATAAATATATATGTATACAATGTATATACACACAAATACACATATATATACAATCAAAAATCCATTTGAAATTCATTTTAAGAATCTGAACTGTTGACGATATATACCCAAGGTTCACAATATTGGTATCGGAATCGGTATCGGACTATTCCTATGAGTATTGGTATTGGCGATATTGGTAGTATCGGCGGTATCGTATCGGAGTATCGGACTTTGGTATCGGAAAACAAATAATTATTAAAAAATTATTTATATTTAAAAACATATATTTTATACATTTAGGCATAATTTTAAGTATTTCAGCATTATTTCTTAGTAGTTTTGAAATTATATGAAATAGTAGTCACCCTTACTGATTGGTTTTGCCGAATTGACCGGAACAAAGACCCCCAATGTCGGTATCGGTCAATATTCGGTATCGGTCGGTATCGGATCGGAACATGCCAAATTGTATCGGTATCGGCCGTATCGGATCGGTATCGGCCGATACTTTAAACCATGTATATACCATGATTTTGCCTTTTAGTTGTAGGAATATGAGAGGTTGACATGGTTGTCACATTAAGGGTCTTTGAGGAGGTGACATATTGTGAACAGATATATCCTTATAGTTCTCCTACGTAATGTTAAAGAAAATCCGTAGGAGAACTATATATAAGGATATATCTTTTCGCAATATGTCATCTTGTCAAAGATCCTTAATGTACCAACCATGTTACCGCGGTATTGGTATTTGGATACCAATAGCGATAAGGTAAAGGGTACCAACTTAAGGTATTGGTATTGGGATACCAATAGCGATAAGATAAAGGGTACCTTGGTAGGTAATGACTAGAAATAGGATATTTGACTTAGATTTGACCTTGTTTGACCAAGGTTGACTATTTTGACTGAAAGTCAAAGTAGAGTCAACATCTGACCTAGATTGGACTAAGAGTTGACAAAGTCAACTATAGGTCAACCCTTGACCTAGTTTGACCTTGTTTGACTTTGTTTGACTTAGCGATGGCCTAGATTGACTTTGTTTGACTTAGTACAACCTAGTTTGACCTAGATTGCATATCATTGTTATTAGTAACTGTCCGCTACTAATGTGTGTCCCATAAAAAGACATAATATACGAATTTGTGCCTGTTGGATAATGTGTGTCCATCTTTACAGAATTATTTCCAAATGGATATGAATTACTACTTGCGGAATCGTTCATGGATGTACAATCGTCGTCCTGATGATATGTGTGGTGTGCGGGATGAATACATAGCGGGAGTAGAGCAGTTCCTGCAGTTTGCTAAGGCGTTCCCTCAGTACATGGACGGCACTAAAATTAAGTGTCCGTGTGTGAAATGTCATAACGTGAAATATTATCCAGAAGTGGAAGTGACATATCATTTGTACTCGAGGGCTTTCACGCCTAATTACTATCAGTGGACCATACACGGAGAACTTGTGTCTTTAGCATCAGCCGGAGCCTTATGTTGAGCCGTATATGCATGCGGGACCTAATTTGTTTCAGATAATCATGCATACGACGACGGGTGCGTCAACAAGGTTTTCGATGCTGCGGGGCCTAGTTTCGTTCATGATGTACCTGAGGAGGCACCGAATGCCGATGCTGCACAGTTCATGGAGTTGCTGGAGAATGCAAGGACTCTATTGTATCCTGGTTGTGAGGATCATTCACCGTTGGAGGTGGTTACAAGACTGTTGAGCATTAAGTCAGATTTTAACATGTCGCAAGAATGCTACAACCGAGTGTTGGAGTTGATTATAGAGATCTTGCCGGCGGGTGCTAAGTTGCCTAAAGACTTCTACCGGTCTAAGAGGATGGTGAGATCGCTCTGGATGGGATACAAGAAAACCGATTCCTGTCGTAATGGATGCATGCTGTACTACAAAGACGACAAGGACGCAAATGTGTACAGATTTTGTGGTGCTGATCGCTACAAGACAACTAGTACAGGAAGGTCTACCGGTACAAGAAGATCGATCGATTCAATGTACTACTTGCCTTTAACGCCGCGGTTGCAAAAATTATTTATGGTGAAAGAGACGGCCGAAAATATGAGTTGGCACATGCGAGAACAGATTGAAGGAGTGTTGGATCACCCATCCGATGGAGAAGCGTGGAAGCACTTTGATCGAGTGTATCCTAATTTTGCTTCAGATCTGCGTAATGTCAGGTTGGGACTATCTTCTGACGGTTTTACTCCTTTTGGTCTTTCGGGAAACCAGTATTCGTGCTGGCCTGTGATTGTCACTCCGTATAACCTACCGCGCGCCTTGGATGTGCATGAAGACTCAGTACATGTTTCTAACCGTTATAATTCCTGGTCCGAACAATCCCAAGAGGAACATTGACGTGTACTTACAGCCTTTGATATATGAGTTGAATCAGTTATGGAAAGTAGGCGCTAACACGTACGATGTTTCCAGGAAGCAAAATTTTCAGATGAAGGCAACCCTTATGTGGACCATCAACGACTTTTCAGCCTATAGAATGTTATCTGGATGGAGCACTCATAGCCGACTCTCATGTCCGTATTGCATGGACTGTAGTAAGGCTTTCCGCTTGAAACACAGAGGAAAACCGTGCTTCTTTGATTGTCATCGACAATTTCTGCCAAAAAATCATCCGTTCAGAAGGAACATGAATGCATTCTGTGCCGGCGTTGTAGAGAAGGGTGATCCACTGCCAAGGTAGTACGGAGCCACGATATGGGAGGATGTTAAAGATTTTCCAAGTGCTATCGAAGATCCTACAACTGGATACAAGTGCTATGGATTTAGTAGAGATCATAACTGGACAAAGAGGAGCATATTCTGGGATCTGCCATACTGGAGTACCAATCTGATCAGACATAATCTTGATGTCATGCATATTAAGAAGAATGTGTTTGATAACATAATTAATACTGCGATGGACGTAAAGGGAAAAACGAAAGACAATCTCAAGGCCAGGTTGGACTTAGAAGAAATATGCAAACGCCCTGCGTTGCATTCGATACAGCAGAATGGAAAACAGTTCCTGCCGAAGTCAATTTTCTCGCTGGATAAGGAGAATAAAGTGAGACTTTGTCAGTGGATCCAGGGCCTAAAATTTCCAGACGGATATGTGTCAAATCTGAGAAGATGTGCCGATCCGAAGGAAAACAAATTGACGGGTATGAAGAGCCACGACTGTCACGTATTCATGGAGAGGTTAATTCCGATTACATTTCGGGAATTCTTACCGCAGGCAGTTTGGGATCCTTTGACGGAGCTTAGCATATTCTTCAGGGATCTTTGTTATAAGAAATTGCTCGTTGATCGTCTAGAAAAGTAAGAGAAGGACATTACGGTAACACTATGCAAGCTAGAGAGGGTTTTTTCTCCTGGATTCTTCGACTCTATGGAGCATTTGCTGATTCATCTATCCTATGAGGCACGTGTTGGTGGACCCGTCGAATATCGATGGATGTACCCGTTCGAGCGACATTTGAATCACCTAAAAAGAAAGGTAAAAAATAAGGCACGGGTCGAGGGTTCTATTTGTGAAGCCTATGTTCTCGAGGAGATTATAAACTTTTGTTCGATGTATTTCAAGCCTCATGTTGCAACTAATAGAACGAGAGCTTCTAGAAATGACGACGGAGATCATGAAAGTAATGATACAATACTGAAGGTATTCAATGCTCTAGGAAAGCCATCGGGTAAAATGAAGAAGAGATATCTGAACGATGATGAGCTAAGGGCTGCTCAGGTGTATGTATTACTCAACTGCGACGAGGAGGAAGTAGAGAAACTGGAGGGGTAAGTAAATAATACGTCTATATTATTTTAATAATGTTGATTATTATACTATTATATTAATTGCACGATGTTGTTTTCAGTTTATTTAATGTTGATGTGAGGTCAGGTAGGCCACACATAACAGAAGAAGAACTAGAACAAAAAATGAAGCATTATTTTCCATCATGGTTGAGTGCATATGTAAGACTTCAGAACTCTGTAATTACCTTTCTGTATGCACTTGATTGAGAATGAGCTTAATTGCTTCTTTCGTGGTATTTAGGTCGATCGTCCATACGCAAGACTTGAGAATGAGTCTATTAGAACGCTAGCCAAGGGACCAATTTATGCTGCAAAAATATGGCCAAGCTACTGTGTTAATGGGTTTAGGTTCAAGTCAACAACTTGCCCGATCAGAGACAACTTTGTGGATATCGACTCCACCAAAAATAGCTGTTTGTGTATCAGATCTTCGAACTACAAAGATGTTGATACGGGCAATGATTTCTATGGCGTGCTACGGGAGATCGTGGAGCTGACATATAGTTATGGAATAGAGCCTGCTAAGATTGTGTTATTCAGGTGTGATTGGTTCGATCCGATTGAAGGTCAAGGTTGGAAAGTAGACAAGCACGGTCTTGTTGATATAAACTATCGGCGTCGATATCAAGCCTATGAACCATTTGTCCTATCAAGTCAGGCTCAGCTCGTGTACTTCACAAGTTATCCTAAACGGGGAACAACAAGGTCGGACTGGTGGGCAGTATGCAAGACCAAAGCTAGAAATACCTTTGAGGTTGACGATATAGCTTATCAACAGGATGAACTACCTCTTGTAACAAATATTATAGAAGTGGACACGACGGAAGTTCCTCATTACACATCTAATTGTGTAGAAGAAGTAGAATTATCTGAAGAGGAAGATGCAGATGAAAGTGGAGATGTAGAGGAGGAAGAAGAAGAAGAAGAAGATGAGCTAAACAAACTAGATGAATTTTCAGAAGATGATTAAAATCTGTGATGTCTATCATATAAATATGTATTTTTGTAATAATAAATCTGTGAAACTTTAGTGACACTTTTATCTGTGACCATGATATTTTTCAAAAATCTGTGATGTCTATCATATAAATATGTATTTTTGTTTTATTGTCATATGTTATTATCAGGTATGACTAGACCAGGAGGACAATGCGGAGGATTTTACATTAGACAGTCCCGTCAGCCTCGGCCTGGGTATGGAGAGGGCAGTTCCGTACCCTCATCCTCATCTCCGAGTACGCCATTGTACCGTTCTGTCCCCGGTCCATTACCGGGACAGGGCAGTTCCAGCAGGTTGCCGACTCCTCCCTCGTCGTCCAGCCTTCCTGATCCCGAGTCCAGCATTCCTGATCCCCCGTCCAGCATTCCTCCTGTCAACAGCTCTATGGGGGGAGCCGACGCCGAGCATATGGAGGACGGCGATCAGACTGATCCTTCCCAGGCAGGAGGTGAGAGCAACCCTCCATGCGCTCCCCCGGGCGAGACGCGTATGGAGATTTGGATGGACGGGCCTATGAAGTAAGTTAATTAATTAATATATATTTCTCAAATGATTATATGTACATATATATTCATGAAAAATTATTATTGTATAGATATCGGCCTTCTGCAGTATAGAGACAGCTGGGGGTATTTCTGAGGCAGAACTATGGTGGGCCTTGGATTAACTACTCAGATGCTTCCGTAGATAGGAAGGCCTTTTAGTTCGCCCACTTCAAGGTAAAAAATTTGTTTATTTTTAAATTTTAATAATCATTTGTGTATATTACACAACTTTTGTATTTCACTTATAGAGGACCTATTTCTATCCACTACACCGGACGGCGAGGATCGATGGCCAATTTTCTGCCGTCACAGCCAAGCTCATCCGGGATGCGATCCACGACCAGAAGTGTCGTGAACGCTCCGGAGAGTCGATCCATGGTTGGATCACGCCAGATCAGTGGGCTGCGATGAAGGCTAGATTCAGCGAGCCCAAGTACCAGGAGCGGTCTGATAAGGCCAAGGTGGCGCGATCGAGCGCCGGTTAGTGGTGTGGTGGCTCCATTCCGATGACGTAGTATTTTTGTCGTCTGGTACATTTCCTTTGACGAACATTAATTTATATATAGTTCGATAGAATGTTTAATACTAGTAATAGATAATATATTTTAACAGGTAAAAAGGGTGAGGACCCGAACATGGTGACCATCTTCCTCGTCATCCATCGGAGGGCTGGGGAGTTCATTGACGAGAGGGCGACGCGGGCATATGTACGTTCTATTCTTTATATTAATTTACTATAATTTAGAAAATAGAAAAATAGATATCAATATAGACTTTAGCAAACACTTACACGTTAGCAAACATGTTCTAGGCCGAGTTTGTTCGGCTACAGGAGGAGACGGCTGCTGCTGCTGCTGCTAGTGCACAAGCAGAGGGAGGGGCTGGTACTTCCTCCCAGCCGCCTACAGCTCCATCGCCGGACGAGCTCTGGATGACCGCCGTTGGCGGTCTTCAGAAGGGTACGTACTACGGTACGGGATCCTACGGCGCGTATTTGGCTTCGGAGTCATCCTAGGCCCCTTCTGTCAGTGCGCAGTCTCCGGCTTCACAGGCGTCGTCACGAGCTGAGGATGTTCGTCGTCAGTTTGAGGAGCTGTGTCGCGAGTTGCAGCAGCAGATTTCTGATGCGATCGAGCGACGATCCGACCCTCCAATTGTCACCGAACGATTTGATGCGGTCGAACGCAGTATACAGGAGCTGATGAGTCTGTATCAGGCTACAGCTGCCAGCTTGCACACGCTCACCGAGTCTATGCAGCGCACAAAGCGTGGATAGGTCGAGCTGGAGGGATCGCAGAGGAGCATGTCTGCCTCACTCACTCAGGTTTTGGCTTCGCTTGAGGCGAGTACTGGGAGGATGGTGAGTACCCTTGCTATTTACGGTGAGCGACTGTAAGAGCTGGAGCAGATACGTCCTTCCGGTCCATCGACGGCACCGACTCCAGACATTGCACTGCCTCCTACTCCCCCTACGGTACAGCTCACTCAGGAGCAGTATGACTACATTCTATCCTACTTGCGCGACAGGGGTCTGCAGTAATTTTATTGATTTTTTTATGACTTGTATGTATTGGCCCTATGGGCAAATTGTTTATTGGTATACTTTTGTTTGTACACTTGGTGGAAGACTTTTTATCATCTTCCATTTTTATTTGACTTTATTGGATGTTTGTGAGGATGTGTGTCTGTTATATTTACTTTGCACTGCCTCCTATTTTTATTGTGATATTTACTTTGTGATATCTGCGACGGGGATGACAAATATACCTACGCTGGGTTAGAAGCGATGATCTGATATACAAAGGAGGTGCTGCCGAAATTTTAAAAAAATATAATGTGTATTTTTGTTATGCTGTGTGTCTGTGTTTACAGTGAATGTGAAATGCAGTGTTCGGAACCATCGACAGTTTCGATTACTGTTGTATGTTTTATCTTGGATAGAAAGAGCAACAGTTCAGGGTGTACTTCTGAGAGCTTCATTTTCACGTCCTTCACTTTCTCCGGACGTCGTAAAGGTTCCCGAGAAGGTGAAGGACGTGAAGAGGAAGCTCTGAGAAGTGCATCCTGAACTGTTGCTCTTTCTATCCAAGATAAAACATAGAACAATAAGCGAAACTGTCGATGGTTCGAACACTGCACTTCACATACACTGTAAACACAGATACACAGCATAACAAAAATACCAATTATATATTTTAAATTTTTTTATAATATCTGCGACGTATAGCGACGTTCTGCGACGGACAGCGACGGAACGTACTCGTCGCTATACGTCGCTAAATAGTGACGTAACGTCGCTAGACGTCGCTAAACGGCTGACGTGGGATATGACAACCTGTCAGTGGGCGTCGCTAAATTTGTCGCTAGGCGTCGCTAAAGTGCCCACGCGGCTGCCATGCCATGTCATCATATATAAAGTTTACCGCTTCGCAACGTGGTCGCTGTACGTCGCTATTTTGTCGACGTAACGTTACGTCGCTATCTGTCGCAAAGTTTGCGACGTCTAGCGACACTAAATGTGACATCGCAAATAGCGACATTTTGCGACAAAATTGTCATCTGTGACATGCCTATACGCGACGTCCAATTTTCGTCGCTAAATACGTCGCAAATAGCTTTTAGCGACGGATTTTCCTTATTTAGCGATGTTTTCTGACGTCGTTAAAAAGGGTTATTTTAGTAGTGTATTTTCATATTTTCAAAGTATCTGTCTAGAAATTATTTTGATTAATATAGTTTTCAACTATAATAAATATTTTTCAAAAACTTATTTATTTATATATATATAATTTCTTTTGAATATCTATTCTTATCCATGACCAATCGTTTGTTTCCTATCCTATGGTGAATCTCAAACTTTCTTATATTGTCCCTAACTGATTTGACGATTCCGGACTCAATGACATAACCCGTTCCATCGTCTAAGATCATCTTGTGTCGTTTTGACATTCGAGACTACTTCTGTGCCGATATGATCATATCACGCCGATCAACTTTAAATCAAAATGAGAGGTCGTCTTGCGTAGTTGTAAGACCGAAGGCGATCTTATGTCACCTTTATTGTACCACACCAGGCAGCTCACCAGGCATCGTAACAGGCAAGTATACCTTGCTAATTAACTGTCAAATTATTTATTTTCTGTATTATTTATTTTGTTTCATATTGTTAGTTTCCTTTGTTATAAATTGCACGTCCAAGCCATACTTGGGTGCAAGCGACTTATCTAGTCATTTTATTTTATTATATACATGTTAACTTAGTGTTAGCGGACTACCTTCTTGTTAGGGGATATCCTTATATCTCCTTTAGCTGTGACACTCAAACTACACGGTTTAAGACATGTGGTAGGGGCACGACTTATTAACTAGCTATCTCTAAAGTCGTGTGACAGTAGATATTCGTAACTGCTATGACTAGGGTTTTAGAGACTCAAGCAGTTACAAAACTGGACGAGCCATGGACATGACTTGAACAGTGTGGGAAATATTGGGGGAGGATAGTCGCTAGTGCGTATGGGAATCCAAACAGGTAAACCATAGTCTCCGGATGGAACTGTGGCGATTTATTTGCAGATGCCTTCTGACGTTTTAGACGTTACGGACGGATACAGATGACTGGATGCCAGTTACGTACACATAGCCTAAAATCCCACCCATGCGCATGAAAGTTGTCCTCTAAATTGCACATTAGGCGGTTAGAATCTCCTTTGCATATTTGTGTCTAGAATAGTCTTTTATATATTATTTATTATTCTGACAGTTCATATTAGCTTGTTCTTCCTATATCTTGCTACGTCCGTCTGAGGACCTGGTTTTTTCCCAGGTGTGTGCTTTCATGATTCACTGCAGGTGTTCTAGCCAAGGCCGCGATCTTCTTCATTCCTTCGAAGACGCTTGCGCTTGGTTCGTCTTGCCATTTTTATCGCTCGATTTTTTGTATATTTCTTTCATTCTGATAGTTGGTAGTGGACTTTGTCTCCGCCTAACGATTGTATTATAGATATTCAAGTTAATTTCTATATTATTATTCCTATCATTGTGGATGAGATTTAGTTGTCTTGGATTACTACATTTTATAGCTTATGTATGCATACGAGGTCCATGTATTTCGTATGTATACAGCTGGCATGTCTACGTTCCTAGTCCTACGAATATTGGGACTGGGGCGTTACATGTTTTTGTGGTGGCCCATGCAGGTTAAGATAAATTGTTTGGTTACTTTACCGTACCAAGCAAGCCTGCGTATAGGATTAGAGTCTAGAATGTCATCCACATACTTGACCGCCTTCTCCTCGAGTTGCATCTTGCTTGATCCCTTCTATCGTGATTCGTGCCCTTCTTTCGTGCTTGATAGAGATTAATAGGGTAACCCATACTAGGTGGACATGACCCATTGTTCCATCACCCTACTAGTTTAGCTCTTGTAAGTTGGGTAGAATGCCTCATGACCTAGCATAAGACTTCATCCTTATGACTCACTATAGTAGATACTAAGTGGATTACTTAGACTATAAATCTTTAAGGACCATTCCTGATCGGTCAACCAGAGCCTTAGACAAGGAGAAAATAGGTCGACTGTATAGGCGCCAAACAAGACTTAGATTCTTAAGGAGTTCGACCTAATTCTAGTATCTTTCAATAATAATCTCACGTGTCTATATTTTACAATCTTGACTAAATGTTGGTACTATAGCCTAGTTTTGCAAGTTTAACCGTTATCAAACTTGTTCAAGATACATGTTATTGAGCGCGCACTCACTAACATATTGTCTAATCAAAATCGGTGCATGATGGTCTAATCAACCGAGTGCACTTTGGTTCGCTTTTATTTATCGTTCTACGTGGATGGGGACATAGCTAAACTTGTCCTCTAGAGTCCCATCTGCGACAGCCTTGGCAATTCTTTTTGAAATTACACACTCGCCTTTGAACCACATATTGATATTGGAAAGCAAATTCTTTGGACCCATATTGGTTTTCGTCTTTCACCTATTTAGATAAAGACTCATACTTGATAGATAAATCCAAAGTATCACCTTAGTTGCCCCACCATCTATTGCCAAGATAGTTAACCATGGACTAACCTAGGTGACTCCAATCTCGTCTCAAGTTACAGGCCATTTTCTTCAACTCTCAATCTATTATCATGACTTTCTAAATTGTTTAAAACCTAGGAAGGATTAGAACCATTTTTTTCCTTAACCATCCTTCTAAAAACCTAGACGAGTATCTTCTTCCTAGGAAATCACCTATCCTTAATCTCAAATCAATTTACCACCCCTTACTGACCATTAATCTTCGTCTCTTCTTGCGTTAACACGCGACCATCAATTACTCCCCAAATTAAATTTGTGATTTATTTCCGTAGTTATCGAAATCACGATTTTCTAGTGAACGTCGTAACTTGATTGTTCCTCATTGACATGCCCTTCTATCCTCTCAACCCCCAAGTTATTTTTAATTTCGAGGACGAAATTCTTGTAAGTTGGGTAGGATGTAAAACCCCTAAATTTCTACTAAATTTTTATCGATTTTGGAACTGATTTAATTTTTTTGTATTGTACGTCGCGTAGTCGTATTGTACGTTGTGCGCAAACGACGTATTTCGTAATTGTTCATCGAGTGCGAATATGTACGAGCGTACATATTTTTAGAAAAATATTTTTATTTTATTTTTATAGTTCAAAATAATTTATATAATAAATACTTGCTATCGTACAAAAATTGCTAAGTTTGTTCTTTTCATTTTAAAGGCCCTTCAGTTATAATAATAAATAATATTTTTATTAGAAAGATATATTTATACGAATATTATTTGTGCATACATATATTTTTCATAATTATCTATTACATTATTTTTAAATAATAATTTTCAAAATTATTATTATTAGTATTTTTGGAAAAACATATTTTGAAATTATGGTGGCAATTTAAATCTTTGATTTGATTTATGGATTAATTTAAATAGTTAAAGATATAAATTATATTTAATTTGAGTTGAGATGATCTAGATTTAAATTGGAATTTGATTTAATTTAGATTTGATTGATTTAAATTTAATAATTTAAATTATCTGTTTGGGATTAAAATAAATCCTAATATTTATCCAACTGAGCATTCCCACATCCTATAAATAGGCAGGTACTCCTCCATAAATTCCTCACATCCAAAAATTCTCTCCACAAATAATTCCCAACCATCCGTGCATCGTGTCCGTGTACGTGTCCACTATCTTATTCCATATTTTACATATATAATTTCATCCCCCGTGTCGACAACCCCGACACGATTTAATAAATTCCTAATCCTAATCCTGTCCTAGCTAATTCCGGCCAGCCACCTCGACAGAGCAGACCCGACCATCATCATCATGGCTCCTCCTCTTCCGCCAGTCCCGTCCAACCCGTACAATCTCGACCACCCTACCAAAGCCAGCCATCACCGCGGCTACTGCCTCGGCAACCAAATACCCAAACGACCAGTCTCAGCCAAAACAACCATCGCCCCTGCCCGGCACCACCACCGTGGCCAGCCTCCCAACAACCAGCCACCCTTCCGTCGACAATCCCTCCATCCACACCATCAGAATCCGACCACCACCGTCGCCGCGATCCCCCCATCTTTCCAGGACCACACCCTGGTCGACCCAACAACGACACAACAAGAAAAGCAAAGACAAACCCTAACCCTAAAACTCACCTGGCCTTCGGCTTCCTCCGTCTCGTCTCTCCGTGAGCGACGCATTGCCCGGACTTCTTCGACACGCCACCACGAGTAGCCAAGATCCGGCTCACCGCTCGTCGCCCGATCCCCATCTTCTCCCTCCATGTCTCCCAGCCGAGACCAGCGCCATGGCCGGCGCACTTCACCACGGCCCCCATCGGCCGGAGCTCCACCGTTGGTAACCCATTTTCCCCCTTCGCCTCCTTTCCTCTCTGCCGCTTCCCCAGGATCACACGCCCGACGCCGAGTCCTCCACCGACGCCAAGGCACAGACCGCTGCCGCCTTCTCGAACGCCCCGCCTCCCCACTTCGATCCCTCCGCTCACAAACCCTATCTTCGCCCTATTACCGTCCCCTCCTCTCTCCTACTTCCCTGCCGACCTCTGCCCGAGCATGGTGAGCTCCCTTCGCCGAGCCTCCGGCTCATCGCTCCCCATCCCGTTCCCTTTTCTTCGCCGGTGCAGCCGCCTCCGACTCTCGCTCGCCCCCTCTCGATCTACTCCCCAGTACCCACCCTTGCAGCTATGCCCACGACCCAGCGCACCGCGCCACGTCACGCCCGACTCTTCCGGCGCCGGCGATCGACACTGAGCAAAACCCCCGCTCCCTCTTCATCTCGTCTTCCCTCTCTCTCCTCTCTTCCTTTCTTCTGAATGTTTGGGATGGTAGTGATCGGTTATACATTCATTATTATTATTATTATTATCATTATGTTATTATTATTATTAGTTAATAGTATTTTATTGTTATTATTATTATTATGATTATTTGTTGTTGTTTGGTATTTTTGTTTTTGGTTCATTAATTGTTTCTTTTTTTGTATCAGTTATTATTATCATCTCATGCTTTATTAAATATATATAATTAATATCTCAAAAATATATTGTTGTATTATGGTATTTCAAGTATGGCTTTTGACTTCAAAATTAATTATCGTAATATTTTCTAAAAATATAGTTTGACCGAGGATATATTTTCATATTTTCAAAGTATCTGTCTAGAAATTATTTTGATTAATATAGTTTTCAACTATAATAAATATTTTTCAAAAACTTATTTATTTATATATAAAATTTCTTTTGAATATCTATTCTTATCCATGACCAATCGTTTGTTTCCTATACCATGGTGAATCTCGAACTTCCTTATATTGTCCCTAACTGATTTGACGATTCCGGACTCAATGACATAACCCGTTCCATCGTCTAAGATCATCTTGTGTCGTTTTGACATTCGAGACTACTTCTGTGCCGATATGATCATATCACGCCGATCAACTTTAAATCAAAATGAGAGGTCGTCTTGCGTAGTTGTAAGACCGAAGGCAATCTTATGTCACCTTTATTGTACCACACCAGGCAGCCCACCAGGCATCGCAACAGGCAAGTATACCTTGCTAATTAACTGTCAAATTATTTATTTTTTTGTATTATTTATTTTGTTTCATATTGTTAGTTTTTTTTGTTATAAACTGCGCATCCAAGCCATACTTGGGTGCAAGCGACTTATCTAGTCGTTTTATTTTATTATATGCATGTTAACTTAGTGTTAGCGGACTACCTTCTTGTTGGAGGATATTCTTATATCTCCTTTGGCTGTGACAATCATACTACACGGTTTGAGACATGTTGTAGGGGCACGACTTATTGACTAGCTATCTCTAAAGTCGTGTGACGGTAGATATTCGTAACTGCTATGACTAGGGTTTTAGAGACTCAAGAAGTTACAAAACTGGACGAGCCATGGACATGACTTGAACAGTGTGGAAAATATTAGGGGAGGACAGTCGCTAGTGCGTATAGGAATCAAAACAGGTAAACCATAGTCTCCGGATGGAACTGTGACGATTTATTTGCAGATGCCCTCTAACATTTTAGACGTTACGGACGGATACAGATGACTGGATGCCAGTTACGTACACATAGCCTAAAATCCCACCCATGCGCATGAAAGTTGTCCTCTAAATTGCACATTAGGCGGTTAGAATCTCCTTTGCATATTTGTGTCTAGAATAGTCTTTTATATATTATTTATTATTCTGACAGTTCATATTAGCTTGTTCTTTCTGTATCTTGCTACGTCCGTCTGATGACCTGGTTTTTTCCCAGGTGTGTGCTTTCATGGTTCACTGCAGGTGTTCTAGCCAAGACCGTGATCTTCTCCATTCCTTTGAAGACGCTTGCGCTTGGTTCGTCTTACCATTTTTATCGCTCGATTTCTTGTACATTTCTTTCATTGTGATAGTTGGTAGTGAATTTTGTTTCCGCCCAACGATTGTATCATAGATATTCAAGTTGATTTATATATTATTATTCCTATCATTGTGGATGAGATTTAGTTATCTTGGATTACTATATTTTACAGCTTATGTATACATACGAGGTCCATATATTTCGTATGTATACAGCTGGCATGTCTACGTTCCTAGTCCTACGTATATTGGGAC
Source organism: Iris pallida (assembly GCA_029216955.1). Lineage (NCBI taxonomy): Eukaryota > Viridiplantae > Streptophyta > Magnoliopsida > Asparagales > Iridaceae > Iris > Iris pallida. The sequence goes on from JANAVB010037420.1 coordinate 8,919,024, forward strand.
TGGGGCGTTACATGTATGCATCGAAAGACGCATACGAAAGTTGCGGATGTGTTGGCTTCGACGGAACTCGAATTGGTTGCGTGTGCACGACGAATTCGAGACTTATCGATCGAAGAACGTCGTATCAGCCAATTTGTAAACTAGCCAATTATTTTGTGCACGTTCGTCAACTCGAGACAAAACTTACGCCATTAGGACCTCGACGTTTTTATGGTCATCTGAGCCAAGTTTGGTCTGATTCTGTGAAGGTTGACCGAAACGCTATTTTGACGAGCCAGCGATCCGATCCAACGGACGAATTTATGCATGGTCCACCGGAATCAAATTTTGGACATACAATTGGATTCGTATCGTCAAACCAGATCCGTAGACATATGTTATGCTCTAATTATCGCTTAATAAAAATTAATAAATAATGGTAATGCTAATCAAATAATTTTTCATAAAAATCCATGGAAAATTTTTGCAAATTCAAATTTTGAATTTACCAACTCAAATTGGTGATGTATCAAGATGAGAGGGTATGTGGCATACCATAAGCATAGGTGGCATTCACCTATGACATGTGGCACATAACTTGCCACATGTCTCCGAGCATGGAGAGAACCCTCTCCATGAGACACCTCTCACTTCCCCTCCATTATTTCTTCTCCATCTTCTTCCTCTACACACACATACATACAAATCACTCCACTCCTCTCTTCCCTCTTCTTACTGCTGCTTCTGTGACTATTGCTGCTGCTACTGCTATTACTGTTGCTACTGCCGCTGCCTCACCGCCGGCCACCCGCTGTCGCCGACGACCGCCGAGAACACCGCCGTCACCGGCCACCCCGCCGCCGGCCACCACCACCTCCAGCACATCTAGCACCTCCTCCTTCTCCTCCTCCTCTTTCACAACACAAAAACCTAGGTAAAGTCCTTTATTTCCTTCCAATTTCAATTCTAGGTCAAAAGGAAGTTGGGGTTTATGTATATATATATATATATATATATATATATATATATATATATATATATATATATATATTGATAAATCTTTGTATTGGGTCATGTTAGGAAGAAATTGGGAGAGTATGCACAAGACCTAGGTCATCTTTCAAATCAAGGCAAGTCCTCCCTCTCTCCTCATCTTAAAAATTGTTCAAATTAAATTCTTAATTTTATTGAATTTGTATGTTTGTTTTCATTTATGGAATTTAGGTAAATTTATTGCAAATTCAATTTTGTGAGAACCAAACATGGTTATAAGTAGTAGGATATTGAAAGAATTCGTTTGGGGACAAATTTGTTCCATATGCATAATTGAATATATTAACACTTGAATGAATATGTAGGACAAAACACAAATGGACACTTGAACGAATATATAGGACACAATACAAATGGACACTTGAATAAATGTGTAGGACACAATCCAACTTGGACACAACAAGGGGGTACAACACCTTCAAATGAATATACAATATGTGGACACATTACACTTTCAATAAATATACCATATGGACACAACACACTACGAATGAATATACAATTTGGACACGATATGTAGACACATCACACTTTGAATAAATAAACAATACGGACACTTCGAATGAATGTACAAGTTGGACACAACATGCGGACACAATATGAAAGGACACATTTGAAGGACAACTATGTCAATAGACACGACACATGGGACACGGAATGAACACACTTATACATGATTATAGAAAAGGACAAGCATGAATATATTGGCATAACCTACGCCTATGAATACGAGTTTGTATTTATGTGTGTTCTCAAAATGATGAGGATACTACCTATCAATCTATATATATACACTCAACATAATTGCCTCTATATAAAATATATTTATACATTAATCAAATCCATGAAAATTTTATACATTGGAGGTTCTATGGATTATGAATATGTATGTGAACTAATTAAGGCTTGATTCTAATTAATTGTAAATCAAGGAAATTTGTCATACTATCAAAATTATATAATATTACAATTCTTTCCAAAATTGCAATTATGCCTAAATGACTCATTTTGTAACAAAATTGTAATTAGAACTATTGTACATAAATACCAAAACATTAGGGTAGTTCACTTGTTAGGTTTTTCAAAAAAATTTGCCTCAAGAAGCCAAAATGTGACACGGAAAGCCCTAGATTTAATTTTGTAGTAATTGATACTAAACCAATAATGGTATTATATAGTGATACAAAATAAATTGATTTTGGGTATTATTATGTTACTAACAATTTTATCTCTTGAATGATTAGCATTTAAATAAGCAAATCGCCGGAATTAAATTATTGCTTGCTTACAAACGTAAGCAAGTTTTATCAATTTGAATATATATATTAATTACGTAGTTTCGGTGTTGAGAGTTGCTCACCGAAGGGGTCGGCAAACCCGGATTTCTATTATTACGTATTATGTCTCCTCAAATTTTTCGGAGTCAACAAATAAAGAGTAGACTCTGCCAAAATTTTCAAAATTTCAAGAGAGTGCAAAATTCTCGACCTTTAGAGGAATTGGGTGATTCCCGTAAATTTAGAAATAATTTAGAATATGTATGACACAGGACACGCGTCAAGTAGGTACAATTTAAATTAAATTCTCTATAATCTTGTTCTGTGGAAATATATGAGTATATTATCCTACTTGGGAGTTCCGTGTCTAAACGCTAATTTGAAACAATTGATTTCTAAGACAGTTCAAACGGACATATGCAACATGCACCCTAGCATCTCAGATAGGTAAATTATCTATTAATGAGATCATGGCAATAAAATACAGTAATTGTAATAATTAGTTAGAAAGCATTGGGCGGGGGAGAACAACCCAAATATCACCTATATACTTCTGCAGCATAATTAAACCAAAGCAGATCAGTACATTAGCTCATTTATAGGGCCATAAGAATTGAGTATGTGAGGCTTAGCTCACTTAGCCCATGAGAGGCAAGGCCAGATTTGTAATAACCGTGCCATCCATTTAGCCCATGAGAGGCAGGGCCGAATTTAATTTCGTGCCATCCGATATTTGCATCAATTTCGACAACAACATCAAATTGGTGATTTTCTAAGTCCAGAAGAGACTTAGTACATATAAGCCCAGGAGAGGCAGGGCCGAATTCTAAGCACCGTGCCACCAAGTCACAGCCTGATCCCAGGTATATGGGATTATTGTCGGAAAAGCTGGTTAGGAGGATATTCAAAAGGGTTGTTCTCAAATTTGTATTTCATTCAGGAAATATATATATATTCTTGTTCGAGTATGCATGTTAAGTGTCTATGCTAGAGAAAAAGGATAATAGTATTGAGGAATTCAATTTATATTCATAAAAGTAAATCTAACTTCCTAAATTTCGATATATATTATTTATTTCAAAATCTCTACCACATTTTCATTTTTTTAATCGTTCTTGACCGAGGACTTGTTGTTGTTTTTAAGTGATACAATTATTTGTTGACTATGAGAAGATGACATTTCTGCGGAAACATTACCTCTATATGACGAAGACAATATTGAGGAATAGACTGTCTGGAGAATCTCAAGAGATGGCAACCAACATTTTATAGTCAGTCGTATGTAAAATATCTCGTTGTAACAGACTTGTAATAATGTACTCTTAGAAAACACTTGATGTATAATATAGTTGTACTTATGTACATGAATGTAATAATTTATTGTATTTTCCATTCTGATGTTTTACGGGCGACAATCGCAAATTCGACGCGTAGCCCGGGGATGTGTTTATGACGTCGTCGTTGAATTTTGGATGCGGGACATGATACTTCTTTTAGTGGGGGTCCATGCAGGTGTCACGACCCGCACCCTAGTGTAAGGGCACGAGAAGTGGGTACGTCCAGCCTACGACGCAGTGTCGGCGGTAGAACATTATCCTAGGTCGCATATATACATCTAACAGTTAAAGGTACTTGCACAGTTTACCGAATGGAGAAACAATATAAGATGTACAATCTCAATAACAACTAAGGAAGAAGTACGACTAATAGATAGATATGATCTGAAACCACAAACTGAAACATAAACAAGAGAGAGGTCTAAGTGTCTAAGGTAATATCTCCACAACATCCAGAATAACACAAGGTCCCAATAATACAACTCCAGAACACAAAAACAAGAAGAAGGAAAATAACAAAATAAACTATCTACTCTAAGCAGTAGTGTCATCCTCAGCAGCTACCTGAACCACGGGGTTCAGGTTGCGAGTGTCGTCTATGCCTGCTCCATAGTAGGTAGGACAGAAAGCCTCATCCTCGTCCTCTGTAATATTTTTAACATGTCCGGTCAGGACAGGAGCGAGCACAATACATCTCAACAATTCATATCATGACAGGAATGTAAATCTAACAATAGAATAAGATACATGAAACGCAATAAAAAAATGTACATAAATTAAGAGAGATAGTTGTAACTTGAAATATCTACTATAAATAAGTAACTGTAAGTGACTAGTGAATTAGAGTACAAGATAGACATATGAATGGCTGGGAATGATTCATGATTATACTACGGAATTGATTCTTGATTACGATACTTGGGATTATTCACATGACTATTTCTACTACCCCATCCCCAAATCGATACACAAGTATCCTTTCAATTTATGTTAAGATTCATTGTCACGCCCCGCCCCCATAGGAGCGATCGTCCTCGCTAAGGCGTGATGCCGCACGAGCCTAGATTGCTCTCGTACAAGGCGGGTTCCATACCGGTCGATTTCAGCGGCTACGACGGAACCGTCGCACAGAAGTCCCAAGTAGAGACATTGAATAATAGCAGCGAAAATTTAGAACAAACACAAGTTATTCAAAAGAAGCTCTTTATTGATATTGAAATATAGATTACAAAGGGCGTAAGGCCAAGATTACAAGTCTCTCAAGCTCACTCAAGCTCACATTACAAGTCACTCAGCTCTCTCTCATCTCTCAATACATGTCTTGAGCCGACGGATACTTTGGAAGGCGACGTCCATACATTATGTCACATATAAGTCTTGACTCCATGCGGCCGCACGCTTCGAATCGCCAAGGAACTCTGTGCCTCGACGCATCCAAGCGAGCTCCGTGCCACGAGCTTCTACTTGTGCCTGCATATAAAAACTATGTGGGTGTCAGTACTCAACTATACTGGTGGAGTGAGCTCCTCGTCCACCCATACAAAACCAACACGTTTGATTTACTTTGTACAACATAGTTCCTTCTTATCAATTGTCTTTCTAGTCTTGTCTTACTATCAGTTTTATGACGGACGCCTTGGCATACTTGTGTCTGAGGACCATTCCGTGCTTCCACAACGACGTTAACTCATACTTTCCCTTAGACCCTTCTCGTGCCAATAATGTTAACCTATCAAGTCGTGTTTGCATTACGGCCATAATCAGAGACGTTACTATACGATAGACTCCATTTCTGTGTGACCGTACTATCGTACCGATAACTTTATTATCCTTGCCTCAAGACCTTCTTGTGCTTGCAATGTCAACACACCGACTCATACTTGTCTTTCGTGCCATACTCTGTGACGTAACGACTCGATCGTTCCATGAACTCGACTCGTGCTTTAATATCTCTGAGGCAGCACCTTCTCGCTTAGTCTTGCCTATACTTGTGTTGTGACAACGCGACCGTGCCTCATATTTCGAGGTCGTGCCAAGCAACTCAACGTAACTTCACCCAACTTGTCCTACGACCCTTCTCGACTTAACTTGCAACAGCTCTAGCCTAACTCATGCAACTCTATGCCAACGACTTAACACTCGATGCCACATATCGTGCCAAAGCATGTCGCCTTTGTTGTAGCCAAATCTTAGGTCCAGACATTGTGTTCTCTAACTGCATACACATTCAACTCAACTCAGTCCAAAGGCACACACGCGAATTATCGCCCGTTCCAACACATCTATATGAATGGTCACTAGTATTAACTAGCCATCGTGGACATAGCCTGACATTCGGGACCCTTGTACCGTAGGTAGCGATCCCCGATGCAAGTCCCCGAGCTACCAATTTCCTATTATCCAGCTCGGCTATAACCTGTTTCTTCCTAGGCCGAGTCGGTCCCGTGGCCCCGGGTTGCCGCTCGAAGAAACCATCGTCCTTGTCGACAAGTTGTCCATGACCACGCGCCTACGCTAACTTCTAGACTTAACGTAATTGTATGGTCTCATCATCATCACTTAGTTCCTTTTCATTACTTCTTTCACTTTTTACACTTCTTTTGCAGAGCCCAAACTAGGGTTGCCTCGGCGACTGAACTACAGTCCCGATATATTTTCTCTCGGCGACTAACCATCGCTTAGACTTGACATTTCTTTGAAACTCCGAAAACGGCTACTGCATAGCCTTCCCACTTAACTTAAACATAACGTGTTTCTTAAGTATCGACAGACCGTGGCTAACTTTCCACTGAACCAACTGTGGCTCGTACCTTAAACCAACTCGTGTTCTACGCAACGCTATCGCCCAAGTCATACCTCATATGACGGGCCTTGGGATCGTGGGACTATTTAACTTGACAACCGCAGAATGTGCGGGACAACACTTGGAATGACTTAGGTCGACCGACAATACTTTGCCTAACTTACTCAAGCCTACAACTTAACCCGAGGGACGAGCAAAGGCTATGACAAGCCTTGCGCAGTGGAAGCGTGTATGCTTTATCGAGCATTTACGCGGGCGACGCCTATGACCTAGGCAAGTTCATAGTTTTGTGTCGAAGACCAACTTTCCTTCTCCCAAGCCACGGGACGAAGGACCGAGTGTCATTTTCAAAGCACGCCGTGCACCAACTCTAAGCCGACCGTTGGACTTTTCCATATTCTATCTCAATTCGACCCGTCGGGATTACTCCCTTTAGCTATGTGGATTAATCTCTTTTATTATTAAGCCTACTTGTGCAAGTTGAAAACATGCAATTTATTATATGAAGGCAAAGATGAGGTGAGTTCACCAAAACTACCCACCTGAGCGAGCGGTCGTCTCGACCGAGCGATGTCTTCAAGCAGCCGTTGTAAGGCTAAGTCCGAACGTCGTCGGCATTTCGATTCCTCCGATTGACTGAGCGGGACGAGGCACTACATCATACACCACTCAAGGTTTATACACCAAGTTTTGTGTGACGAAATGTCGTATGGGTTTACATATGTGCATACATGTATAGGTGTGTGTATATGCCTTTGAGAGTGTGTATAGTGCATACATGTTATAATGTGACATGAAAGTTAAATAAAAATAGATTTGTGTGTGACAGTAGGTAGTAAGGGTTCATGTGTGTGGGTAAGGATGAGAGAGCATAGTAAGGTGAATATGAATAATGAGATGGCAGTGTGTGTGAAGACAGTTCAAGTATTCTTAGATTGCAATATGAAATCCAACTTCAAACCCCAATTTCGAAAACCCCCTTTTTAAATACAAAACTCAATTTGCAATCCAACTCAGATTTCAAACAAAGCATTCACTCAGTTCAGTCCAAACATTATAACCAAAACCCCGTATCATTTTTCAGGTTTCAAACATTAAACTCAGTTTATGATATACCAACCAAATCAGATTATTCAAACCAACTTCTCAGGAATTGTATATACTCCATTCATTTTCAACTTAAGTTAATATATCATTATTCTTAGGTATTACAGTCGTGATTAGAGTTAAAATATCTAATTCAAATTTAGGTTTCACTTGCAATTGAATCTCAGGTTCATTGTTCCATTTAAAATATTCAACAAACCATTCAGTTTTTATAATATCAGGAATCATAAATTCAGTTAACAATTTATTAGATATGAATGAACTCTTAACCTATACTTGATAATGAATGAAACCTTTCGAAAACCTAAACCACATGTAACCCAGTATACTACACATGTCATACAGTATGAAATTAACATGAATTTGGTATTTAAACAATTTTAAAATGATTTAAAATGTAAAACCCAATTTCAAATACACTCTGTATCAGTAAAATGCAAATTTCAATGAATCGAACCCAAAACAATTTGCTAAACCCAAAATTCATTTTAAACAGAGGTGAGTCACTACACATACGTGTCGGGGGGGGGATGGGTTGGTGTCCAAAAACTGGACACGAACGTATCCATACGAAAACAAACACACACATACACGCGTTAATGCACTGTCTCGTATAGTGAGGACAGTGACTCATGGACACGACACGAGGTACGACATGCCTCGTGGTCACACCCACGTGTAGCCTAGCATTAGGGCTACACACTGGACACAACATAAAGTTTCCACGTCACGTGTCTACGTTGTACGATACACGTGTCAGAACACGAAAACTGTGCGTACGTGTCAGTGTAAATCCTGTGCATGACCAATATCGTGTCCGATGCGATCCGGGGTCATACGAGACTTGGGGGTGACCTGTCAGTCACTGTCCGAAGGTACACACCAAGTTTTTCGTGTCAAAATGTCGTGTCTAGAGAGAATTAGGACACGGGTAGCAGGACACAGTGCACGGGCTGGTGCTGCGTGTTCGTGCCCAATTTGGACACGGACACGACACCAAAATCAACTCAGTCTTCATGAAAATCAAAACACATATATAGGTCTACAATTTTGTTTAATTAGTTTTGAAAAAAGCAATAAAATATCCTCTTGGGCATTTCATCAAACACTCGTGAACACACACTGACACATGTCTGATATAGACACAAAAACAAAATAAATCCTACTAAATTTCACATACAGCTAGGGGACTCCTAGATCTATACAACCATGCAAAGAAATCGAAAAATGGAGGTGGTTTGAATAGTTTACCTATTGAGTGTCAAACTCAATGAAAATCTTCAAAAATGAGAATCCTTCTTGCAACACAAAAGCCCCAAATTGTTCAAAGTTGTGATTTCTCATCATGAACAGTAAATAGGCAATGATTAGGTCCTAATGCAATAGACTAGAGTCAAAAAGGAATTAAAATGAAGAAGTTGTGAAGTGTTGAAGAATGGCCAATACCTCTTTCTTGCCAAATGTAGAAATGATGTAAAAAGATGCAAGAACAATGAAGAGGCATTAGATAGGGGAGGGGGATGGCTATAATGGCTGTAGGAATAATTAGGGTTGGGGTTTTGCAAGGTTAGATGAGTGGCTACGGCTTCTCCACACAAATCTAGCCAATCTAAGGGCTCACATCTAAAGTAATCTTTCTTAACAATTAGCCTAAATTATCCTACTAACATAATATCTAGATATTAGTCTAACTTAGCCATTAAGTCTCTAACCCTCTAACTAAACCTCCATGAACATCGTTAGCATCTAGGTTAGGTCAAAACTAGGCTAGACTCTAATAAAAAATTTAGCACCATAATAATCAATCAAAATTTATTTTCACCAAAATACCCCTAGTCTAAAAAGTCAAAATTAGTCATCATAATCACATGGTTAGGCCTCCTTGGTCATGGTTAGTCTCTAGGTCATGCAGTCTCTAGGGTTTCACTAGCAGCACATCAAAATCATAAGTCAGGATTTAAATAGTTTTAAATTGTTTAAAAATCACCAAAAATCACAATATGATTTAAATACCATTAAAAATGATTATAATTACAAAAGTTTAAAATTACCCTCATTTTAGAAAACTGGGTGTTACAGCAGGCCCGCAAAGAATGAAAAATCTAGGACAGGTGTAGGTCCAGGTTAATAAAAGGTATAAAGTAGAATATATGTTATAAATTTATAGGTGAAACCCTGAGTTCCAATCACACCCTAGTAATCCTTGAAAATTACCTTAAGGAAGGTAGTACAGGTAAGTATAGAAGAAACTAGTAACACTATACAAATGAATATTATTTCCTACGTTGTCTAACCTATTTATTTAATCTTAGTTAGAAAGATACTAACCTAAAGTTTCTTGGTGTAGATCATGCCTCGATTCGTACCATTTGCGAGATGTGGAAATAGCATCCACAGCTTAGATGAATATTACGAGTTCATAAGGAAGATGTGGCGAATACCCCCAAAACGAAGGATAGAAGTCTACAGTGTCCACTATGAACTAAAGTACCCAATGGTATCAGATATTGCTGATGAAATGGAAGAATACTATAATACCATAAACTATTTTGTACTCATCAAGGCCGAACCATCCGGAGGACCAGAACCCAACTACAACGGTACTCTGGACGAATGGAAGCAGACCTATCCAGAGGCAACTATCCTTAATATAAGGAAAATGTGGATCTAAATTACTAGTGTATAAATAATGTATGAATGTAGATAGTAAGAATGTAATATCTAGTAATGCTTGATTGCATACTGTAAATAGTAAATAAATAAAGTATGCACGTTCCATATCCTAGTCCTTGTACTCCCTGCAAATATTGTTCTTATTTAAAGGATATTGTGCATGTAGGTTGTCACGATCCGCACCCACTGTGAGGGTACGAGAACGTAACAACGCCTAGCCTACGTTGCAGTGTCGACGGTAGAACGCTGTCCTAGGTCACAACATCTAACAATCTAAGCTAAGCAGTTTATACTCCCCGAGTAGGGGTAACATAGCAGTAAATAAACTCAATCAAAACTAAGAAAGAAGAAGCATGATATGATAAAGAACTCAAGGAAAATACAGATGATCAAATAGTTTAAGATAACATCTCAGCAATATCCAGAAATACATGGTCTCAGCTACTGAAAATGAAAGAATATACACAATCCCAAATCTCAAAGACATAAATAAAGTCTAACTACTAGTCTCAAGACAACATAAGTAAGATAAAGCCTAACTAAGCTAGTCTAGGCAGTAGGGTAAAGTCGTCAGCTAGAGCTGTCCTGCAAAAGGTATCCGCACAGGCCTCCTCCTCGCCCTCTGTAATATTTTCAACAGGTCCAGTCAGGACAGGAGCAAGCACAATACATCTCAACAGTTCATAGCGGGTTAGAAAATATAATCATACAGTAAAGTAAGTATAGATACTGAAGAAATGCAGTATGTAAACATGAGAGAGAGAACTGTAATAGAAATATCTACTATAAGTAAGGAGCTACCAGTGACTAGTGATTTAGAGTACAAATTCGACATGTGAATGGCTTGATTTGTACATGGCTATACTAAAGAGGCGTACATGGCTATTCTACTTTAGAAATTGTACACATGGCTATTTATACTCCCCCGTACCACCAATTAATGCACAAGGATCCAACCAGGTTATGTTATGATTCTATGTAACAGCCCCCGAAGGGTGGTAAGCCCCCGAAGGGTGATAAGCCCCCAAAGGGTGGTACATAGTAGTCCCATAAATGGGGATTCTGGAAAACCCAATAAATGGAATAAGAATTCAAAGAAGACTCTGTGATCATATGAGTATATGTCACAAGTGATCAAAGAACCAAAGAAGCGTAGTGATACGCCATGTAAGTGAAACGTACAGAACATAGAGTACCCGATGCTCCCTGAAGGGATAACATCTCAGGGAGGGATCCATATTGTACTAATCCGTGTAACCAACGTGACAGTATCAAGTAAAGTAATTTAATGTAGGAAAATAATTCTAAGCAGGATATAAAATGATCAGAGAATGTACTCGCCTGTATCTGAGTGTCCGGATGAAATTTACTGTCCGAGGAGAGGTGTCTGGCTCCTAATCAGAACAGCACAGGTCACAACAAGTCTAAAATGATAAAATAAAGTCCTACTATGCATTCCACAAGATTTTAGGTCAATCTAGACTAAAGTCAACTTTTGGTCAACTCTGGTCAACCACACTAGTCAAACTAGGTCAACTGACCAATCCAAGTCTAAACCTAGACTAACAAGTCATTCTAGGTCTAACCCTAGTCTAAACCAGTCAACCAAGCCTAGCCAACCCTAACTAAACCTAGGCTAGCACACCACCACAACACAATGTCAACTAAGCTATCAAAGCATACATTACATAGGTTAACATATACAAGTTATACCTATATACCAACCACATATTTACACATACACAATATTAATATGTCTAGATAAAATAATATAGCACACACATCATAACTATATAGGCCATGTGATAATATATGTATCACCTATATATATATACATTCATCGACTATAAGAAACTAGAATCATGCATTTGTGTTCATGTGTGTGTGACATATATCAGTGTGTTGCAACCTTGTACCAATGTGTGAAATCATGCTCAGCTATTCAGTCCACATAACTCAATCTTCATGTGTATGTATATTGCATAACCCTTAGGAATCAGTATAGTGTCTCAGATTTCCTATTTCAACCCAAATCTCAGTTTCGTGTGTGAATAGGCATAGGAATTAATGTGTGTGACATGATTTAGATAGGTGTAGATGACAGGGCTGTGTATGTGAGAACATGCATGATGGACTGTTAGCTAGTGAAGGGAAACATTTGTGTGTGGACAAGTGCTCAGGTGTGTGTGTAGTGGAATCTCAGGAAAACTCAAGACAGGAAAAACAGTGTGCATAGAAGCATAACAGGGTGTAAATGTATGTGTGTAGGCAATGTGAACCTGCGTGATAGTGTTACAGGATTGTGAAATGAGTGGGTGTCTGTGTTTAGGTGACAGGAGATATGTGCAAAGGTATGGTGTGTACATGTGTACAGGAAATTAAGTGACAGTGTCTAGTATCAATGCTGCTTGGTGTGTGTTTGTGTGATATACAGTGTCAAATGCATAGAAGGGTTAATGAATAACCATGTGTCATGATATTATGTGTGTGTGTCTTGAAAACAATGTGATACAACAGGAATGGGGAAAAGTAAAATCAGTGAAATGAGGGTGTTCACGTGTGTGTAAACGTGAGACATAGGCTAAACAGTGAGGCAAAAGTGAAGAACCCATAACTCAGTCTCTGGTGCAGACCCAAAACAACTCAGATATCTCAGTTCATACATACTCAGAATCTCAGTTTAAAGAGAACACAAAATCAGTTCAGATTTCCACACTTGCATTCTCAAATAACAGTCCCAAATCAATCTCAGATTTCACATTAGTTCAACTTAGAAAACCAAACCCAATCTAATACATGACTGAAATCTCAGAACAACATAGGAAATTCAGTTTTAACACAGAAAATCAATTGAGAGTTAAAATTCTCAGATTTTTATGAACAAAAAATGTTTAAATGTGTGTGTAAATGGCAGTGGTGTGTCAAGAACATGGTGTGTACATTAGAGAGCAGTAATGGTTTAGTTCTCAGAAAAAATATAGCAAATGACAATTACATGAACAGTTGATAGAAAATGATACTCCAACCATTTCGAATTCAAACACAAGGTCACAAATACATGTAGGAGAATTCATATTAAATGGCCATTCTAAATTAGTTAACCCATGAACAATCAAAACTATTTCAGTTCAAGGAAGAATAATCTCAGGTTAAAATAGTTTACTGTAGGAAGGATAACTCAGTGAACAATGTTAAAAGAAACAGTGGCATGAATCAGTTGGGAGCTTAGGGAAAAACTGGGAAATATGCATGCATTGTGACATAAACTGCAATCCATCCTATTGCCAAACAGTGAGCTATCCATAGAGAGAAAACTAGAAAAAACAGTAACAGTTAAGGAAGGAAAATAGGGAATATTCATTCACTCATGAACAATCAGTTCATTAGGAGGAATGAAACAGTTCAGTCATAAATAAGGAAAAGGAAATCAGTTCATGATGATTTAAAGAACAATTCTCAGGCAACCAATGTATCCACTATCATTCGAAAACCAACACCAAATACAAAATCCCATTCCAGTTCGTGATGTCCAGAACTCATCTCAGTTCTAAATTTCGAATCCAACCTACATGTCCAAATCCTATTTACAAACCAAAAGCCCAATTCAAATGTAAACATTGTACTAGCATAGATTAACAAATATGTAGGAATAATTAACAGTTGAAAATCATCAAAGAAACTGGAAATTTTAATATTCAGAATATCGAAACCCCAGTATCAAACATGTATCAGTGATGGTATTCAGTTTAACCCCATTCGAAGCAATCCCACATCAAAACTTATTCCATTATGAAAACCTAATCTAGCATGGATATTCATCACATTAGGATCTAATTTATCAATTAAAATCATGAATTTAAACTAATTAAAACTAAATTAACAGGGAACCAAATATACACACTGCACACACACAGTACACGCACTGTACATACGCAAATACGTGTCCGATACGACACGAGGACTCGTGCAACTCAAAGAACCTCGTGTCAGTCACGAGTATGACACGTGTGTTAAATTTTAGGTGTCGAAGTGGCGTGTGCACAGAGCAATGCCGCCCGAACAGCAGGGCAAGCTCCCTGCCCGCGCGCGCGCGCACACGACTGCATGTACGTGCCCAAAATCTGACACGACACAACATGAAAATGTGTTCAGAACACAAGAATCACACAAGCGAGATCAAATCCTAATTTTCTATTCAAACACAATCCTAAAATTAGGTCGAAATGCCCTTTGAGGCATTTCACCAAACACCTACACACATGGGTTGATACGTGTCCGATACGGACACGAAATGAACTCGAATCCTAGGGTTAGCTAGTCCTATAGCTAGGGTAGGCCTAGGGCATCCTAGAAATGCAAATAAATAGTAAATTCATGGAGGGGATTGAAATATACCTATTGATGTGCAAAGCTCACAAAAACTCCAAATGGAATGGTTCCTCAATCCACCAAAACTTCCCCAAATTGTTCTTTCCTGCAAATACTCAATACCAACAGCAAGTAGACTAAATTTAGGTCATCATGCAATTGGTTTGGAGGAAAATGGAGTTGAAATGAATTTTATAGGATTTAATGAAGATGGAGAATTACCTCTTTCTAAAACTTGCCAAAACTATTTTAAGGAGGCTAGCCCTAATACCAAGGAGCTTAAATAGAGAGGAAGGATCAATAGTGGCTTCCATGGGCTGATTAGGGTTAGGTTTGGTTCATGGTGTGGGCCTATGGGCTTTTAAGGCTTTAAGTCATATAATGACTTGTGAAATCACAAGCCATTCCTTAATCAAATAAATTCCTAATTCCTCCTAATAAATTCTAATGAATTAAAAGCCACTAACTTAGGTCAAGCTAGGGTTACATAACCTAACCAAGTCCAAACACAACTAGGGTTAGCTTCTAGGTTAGCCTACCAAGGTCATTGCTAGTCAACCTAGTCAACCCTCATTCAAACAATTCCAAAATAAATTCTAAAAATTTCCATAAATTCAAATAAATTATAATAAATCCAAATAAACCTAAAAATGTCAAAAATACCCTAATCACATAGCTAGGCTCTAGGGTAGGCAGTCTCTACTGTTTACTAGCAAAACACCAAAAATCACAAGTCATGAATTTAAATAGTTTAAAAATAATTAAAAATCACTAAAAATTATAATATAAAATAAATATCATTAAATAATAATTATAATTACAAAATTTCAAAATTATTCTCTTCTGGAAAATTGGGTGTTACAATCCTACCCACCTTATAAAAATTGTGTTCTCGAAATTAAGATGATCGCACCCTTATCTAGGTTAAGCCCCCTGTCCCAAAATACGTAGGACTAGGAACGTAGATATGCCAGCTGTATTTATATGAAGTACATAGACTTCGTATAGATACATAAGCTGTAAAATACAGTAGAACCATAACTAATCTCATCCACAACAAAATAATGAATAAAAGATATCATATAATGATAATGAATTGTCTTGATACAATATGTTGGACGGAGACAAATCCACTACCAACAAGTAAAAGAAAATTACATGAGAGAATAAATAATTTTGGCGAGCAAACCAAAGACGATCCAAGTGCAATCATCCTCGAAGAGACAGCGATGATCACGGCTAGAGCTAGAACACCTGCGAAGACATTTGCACACACCTGGCGAGATAACCAGGTCCTCAAAGGTACATAATAAGACACATAATATCATGCCAATAAACTGAATAAAGTTAGCTCAACAAAAAAGTATATATAACTACACAAATAAAGGTCCTTAACCATTCTATGTGAAATGCATTTTGAAGACAACGTTCCACACAAGGGCTCCCGAAGCTAGAAACACGGCACGTTAGCGTTTCAACCAAGACACTAGTGGCGTCTAGAGAAAAGTAAATGCACGGCCCATTAGCACTCGAGCGAGAGCTAAGGGACATCTAGAGAAAAATAAATGCACGACCACTAGCTCTTGGGTGAGTCACTAATGGCAGCTAGAGGAAAGTAAATGCACGGCACATTTGTGTTTCAACCGAGGCACTAGTGGCATCTAGAGAAAAGTAAATAAATGCATGGCCACAAGTCTCTCGACTGAGTCACAAATGGCATCTAGAGAAAAGTAAAGGTGTGAAAGCCCCTGCGCCTAATAACTGTCTTCACCCTCCCCCGTACACTACTCGTGCTGAATCCACATCACGACATTCCTAATAACTGCTAAGTTGCTAAGTCTTCGAGACAACCATAACTATTTAGCAGTTATTGCCTATCGCACGGCATGTACGCACCGATGGCCAATCGATACGTACGTCCGATATCTATATGAGACTCGTGACTCGTGATACACAAGTGTCGGGCCAATGAATGCGACACAAACAAAGGTGGTCCCTTAACTCTAAGCCATATGCAACTAAAATATAATAATTTGCAAGTACAATTTATATTTTCTAGAATAAGTAAAAACATGCATGATATTGAGCAAGGAAACTAAACAGTAAAGACAAGGTGTCTTGCCTGGTAGGACGCCTGGTGTATTACAATGATCAAGCTGGCATGAACCATGATTTCGGTGCAACAACTATACATAGTGACCTCGGGTGGTGGCAAGGACAGTTCTATTTGGTCCAGAAGGGTCAATTTAGTTATGGTTGACATCAGGTGGTACGAATTTGGTGACAAAATAGGAATATGAGGATTTAGTCACGGACTGGAGGAAATCGAAGGAAATAATATATATAAATTTGAAAACTATTTATAATAATCAAAAACTAGTTTGAGTCTAAATAATTATTGAAAATACTTAAAGTCAAGAAATCATTTTTTGGCAATAACTCTAAGTTTGTCAAAATACAATTTTAGGTAGAAATCTATAATTTAATAAAAAAAACTTTAGGTAAATATTGAAGAGAAAAATACCAAGTATCTATTTCATAATTTACAAACTACGTTTTTATGGGTCAACGTATTTTTAGATAACTATTTAAATATCTAGAACAATATAATTAAATAGTATAATAATATCTCCAAGGGTTTCGAAATCATATTTTGAAAATACATTTTGTCTTAATATAATATTTGTATTTGCTAGTGATACAAATTTACGGTAAATATAAAACGTAATCATGAAATAAGTAAAAATAGCAATATGCTACTACTACTATTACTAATAATAATAAAAATATTAACACCAATATTAGTATTAATTTTTAAGGGAGACACAAAACCAAAAAAAGCAAAAACAAAAACACCTTATAATAATAATAATAATAATAATAATAATAGTAATAATAGAAATAATAATAAATTTAACAACAATAACCAATGATAATAAAGTATTAATAATAATAATAATAATAATAATAAAATTAAAATTAAAATTAAAATTAAAAAAACCCTCTGTTCTGTGCTCTTCTGAGAACACAACCCAAAGAAAAAAAATAAGAGGGGAAGAATGAGGAAAGGCGGAGGAGAGAGAGTGGGAAGGAGAGGAGTGAGGAGCGGCGAGAGAGGGAAATCGATGGAGGGGAGGCTCAGGCGGTGTTCGTCGACTGGCTTTCGGGCGGTGGACTCGGCGAGGGAAGAGCCGGGCTGCGAAGGGAGGTGAAAGGGGTGGAGAAGAAATCGGGAAGGAGGCGGAGAGCGAGGGTTCCGGCGGGGGCAGCGGCGGTGCTCCGGCGCGAGCGCGGGATCGGTAGGCTGCGGTCAGCGGTGCACGAGAGCCAGCGCCGGGAGCGGCGCTGTCGGCCTAGGCGGCGGCCGAGGTGAAGAGGGGCGGCGGATAAGGCACCCGGCGACGGAGGGTCTCGGCAGAGCGCCTTTACCGGCGCGGTTGCGGCACTGGGCCGGTGGGGGACACGGGTCAGGTGGAGGGTGCTGGGTCGGCGCGCACGTGGTAGAGGGGTTCGTGGCGGTGGCACAATTGCTGCTGCAAAAAGAGGGCTCTGCGCGTGGAGGCGCGCGCTCTGGTGAAGCGGCGAGGAGGGTCGTGGTCGGCGATGACCACCGGCCATGTGGAGGAGTCGCAGCGACAATATTGGCACGACGAGGTATGGGTTAGCGTTTGGCTAAGGTTTTTCTTTTTCCCTTCTTTTTCTGGTGGTAGTCCTGTCGGTAGCCCCGGTGGCCGCAGTTATGGTGGTGATATGGGTGGTGGTAGGCGTCTTTCCGGTGAGGGCGGTAGAACATACCAGATATGGTTGTGCTCGGATTTGGTCGGGAGGCTGTAGGGGTGTAACGGTCGGGTTGGGCTTTTATGATGGTGGCGTTTGGCCGGGGTGGCCGGAACAAGGTGGAGACGGTGGTGGTGGTCTCTGTATTTGGTTGACGGTGGCGATGGTATTTGTTGGTCAGGTCGGGGACAGGGCTGGTTACTAGGTCGGGACGGGGATGTTGGCTCCAAACGAGGAGGGGCTGTGGTGGCGACCGCGGGTCATGGTGGCGGGGGTGTCGGGATGGTGTTGGTGAGGCTCGGAGAGTCTCTGGGGAGCCGTGGGTGAGGTCTGGTGGAGAAGATGGAGTTTGATGGTGGCAATGGCCTTGGTCGGAAGACGGGTTCTCGCCGGTGTGAAGGTAGACACGGTTTAGAATAGGATTAGGGATAGGAATTGGATGAGTTATGTCGGGTGTGTCCGACACGACGGGGACGGAGGTTCGGATCTGTCGGACCCGGGATGGAGTAATATATTTGTACAATGAAAAACATAGTGGATGGGACACGGACACGGTCACGGACACGGTGCACAGCACGTTTGTAGAATTGTGTGGATGAATAATGAATTGGAGGAGTACCTGCCTATTTATAGGATGTGGGAATTCCCAATAAGATAAAGTTTAAGATTTGTTTAAACCCAAAATAGATAATTCGTAGTTTAATTTAAAAGCAATCAAATCCAATCCAAATACATATTTAATTTATATCAAATTAAATTTTTAGTTTAAAAATCAAATGGGATGAATCAAATTTCAAATATTTAACTATTTAAATAAATTCATAAATTTAAAACAAGATTTAAATCGCCATAATAATTCTGAAATATATTTTCCAAAAATACTAATATAATAATTTTGAAAATACATTATTATTTACAATTAAACTCAATAAATATTTACTAATTATATATGTATGTCCAAATGATATTTACATAAATATACTATTCTAATATACCATTTTATAGAAAAAATATTTATTATTATAACTATGTAAATAAAAGGCTTTATAAATAAAATAACAAATTTGGAATTTTGGAACGATAACTAAAATACTTATTATATATATTTTGAAACTATAAAAATAAGAAAAAATATTTTTCCTAAAAATATGTACGCTCGCACATATTCGCACTCGTCGAGCAATTACGAAAAATAAAATTTCGTGCGCGACATAAAATACGACTACGCGACGTACAATACAAAATTTTAAATCAGTACCAAAATTTAAATAAAAAAATAGTAGAAATTTAGGAGTTTTACACTTAAATAGAGAGGAAGGATCAATAGTGGCTGCCATGGGCTGATTAGGGTTAGGTTTGGTTCATGGTGTGGGCCTATGGGCTTTTAAGGCTTTAAGTCATATAATGACTTGTGAAATCACAAGCCATTCCTTAATCAAATAAATTCCTAATTCCTCCTAATAAATTCTAATGAATTAAAAGCCACTAACTTAGGTCAAGCTAGGGTTACATAACCTAACCAAGTGCAAACACAACTAGGGTTAGCTTCTAGGTTAGCCTACCAAGGTCATTGTTAGTCAAAGTCAACCTAGTCAACCCTCATTCAAACAATTCCAAAATAAATTCTAAAAATTTCCATAAATTTAAATAAATTATAATAAATCCAAATAACCCTAAAAAATGTCAAAAATACCCTAATCACATGGCTAGGCTCTAGGGTAGGCAGTCTCTACTGTTCACTAGCAAAACACCAAAAATCATAAGTCATGAATTTAAATAGTTTAAAAATAATTAAAAGTCACTAAAAATCATAATATGAAATAAATATCATTAAATAATAATTATAATTACAAAATTTCAAAATTACCCTCTTTTGGAAAACTGGGTGTTACAATCCTACCCACCTTATAAAAATTTTGTCCTCGAAATTAAGATGATCGCACCCTTATCTAGATTAAGCCTCCAGCAATCATAGTCTTAGAAATCTATCTTAAATCATACAGTTGGAAAGTGTAACCTATGGGGTCATGGCATGTAATATCAGTCCAGGGTCTCATCTAGTTACACCAATCATGCTACAATACTAGGCAATCACAAGGTATCAAAACATACAAGCAAGGGATGCATCAAATATTTTCAAAAGGAATACTAAGGTTAGGTCAAAACTTACCTCCAGCTAGGTCTGAGAACTAGAACTTCATCCTGGAAGCAGGGCCCTGGTTGGGGCAGGTATAGCAGGGCAGTGCTGCACCCAGTGTGCAGCTGACCCACAGAATAGGCACAATCCTAGTCTCTTTCTACAGTTGTTCCACTTGTGTCCAGACTTCTTACAGTAGGCACAGATAGGCTCTGGCTCAGCTGGCCTCTGCTGGACAGGAGACTGGGCTGGGTATGATGATATAGGCTGGATATATGGGTACTCCTCAAACTCTGGGTAGGACTAGGTACTGGTCCTCGCCCTCTTGGAGCTAGGTTCTCCTCCTGGAAGCACAAAGTCCCGCAGACGTAGCAACCTCTGGATTTGCTCCCTCATGGCCTCCTCATGAACTCTCTGTGACTCCAACAGCCTCTCTTCGAAATATCCAAACATCTGGGCTGCGTCAAGTAACAAACCTCCGGGTGGTACAGTAGGGAGTACCATCCCAAGGGATAGAGAAGGGCTCTCGGTCGCAGGCAAATCTGTAGCTCTCTCCTGAATGACAGGAGATGAAGGAAGACTCTCTGGCGAGGCTACTACCACCTCCTCAATGGCAGGAGGTGCCACCACCCCTTGATCAGATAGAGGGATCACTACCTCCTGAACAGTAGGAGGTGGAAGCACACTCTTAGTAGCTGCAGCTGCTCTCAGGCGACGGGCTCGGGTCATGGGTGCCATACTGGAAAGGATACAGAAAACAACAATCATCAAGGCTGTAAGGCAGTCTACCATCCTATCTGAAAACTGGTAATTATCAAAAATAAAATATAATAAAGATAACTACCAATTATCTATTAAGGGATACTATTCAAGAAAATTAAAATCAAAAGTTAAGGAATGAAAGTCAATTGCATGGAATCCAATCACAATATGTATATATAGAGAGTGTGTTAGAGAGGGAAAAGCTAGCATTAGGTAAATGTTATGTGCTTCGTGTGAATTATACATGAAAGTGCATAAGGGGATCTGTGTCTCAACTATAGCTATCAAGTTACACTATTCATGGCATATTGGTTAAGCAGTCTATAAGGCACAAGCTATTTACTCATAACATGCATGGCTAACCATATATATAAGTATACCTATATGTATGGAGAGGTAGAGATTTTAATTGCATCTACATATATTATAACATGTATACAGAACTATATATATATATATATCTATATAGCTATGTGAACATAACATAGAGATGAAGGGTTAGGTTTATAACAACAGAATGGTACGATAGAGATGATATGTTTAAAAACCTTCGCAAGATACAATCTGATAACCATATGCGTCTGTCCAAAATTATGTTACTCAGAGTCCTCGCCATGCCAGTAAGCAAGGCTGCGATAAACGACAGATCCCATAACTAGGGTATGCACCTCTACAATTATGTCGTCTGGAAATCTTGCTACGAGAAATTCCAAATCTCATAACTAAGATACGTACATCCGAAGTCAGGTCTCTATGTTTCCGCCACGCCAGCTAATATTGATGCGATAAACTACAGGTTCCATAATCAAGTAGACGTTTTACCATCCCTGTATTCCTGTTAACATATGTTATCAGAAAAATATCGTAACTCATGCCATAAAAATTCATCTCGATTGGAAAATCAAATCAACAACGATCCAACAAAATCAAATTCAATAATCAAGGAGTGAGAGCAACAAAACAAGGGACATGATTCAATTTGAAATTTAAATAAGATTCTCAAGGGTCGTCCCAGGAATCTCTCAAGGAATCCTAACTGTGATTGAGTACCTTCAAAATATATATCCTAATCCTACTGCAGGCTATAGAGATACTATAGTTCGAATACCACTACATAAACTCGACCTGTATGGGCCACCACTAAAAATGTGTCACGACCCGCACCCACTGTGAGGGTACGAGAACGTAACAATGCCCAGCCTACACCGCAGTGTCGGCGGTAGAACGCTGTCCTAGGTCACAACATCTAACAATATAAGCTAAGCAGTTTATACTCCCCGAGTGGGGGTAACATAGCCGTAAATAAATTCAATCACAACTAAGGAAGAAGAAGCACGATATGATAAAGAACTCAAGGAAAATACAGATGATCAAATAGTCTAAGATAACATCTCAACAATATCCAGAAATACATGGTCTCAGCTACTGAAAATGAAAGAATATACACAACCCCAAATCTTAAAGACAGAAATAAAGTCTAACTACTAGTCTCAAGACAACATAAGTAAGATAAAGCCTAACTAAGCTAGTCTAGGCAGTAGGGTAAAGTCGTCAGCTAGAGCTGTCCTGCAAAAGGTATCCGTACAGGCCTCCTCCTCGTCCTCTGTAATATTTTTAACAGGTCCAGTCAGGACAGGAGTGAGCACAATACATCTCAACAGCTCATAGCGGGATAGAAAATATAATCATGCAGTAAAGTAAGATATAGATACTGAAGAAATGCAGTATGTAAACATGAGAGAGAGAACTGTAATAGAAATATCTACTATAAGTAAGGAGCTACCAGTGACTAGTGATTTAGAGTACAAAGTCGACATGTGAACGGCTTGATTTGTACATAGCTATACTAAAGAGGCGTGCATGGCTATTCTACTTTGGAAATTGTTCACATGGCTATTTATACTCCCCCGTACTCCCAATTAATACACAAAGATCCAACCAGGTTATGTTATGAATCTATGTAACAGCTCCCGAAGGGTGGTAAGCCCCCGAAGGTTGATAAGTCCCCAAAGGATGGTACATAGTAGTCCCATAAATGGGGATTCTAGAAAACCCAATAAATGGGATAAAGATTCAAAGAAGACTCTGTGATCATATGAGTATATGTCACAAGTGATCAAAGAACCAAAGAAGCATAGTGATACGTCATGTAAGTGAAACGCACAGAACATAGAGTACCCCGATGCTCCATGAAGGAATAACATCCCAGGAAGGGATCCATATTGTACTAATCTGTGTGACCAACGTGACAGTATCAAGTAAAGTAATTTAATGCAGGAAAATAATTCTAAGCAGGATATGAAATGATTAGAGAATGTACTCGTCTATATCTGAGTGTCCGGATGAAATATACTGTCCGAGGAGAGGTATCTGGCTCCTAATCAGAACAGCACAGGTCACAACAAGTCTAAAATGATATAATGAAGTCCTACTATGCATTCTACATGATTCTAGGTCAATCTAGACCAAAGTCAACTTTTGGTCAACTCTGGTCAACCACACTAGTCAAACTAGGTTAACTGACCAATCCAAGTCTAAACCTAGACTAACAAGTCATTCTAGGTCTAACCCTAGTCTAAACCAGTCAAGCAAGTCTAGCCAACCCTAACTAAACCTAGGCTAGCACACCACCACAACACAATGTCAACTAAGCTATCAAAGCACATATTACATAGGTTAACATATACAAGTTATACCTATATACCAACCACATATTTACACATACACAATATTAATATGTCTAGATAAAATAATATAGCACACATATCATAACTATATAGGCCATGTGATAATATATGTATCACCTATATATATATACATTCATCGACTATAGGAAACTGGAATCATGCATTTGTGTTCATGTGTGTGTGGCATATATCAGTGTGTTGCAACCTTGAACCAATGTGTGAAATCATGCTCAGCTATTCAGTCCACATAACTCAATCTTCATGTGTATGTATATTGCATAACCCTTAGGAATCAGTATAGTGTCTCAGATTTCCTATTTCAACCCAAATCTCAGTTTCGTGTGTGAATAGGCATAGGAATTAATGTGTGTGACATGATTTAGATAGGTGTAGATGACAGGGCTGTGTATGTGAGAACAGACATGATGGACTGTTAGCTAGTGAAGGAAAACATTTGTGTGTGGACAAGTGCTCAGATGTGTGTAGTGGAATCTCAGGAAAACCCAAGACAGGAAAAACAGTGTGCATAGAAGCATAACAGGGAGTAAATGTATGTGTATAGGCAATGTGAACCTGTGTGATAGTGTTACAGGTTTGTGAAATGAGTGGGTGTCTGTGTTTAGGTGACAAGAGATATGTGCAATTGTGTGGTGTGTACATGTGTAGAGGAAATTAAGTGACAGTGTCTAGTATCAATGCTGCTTGGTGTGTGTGTGTGATATAAAGTGTCAAATGCATAGAAGGGTTAATGAATAACCATGTGTCATGATATTGTGTGTGTGTGTGACTTGAAAATAGTGTGATACAACAGGAATGGGGAAAAGTAAAATCAGTGAAGTGAGGGTGTTCATGTGTGTGTGTAAAAATGAGACATAGGCTAAACAGTGAGGCAAAAATGAAGAACCCATAACTCAGTCTCTAGTTCAGACCCAAAACAGCTCAGATATCTCAGTTTATACATACTCAGAATCTCAGTTTAAAGAGAACACAAAATCAGTTCAGATTTCCACACTTGTATTCTCAGATAACAGTCCCAAATCAATCTCAGATTTCACATTAGTTCAACTTAGAAAACCAAACCTAATCTAATACATGACTGAAATCTCAGAACAACATAGGAAATTCAGTTTTAACACAGGAAATCAATTGAGAGTTAAAATTCTCAGATTTTCATGAACAAGAAATGTTTAAATGTGTGTGTAAATGGCAGTGGTGTGTCAAGAACATGGTGTGTACATTAGAGAGCAGTAATGGTTTAGTTCTCAGGAAAAATATAGCAAATGACAGTTACATGAACAGTTGATAGAAAATGATACTCCAACCATTTCGAATTCAAATACAAGGTCACTAATACATATAGGAGAATTCATATTAAATGGCCATTCTAAATTAGTTAACCCATGAACAATCAAAACTATTTCAGTTCAGGAGAGAATAATCTCAGGTTAAAATAGTTTACTGTAGGAAGGATAACTCAGTGAACAATGTTAAAAGAAACAGTGGCATGAATCAGTTGGAAGCTTAGGGAAAAACTGGAAAATATGCATGCATTGTGACATAAACTGGAATCCATCCTATTGCCAAACAGTGAGCTATCTATAGAGAGAAAACTGGAAAAAATAGTAACAGTTAAGGAAAGAAAACAGGGAATATTCATTCACTCATGAACAATCAGTTCATTAGGAGGAATGAAACAGTTCAGTCATAAATAAGGAAAAGGAAATCAGTTCATGATGATTTAAAGAACAATTCTCAGGCAACCAATGTATCCACTATCATTTGAAAACCAACACCAAATACAAAATCCCATTCCAGTTCGTGATGTTCAGAACTCTTCTCAGTTCTAAATTTCGAATCCAACCCACATGTCCAAATCCTATTTACAAACCAAAAGCCCAATTCAAATGCAAACATTGTACTAGCATAGATTAACAAATATGTAGGAATAATTAACAGTTGAAAATCATCAAAAAAAAACTGGAAATTTAAATATTCCGAATATCGAAACCCCAGTATCAAACATGTATCAGTGATGGTATTCAGTTTAACCCCATTCGAAACAATCCCACATCAAAACTTATTCCATTATGAAAACCTAATCTAGCATGGATATTCATCACATTAGGATCTAATTTATCAATTAAAATCATGAATTTAAACTAATTAAAACTGAATTAACAGGGAACCAAATATACACACTACACGCACACAGTGCACGCACTGTACGAACGCAAATACGTATCCGACACGACACGAGGACTCGTGCAACTCGAGGAACCTCGTGTCAGTCACGAGTACGACACGTGTGTCAAATTTTAGGTGTCGAAGTGGCGTGTGCATAGAGCAATGCCGCCCGAGCAGCAGGACAAGCTCCCTGCCCCCGCGCGCGCGCACGACCGCGTGTACGTGTCCAAAATCCGACACGACACAACACAGAAACATGTTCAGAACACAAGAATCACACAAGCGAGATCAAATCCTAATTTCCTATTCAAACACAATCCTAAAATTAGGTCGAAATGTCCTTTGAGGCATTTCACCAAACACCTACACACATGGGTTGATACGTGTCCGATACGGACACAAAATAAACTCGAATCCTAGGGTTAGCTAGTCCTATAGCTAGGGTAGGCCTAGGGCATCCTAGAAATGCAAATAAATAGTAAATTCATGGAGGGGATTGAAATATACCTATTGATGTACAAAGCTCACAAAAACCCCAAATGGAATGGTTCCTCAATCCACCAAAACTTCCCCGAATTGTTCTTTCCTGCAAATACTCAATACCAACAGCAAGTAGACTAAATTTAGGTCCTAATGCAATTAGTTTGGAGGAAAAAGGAGTTGCAATGAATTTTATAGGATTTAATGAAGATGGAGAATTACCTCTTTCTAAAACTTGCCAAAACTATTCTAAGGAGGCTAGCCCTAATACCAAGGAGCTTAAATAGAGAGGAAGGATCAATAGTGGCTGCCATGGGCTGATTAGGGTTAGGTTTGGTTCATGGTGTGGGCCTATGGGCTTTTAAGGCTTTAAGTCATATAATGACTTGTGAAATCATAAGCCATTCCTTAATCAAATAAATTCCTAATTCCTCCTAATAATTCTAATGAATTAAAATCCACTAACTTATGTCAAGCTAGGGTTACATAACCTAACCAAGTCCAAACACAACTAGGGTTCGCTTCTAGGTTAGCCTACCAAGGTCATTGCTAGTCCAAGTCAACCTAGTCAACCCTCATTCAAACAATTCCAAAATAAATTCTAAAAATTCCTATAAATTCAAATAAATTATAATAAATCCAAATAACCCTAAAAATGTCAAAAATACCCTAATCACATGGGTAGGCTCTAGGGTAGACAGTCTCTACTGTTCACTAGTAAAATACCAAAAATCACAAGTCATGAATTTAAATAGTTTAAAAATAATTAAAAATCTCTAAAAATCATAATATGAAATAAATATCATTAAATAATAATTATAATTACAAAATTTCAAAACTACCCTCTTTTGGAAAACTGGGTGTAACATAGGTTATGGATCTATTCCTTCCAAATTTGCTATTGAATAGGAGCGACCGCACCCTATGGGATACCAACAACACGTAAGAGAACTATAGAAGGTACCAGACTGGTACGATATACTAGTTTATGAAGTATTCTACGGAGTTATAAATCCTGTTATCAGAGATATTGAAAATGGTACTGAAGTAGACCACGAAAGGCAGGTTTACTACATTTATGTTCGAGACCCAGATCGTCTGTACATATATCCTATACTGGAAGGATATGAAGGAACCTTAAATGACTTCCGAGAGTTACATCCTGAAGTAACAATCCTTAGTTATGAACAAACCCTTATATGTAGATAACTAGAAATGTAAGCCCCTGAATTTTAGGAATTATTTTAAATTTTATTAAAGAAATTATTTTCATGAGATATTTTATTTGTATGTTGATAACTAGAAATATATACGAAGGCTTTCATCTGTAGACTGTGCCTCCTCGATCTGCTCCATCAAACCTGACTGAATGTCAAGCGCCATCATCTGTATCACCGATCCTAGTCGAACTATCTCGATACCGAGCTTCTCCAGATCTTTCTGCAAATGCCGATCTATCATCAGATACCATGCCAACGGATGCCTGCTCAGCGCATCCGCCACCATATTTGCCTTCCCAGGGTTATACTGTAAATCGATATCGAAGTCCTTCATCAACCAACTATCGTCTTTGCCTCATGTTCAGCTCTTCTGCGTGAACACATAATTCAAGCTCTTATGGTCAGTAAAGATTTCTACATGCTCTCCGTATAAGTAGTGTTTCCACAACTTGAGTGCAAAGATCACCGCAGCTAACTCTAGGCCGTGGGTAGGATAGTTCTGCTCATGAGTCTGTAATTGCCTAGATGCATAAGCAATCACTTTCTCGTACTGCTGTAGGACACATCCTAGCCCCTTTCCCGAAGCATCACTGTATATGGTGAAACCTCCAGACCCTGAAGGTAATGTCAGAACTGGAGCGATCGTCAGCCTCCTATTCAGCTCCTCAAATGCTGCCTGGCAGTCCTCTGACCAGATATACTTTGCGTCCTTCCGTGTCAGTTTCGTCATAGGTTCAGCTATCCTAGCAAAGTCCTAGACGAACTTCCTATAATAGCCGGCTAAACCCAGAAAGCTCCTGATCTCTGGAACTGATGTCGGAGCCTTCCATGTCTCAACGGCAGCAATCTTCCTGGGATCCATCGAGATTCCCTCTCCAGTAACTATATGACCGAGAAACTCCACTCGGTCCAAAAAGAACTCGCACTTCGATAATTTGGCATACAACCTCTCATGCCTCAGAATCTCCAAAACTGTCTGCAAGTGCTATGCGTGCTCCTTCGACGTCTTCGAGTATATCAGGATGTCGTCGATAAATACTACAACAAACTTATCCAGATACTGGTGAAATATCTTATTCATCAAGTTCATAAAGACAGCTGGCACATTTGTGAGACCAAATGGCATTACCAAAAACTCGTACTGCCCGTAGTTCGTGTTGAACGCCATCTTCTGGATGTCTGCAGCCCTGACTTTCACCTGGTGGTAATCGGATCTCAAATCTATCCTGGAAAACACCTTCGCCCCACTCAACTGGTCTAACAAATCATCTATCCTGGGCAGAGGATATTTGTTCTTAATGGTGATGGTATTCAACGTCCAGTAGTCAATACACAACCGGACTGTACCATCCTTCTTCGGCACAAAAAGAACTAGCACTCCTCATGGAGAAGCACTAGATCGAATGAAACCCTTTTTCAACATGTCATCAATCTTCTCCTTCATCTCTATGGCCTCATTGGGGTTCACTCTATAGCAAGTCCGGGATATTGGTGATGAACCCGGTACTAAATATATAGTGAACTCCCCATCTCTGTCAGGCAAAAGTCCAGGAAGATCCTCTGGGAATCCATCCATAAACTCCCTAATGATAGGGTGTGGCGGTGCTAACTCCCCAACTGTCGCACAACAGTTCGGCCCTGTCTGTAACATCCAGTTTTCCAGAATGAGGGTAATTTTGAAATTTTGTATTTTAATTTATTTAATTATGATATTTAATTAATAATATGATTTTTTGGTAATTTTTAATCATTTTTAAACTATTTAAATCATGACTTATGATTTTGGTGTTTGACTAGTGTAGCCTGGAGACTGTTGACCTAGAGCCTAGTCATGTGATTAGGATGTTTAATTAGTACATTTTAGCCTAGAGGATATTTTGGTCATTTTAGGATTTATTGGAATTTTTAGGAATTTTTAGAATTTATTTTGGAATTGTTTGATTGAAGGTTGACTAGGTTGACTTTGACTAGCTTTGACTTTGTGACCTAACCCTAGTTAAGTTGGACTTGACTAGATATGAGATCCTAGGTTAAGTTAGGTCAACCATACTCTAGTTAGTGAAAACAATTAGGGATATTAAGTTTTGAATAGGAAGTTTTGACCACAAGTCATGACTTGTGATTTTTAAGTCATTTGTTTAATGACTAGGCCCAAAGCCCAAGGCAAATTCCTAAAACCTAAGCCCTAGACTAAGTGGCCAGCCACCATATCATCCTTGGAAACACCACCCTATTTATACTCTCTTAGTTTAGGGTTGCCTCCTTCTTAGGAAGGCTCAAGTCTAGAAGGAAAGGTTTGTTCCTATTCAATAAATCCCTAAAATTCCATTCCTCTTCCTTTTCCATTCAAATCTTTTCTATTAGATCCTAATCTATCTATTCTTGCTGTCATTAATATTCCATTTCAGTTTGTGGTGATATTGGTGGATTGGGACATCAAGAGGAGAGCATTTGAATAGGGATTTTTCTTGAAGGTTCAAGCTTAGGTAACTCCCTCAAATTTCCATGAAATTTGGTTTTGTCTTCATCATTAGGGAGCCCTAGGAGTCCCCTAAGCATCAGTATAGGTTTAGTGTCGGGTATCCTAAGTTTCATGTCCATTTGGACACGTATCATGACTGTAGTATAGGTGTTTGTCGAAATGCCACTGAGGGCATTTCGATTTTATTCATACGATATTTTTGAATGGAAAATTGTAATTAGGTGTTGCTTACATGTTCCTGTTGGTTTCGTATTAATTTGGGGTCGTGTCGAGCTGTTTTGGACACGTGACACGTGGTCGTGCACACGCGCGCGCGGAACTGTGCGTACCATGCCACTCGGGCATGATTGCGACACGGACACACCACCCCGACACTCGGGATTTGACACACAGCATGGGGCCGACACTGACACGGGGCACCCCAAGTTTCAGGGCCCCACGTGTCGTGTCGGACACGCACGAACACGTGCACTGATTCGTGCACTATTTCAGTCGGCTGTTACTTGAGCACTGACACGTGCATCTCGTGTCGTGCACGCTCGACTTGGACACGATTCAGGGTGTCCAGTCGATAGCCCTAGTCTAGGTTGACACTGGGACACAACCTCATGGGTTGTGTCGTGTCGTGTCGTGCACACGAGAGTCGGGAACACGTGCACGATAATTAGTTCTCTGTGTGCACAGTTTACTGTTTTTGTGTTTTTAAATTGTTGGACACGTTTGTGTCCACTTTCGTGGACACAAACCATTTGTATAGCATGTGTACAATATGTATATCTATTACCAACCATTAATTTCTCACTTTTAATTGATTTTCTAAATAAATTTCTCATTTCCTAATTTATGAAACTGTGTACTGATTCCTGATTTTTCCAGTTTACAAATAGTGAGCTTGTCATCATTCTTAACCTAATCTATGCTGTTAATTACATGTAATTAAGGCCCTGATATGTATTCCTACATGATTCCTATGTGTGTGTCGATTTTGGATTGATTTGGGACAATTTTAGGTTCAAAAACTGAGATTTAAAGCTTAGGACTGAAAACTAATACTGTGACTGTTTTGGACTGTGTTCCTTTGTGTTTTATTTTGAACTTTGGGTGTTTCCCATGTTGTGTAAACCTGGGTTCGAATTGGAGGGAAGACTGAAACCTGAAATTGGGGCTAGGCATGTGTAGCCTACTGAATTCAGTTTTCTGCTTTGATTTGATTCTTTCCTATTTTCTTTGCAGTTTAGATTTGGACTGTTGGGTGTATTTTGAGTTTAATCTGAGAGTGTAGTGTGGTTACTGTCAATACATGGTAGTTCCCACTTCACTGTAGGTTCCAGGATTCTTCATATAGTTCAATGACTTGCCTATCATTTTTTTTACTGTTTGCTAATTCCAGATTTTATATATGGATAAAAACCTGAGAATGAGGTACCCATTACCTGTGTTACAGCCTTCCTTTGGACTGTCTCTTCACTGTTAGTTCCTGCATATTTCAAATTTCACTCACCCCTATGTCACAAACACATCCCACATTATCACACATACACACACTATTACTCTCTTACACTCACACAGCTTACACAAACTCACCCTCACTCTTTAAAACACACACACACACACACACAGAGGGTCCTGTCATATTGGACAGCCCCTCTTTTACTATTCACTCACCCTCATATCACTCAAGTTTCACACACACTCTCATCTTCTCTCACATTATTCACTGTTCATGCTCACATTCACACACACACCTTCATTTCTTGACACTCATGTTTTTGACACACATACACTTGGACACATGTACTTGTGTCCCCCTCTCTATACACATGTATGTATGTGTAATATCATATAGTGTTGTATGTATTCATATGTTAGCCTATAGGTATATATTCTAAGTTATTTTGAATATCCATATCAATATGTGATTCCTATTAGCTTATACAAATAGATATATATATGTATTCTCTATTAGATTGTGTGATATATATATATGTGTCATATGTATGGATGTTTTGTAGGTTATTTAGGCATGGTATTGCCTTGGCCTATGGCCTAGTCTTTCAGCCTATGGCATATAGGTGAGTCTGTTTGCCTAGAAAGTCTAGAATGGTCTTGTATAGCTTATTTAGACCTAGAATAGACTAGTGTAGACTAGTTTGACCATAGTTGACCTAGTTTGACCATAGCTGACCTAGTTTGACTTCTAGGGTTGACCAGAGTTGACCAAGAGTTGACTTTGGCCTAGATTGACCTAGATTCATGTAGAATGCATTGTAATACTTCATATACCATTCTGGACTTGTTGTGACTTGTACTGTTCTATAGAAGATAGACACCACTCCTCGGACAGTATATTCTTTTCAGACACTCAGGCTATCAGGCGAGTACATTCTCTGACCGTTTCATACTTGTATGGATTTACATTCTTGCTCTAGATTACTGTACTTGATGCTGACACGACTGTTATCACGGATTGGTACTATATGGATCTTCTTTTGAGATGTTATCTCCTTGTATTCACTAAATACATATTGTGACGTGCGTTTCACATCCATATTGTATTTATTGAATACCCATATCCTTGTATACTCATTGTGCATATTGTACTCTCATTATCACATGAGCCCCAGGGATAGACCATTGTAAACTATTATATAACATTGTACATCCATTGTATAACATTGTACACTATTGTATAAGATAACGTAACTGGAGTAGATCCTTGTGTATTGATTGGGGAGGGGGAGTAGAATTGGTTATGTACTCAAATCCTATTGTACAACATTGTATAACTATTGTATATGTCTATTGTACACCCACGTACAATGGAGTTACCATTGCATCTTCCTAGCCCGTTTACATAACCAGATTGTACTCTAAAATCATATGTTCCTTACAGTTCTTACTTATCATATTTAAATATTTTCTGTTATCAAATCTCTACTGTTTTTCTATATCTTCTTCTTTCAGCGTTTCATGTACTTTACTCTATTGTATGCTTTATATTTCCTAACTCGATATGAACTGCGTGAGATGTTTTGTGCTCGCTCCCGTCCTGACTGGACCTGTTGAAAATATTACAGAGGATGAGAAGGAGGCCTGCATAGACACCTACTATGGGGCAGCTGTGGATGTCATGTGTGACCCAGATTTCCAGCCTGATCCACTAGTTTAGAGACTGAGGCTCCCTAGTCTAGGTTTTCTATTTTCTGTCTTTTGAGATCTAGATTGTATATATTCTTTCATTTCAGTACTAGAGTCTTGTATTGAGCTGGATGTTCTGATTTGTTATGTCAGTAGACACTTAGACTCTCTGGTTGTGTTTATGTGGTTTTCTTTCATTCAAGTATTTATCTATCTATCATCCTATCTTTTCATTCTGTTTTAGATGTGATTGAGACTGTATATTGCTATGTCACCTCCATTCGGAGTGTATATACTGTACAGGTACCTTTATATTGTTAGATGATTGACCTAGGACAACGTTCTACCGCCTACACTACGGCGTAGGCTGGGCGTTGTTACGTTCTTGTACCCTCACAGTGGGTGCGGGTCGTGACACGGTCCTCCTGACACTGAATGGTGACGTGTCTGGGGGACTGAACAGAATACTACCCTCATGGCAGTCTATAGCTGTGTGAGCATAGCTAAGCCAATCCATCCCAAATATGATATCATTCCCGGGGAGTGGCATCACAAGGAATCGTCTCCTAAACTCTCCCCTAGCTATAGTAGTAGAGCATCTATAGATAGCTCTAATGGGCACTGGTCCGTCTCCCGTCATTACTCTACTCATCTCCTCGGTAGGTGTAGCTACTAAGTGGTGTTTATGTATAAACTCTAATGACAGAAAGCTATGTGATGCACCAGAATCAAACATGCAAAGAGCTAGAAAAGTATGTAAATAAACATGACCTGTGATGACGTCAACCAAATAATCTGGCTCCAAAATCTGCTCCGGCTCTACCTCAAGAGCCAGACTATAAGCCTTCCCCTGGGGTCCCTTATGCTGATGCAGATGTTGCCCAAACCTCTGCTGCTGAGTCGAAAG
Organism: Iris pallida; assembly: GCA_029216955.1. Lineage (NCBI taxonomy): Eukaryota > Viridiplantae > Streptophyta > Magnoliopsida > Asparagales > Iridaceae > Iris > Iris pallida. The sequence goes on from JANAVB010037420.1 coordinate 8,953,395, forward strand.
CGGCGGTCCTCTAGATGGTGGTCCGGCACCTGGAACCCTGGCGGGTGGGCAGTCCCGAAGCTGATGGGCAATAGATCCACAAGCTAAATACTGCCCCCAACCTCTTTCTACAGATGAAAGAGTTATGGCCTGGCCTCTTACAGAATGAACACACATCTTCCTTCTGCTGTCGGGGGTCCCGGGGCTCTAACTGGCGGGGTCGAGTGATGTGGTGTGGGAGGACGGTATGCCTGCTGGGGCGGCACCGGTACTCTCGACTGGAGAGCCTGACGCTTGGAAGGTCCCTCGTGGTGTACAAGAGCCGGCCTCTTGCAAGACTGAAGACGCTCCTTTATGCTCCGGGCCAACTCTAGGCTCTGGTAGTAGTCAGTCTTACCGTTCGCCACTATAAGAATTCCAATGTCTGGAACTAGACCATGGCAAAACCTACGCGTCATCTCCTCTGGGTCTGCAACTAGACTAGGAGCGAAACGGCTCAATCGACTAAACTCCGTTGCATACTCGTCAACAGAACGGTTCCCCTGCTGGATGTTCTGGAATCTTATCCCCATGGCTACCCTAGCTGTGGTCGAGAAGAATTTCTTCTTGAACTGGGTCTTAAACTGATCCCAAGTGGCCTTCCCTCTCGCGAATAGCGGCTCATTCCTAAACCAAACTCCTGCCACGTCTATCAACAGAAATTCTGCTGCGTCGACCTGGAGGTCACCTGGCAACCTAGCTGCTCCAAGGAGCTTACTCTCTACCGAGTCTAGCCAGTCATCTGCTACGCCCTCCGTCCCTAAGAACTTCTTAGGGTTCAGACCCATGAAGTCCTTGATTGTCCCCGCTCTCTGCCGTGGCTCTACAGGTGGTGGGACCACGGTACGCTCCTCAGAACGCTCCATGTTCTGGCGGAGTAAGGTGGTCTGCTTCTGATGGGTTATTAGAAATCCCTCGGTCAGAGTGAGCAGTTGGTTCCCGTCGAGAGTGACGGAAGCCTGGGTAGGTATAGTAATAGGTGGTGGTGGAAGTATCGGATCCTGCTGGGACTGTGATGTGGAAGGTGGTGGAGGCATCTGGGTTGGTGGATTTGTGGAGTGGGGGAGTATAGTAGGTGGAGGTGGAGGTGTATCGGTCAACTGGTCAACCGACTGGATGGAAAGTGTGCCATTCTCAGGTGTGACATACTGGGATGAGCGGGTGAGCACCATCTAAAATCAAAGAACTTATAAGGACTCTTTTAGGTAAACATTCATAAACAACAAGAAAGTCTAATTTTGAAATAATGAGCATACGATGTGATGTGTTTCCTATGTTGCAATCCTAGCATTCCTCTAAGTGTTCTAAGCGTCATTCCTAATGTTGTCTAGTTACCTTAAGTTCCTAATTGCAGGCATGCTTGGTACAATGATGTAACCAAACATTTTAGTCAGGACCTGCATGGGCTATACCACTAAAAATATGTCACGATCCGCTACCCAAATTGTTGGGTCGGGCCGAGTCATGTCCAGCCTACGCTTGGAATAAAACGTAGTAAGTTGTTCTAAAGATAACAAGAGAAGACTAAAGTGTGCTAACAGTTCTATATGTAATAAAGAGTCAAAAATGTTCCAAACACAAAAGTCGTCTCATATATAAATAATATCCAAGTACAAGTCCAAAATGTAAAGCTGGATACAGGTCCAGTCACAAAATACATAGTCTAACAATATAACTACTCTCGGAAACCCGAGCAACTATGCAAACTAGACGAGTTTTCCCGCAGGTACATCCTTGTAAGATAAAGCCTGGTCCTCGACAGCAACTCCATAATAGAAATCACAAAGCAACTCCTCCTCAGTAAGTATATTTACAATGTTTATCCTGTCAGGATGGGAGCAAGTACTGATTCTAACAAACTAAATATACGCAACATGAAATGAATAAAAATGTAATAACTGGAATCACGGTATATCATGGTTTAATTGGTTCTTTAGAAATGGCAACATATGTTTGTTTTAAAGTTCAAAACTGTAGCATATACGTGATCGATCAATAGGTAAATAGGATGTACAGTGGTACATATCAAGTTTTTCTGAAGTGTACATACATACACTAAACGGTATCAGTGTATACCCGTAATCCAACACGGGTTCAGACCTACGGCAAAGTTACATATAAAATCTACCCGTGCTCAATAAATACATCCGGAGAAGGGGGACATGATCACGTACTCTACTAACAGTTTCTCCTTAACCCGTTATTTAAGTATGTGAGAGATATAAGAACTGTCCTAAGCATGGTAGGGACTGATAATACAATATGTAAAGATTTAACTTGCTACCCCAAGGATCAGCATTTAACATGGTTGAAAAATCACAGTTTGTTGTTATAGCAGTATGTAAAGTTTGTAGAGGTACTTGCCTTTAGCAAAGCAAGTTAGTGATAGAAATGCTATAGATTCCTGGTGACTCATCACTGTAGAAATAATACATAAACTTAGTTTTCACACTAAGTTAAACACTAAGTTAAACACTAAGACACTAGTTGTGTGACACGACTTTCTGACTGGACACCTAGCCAAATTGTGACTTTAGCATAGGAGACTAATGTGGGGTGACACAATACCCAAACTAACTTTCTAGGGCCGTTACACTAGTGCGGGGTGAGGTCCAATACTATAATAACTCAAAACAACACAAGTCATTGTAAGTCGTAACTATTCAATAAATAAATCAAAGTGTACACTGTGTTCCAACAATTTTTTAGATAGACAAAAGACTCAATTTTACATAAAATAAAGTACCAAAATGATCCTTGTTAGTTATAGAAATTTATACTAATTTTTCTGGAATTTATAAACCCTCATAGATATTTATTAAAAATCAGCGAACATAGGTATCCTGAAAATGAGTTCTATTTTCCTATTTTTATAAAATGCCAAATGTACTTATTAAATGCTGGAACAATTATAGTAAATTTTCTAAATTAACATAGTATTTAAATACAATTTTTTTCAGATTTTTACAGCACTTAAAATATATATAAAAATTCAAAAACAGCAAGTAACAATTTCTGGAAAATAATTAATTAATTATTTACTATTTTGTCCACGTATTCAAAATTGATCCGAAGTCCAGATACGGGACCCAAAGCCATAAATCAAATCCAATATGACTTGTACAGACTCTGAATGTATTAGACACATTTGGGCCCAAAAACTCATACTAGGTTTGGACATCAAATGGCCATGATTAATAAATACAGTAACTTAAATATAAATAATATATTTTAAAGTTGTAAAATATACAAGTCATAAAATTACCTAATAAAATAACTTGTGAATTTATACACAATAATATTCTGTACAAAGTTGAATTTGAAGTACATATACATATGCAGCAATTAATATTTATATATATACATAAATACATAGTTATTTATGTATATATATATATATATATATATATATATATATATATATACATATACATATATATATACATATAAATAAAAAAATATATATATATATATATATATATATATATATATATATAAATACATAAATATATATATATATATATATATATATATATATATATATATATATATATATATATATATATATATATATATATATATATTTTTTTTTTATTTTTTATTTTTATATATATATATATATATATATATATATATATATATATATATATATATATATATATATATATATAAATACATATACATATAAATATAAAATAAAATAAAACAAAAAAGAAAGGAAAAGGGGGGCTCGAACTCGGCCAGGGGGGAAGGGGGTTTAACATGCTCGGGCTGGCCAGGGGGTCAGCTCGGGTTAGCTGTTAGGGATAGGGTTTGAGTTAATTTTATTATGGGTTTTAGGTTAATGGGTTTTAAACCCGATAGCCCAAAACTAAACCCAATAACATATTCTTCGTGTCCTGACAGTTAAGGACACGAAGAACGGTCGAGTCCTGTGTCCGGGTCGTACACGACACATACGACTCGAACTAGCCGTGTCCATGCCCATCACTGGGTTCCTCGTGTCCTGACGAGTCCAGTGATGTAAACACGAGACACAACGCGACACGAAAGACTAGAAGACACATACGTGTCCGAGAGGCGGTGGCGTTCAGGGATGTTGCAAGGTGGAGGAGAAGTCGGGGCAGCCTGAGAAAATTTAGCCATGTTTGTCTCGTCAAGGCGAACCGAACGACGGTGGTTGGAGAGGATGACGACGGCTGGGGCGGCGCCTAGGGTAGATCTAGGGTGCCGGCGATTATCGGGGAAGAAAATAGGGTTGGGCGGCGCTGTGGTGGTGGTTGGGGCGGTCGTAGAGAGTCTAGTGTTAGGGTTTAGGGTCGGAGACTTTTATAGGGGAAGTAGGTCGGCCGAATTAGGGTTTTAGATTAGGATTAGGGTTATGGTTTTGGCCGCGGTTAGTCGGACACGACGATAGGGTGGCGATCGGGTTTAGGGTTTTTCAGAACCCCCCCTCCAAATCGATAATTGCAGCAAAACCCAACCGCCTTGTTCTGTGCAAAATTTAATTTGCACAGACAAATCAGATTTTGCAAAGACTATTAAAACAATTAAAATAATTGCAAAATTATATTAAGATAATTTAATTAATTACAAAATGATATATTTTGTTCTAAAAATTATTTAAAAATTCTAAATTTTTTAATAATTTAATAATAAATTTTAAAGATATAAATGCTATTTAAAATTATAAAAATAATATTTTAAAATCTAGGGGCTTACAAATCTTTCCTCCTTGAAAAATTTCGTCCTCAAAATTCACAAGGATAGAAGACTCTACAAACATTCTAATATAGCAAGTAATGCAAACAAATGACTAAGGCTACTATTAAGACTAACCTCTAGAGTATCAAGCGGGAACGGGTGATTCCCTCGCGATTGTTGGGTCGAACAAGTAAGGATATCTCTCCTGCATGTTCGACTCCCTCTCCCAAGTAGATTCCCCTCGAGAGTGACGGCTCCAAGCTACTCGTACTAAGGGTATAACTTTGTTCCTCAGCCTCTTCTCCCTCCTGTCCAATATCTCCACTGGTTGCTCAGTAACTGCAAGGCTCGGTCCGATCTCCAACTCTGAATGATCTAACACATGGTTGGGGTCCGGAACTTATCTCTTCAGCTGGGACACATGAAAGACATCGTGAACTCCTGTTAGGTTGGGTGGAAGTGCAACCCTTTAAGCTACCTCTCCGATCCTGTCAAGTATCTCGAACGGTCCAATATATCTGGGGCTCAACTTGCCTCCTCGTCCGAACCGGATCGTCCCTCTAGTGGGTGATATCTTCACCAGAACCATATCTCCGTCAGCGAACTCCATCAGCCTGCGACTAGCATCGGCTGTAAAACCCCTAAATTTCTACTATTTTTTTTTAAAAATTATGGTACCGATTTAAAATTTTGTATTGTACGTCACGTAATCGTATTTTTCGTCACGCACGAAATTTTATTTTTGCTCGACAAGTGCGAATATATGCGAGCGTACATATTTTTGAAAAACATTATTTTTATTATATTTAATGTAGACAAAAATTATTTCTAGCTATTATTTTAGTTTATGACTTTTATGAAAAGCCTTTTCATTTAATAGTTATAATAATAAATAAATTTTTCCTATAAAATGGTAAATTAGAAAAGTATATCTATGTAAATATTAATTGTACAAACATATATTTTTGTAATTATTGATTGTTTATTTTAAATAATAATGTATTTTTGAAATTAATTATTATAGTATTTTTGGAAAAACATATTTTTGAAATATTTGTAACAATTTAAATTTTATTTGATTCCATGGATACATTTAAATAGTAAACCAATATCTATGTTTGAAATTGATTTGATTTTTTTTAAAAGGATTAAATTAGATTTAATTGGATTTGATTTGATTTGATTGATTTTAATAAGATAGATGAATTATCTATTTTGGGTTTAAACAAATCCTAATCCTATCCTAATGGGAATTCCCACATCCTATAAATAGGTAGGTACTCCTCCATTATTTTTCTCTCCACAAATTCCTCCACAAAAATTTCCACAAAGTGTACGTGCCTCGTGTCGGTGTCCATTTCTTCCGTGTCAGCCGTGACGGCCTCGGGTCCGACCCCGGGTGTCTTTCCAATAGATTATTTCTTTACATATACATTCAATTCTCTTCTTGTTGTCCGACAATTCCGAACGTCCATCCATGTCGTATCGGACATTTTCCAACACGCAACCCATCCCGACACCCTAATCTAATCACCAGCGTCGTTCTTCTTAGCCGCTCTCCTCCCTGTCCTATCCGTCACCTCATCACCCCCTCCAGCCCGCTAGTCACGAACACCTCCACGCCATCGACCACCCCCAAACCCAGCCATCTAGCCATCATCAGCATCATCAGAAACCAACTCCGACAAATCATTCGCCTCCGCGCCTCCCGACTCCAGGCATAATCTCCACCACCAACATAACCCTACGACCAAGCACCAACCCGAACCACCCAAGACCCCCACAAACCATCACCCATACTACCACAGTCATCTCCGCCACCCACGTTGGCAGGCCATCACCGTCGCCGCCGTAGCCACCCCCGGCCAAACTTATCAAAATTACCACAGAAAGAAATAAAAACCGTAACCCAAAAAAAACTCACCTCCGCCGAGCCAATCAGGCCGCCGGCGTCGCCAACCAACTCACGACTCGCCGCGAGCGTCGCCACGCCTCAACGCCAGCACTGGAAGTCGTGCCGATCTTGGCCGAGTCTCCGCGAGCGCCATCGGCTCAATCCCTTGTGCCAGCCCTTGCCGTGGCCGCTGCGTCTTGAGCCTCCGTCCCCGAGTGCACCCGCAGTCGCCGGAGATGACCGCCCCTGTCCTGATCAGCAGCCCTCCGACCCTGCCTCTTCCACCGCCGCCCGCCTCGGCCCCTCGTCGTGGCCGAACCCAAAACCCCTCGTTGGCCGCCTGAAACCCTCTCCCTGTTCGCCTCCGACCCACCGGAGCCACCAGCGCCGACCGTCCCGACCGATTGAAACCGCAACTCCGCCGAACTCCGGCGCTCGCCACCACCTGGAATACTTCGAGCCAGCCTCCAGATCCGCCGAGACCCCACGACCTCAACCGTCCGCCGACCTAGACCTCGTCGCGAGCCCGGCGGTGAGCCCCGTCGTCCGATTGATCCGACCGCCTCCGTCTACCGCCCTCTCCCCAGATCCGCCTCACCGACAACCCAAGCTCGCCGCCCGACTTCTCCGCCGTAGCCCTCCGCCGGATCCGACGCTCGCCGCCGGTCGTCCTCCGACTCCGCTTCTTCTCGAACTCCGCACCCCCGTTCCCACTCTCTCCCCACCTTTTCCTTTTAACGAGAGACAGCTGCTTTTAGCGGTTGTCAATTGAGTTAATTTTTTTTTATATACTTTCTTTTCTTTGGTTGTTTTTTTATATATTTTGGTTTGATTTAATTTTTGTTGTTTTGTGCTTTCTCTATGCAAAAAAGGGTAACAACAGATACTCTACTGGATTTTAAATATATATATATTTTTATAGTATTTTAAGTATATTATGGTTATTATTATAATACATTATAAGCATTTGTCAACAGTGAGCATGTATTATGTATTATTTTGAAGAGTAGTTTAGTATTATTAAGTATTAATTAGTATCCATATTTAGTTATTTATTCTAATTTCTTTATATATATACGTATATCAAATAATTTTCTAAAAATTCTTTTGTAGCAAAAAAATACTATTGGGTTGTGCCTATATGTAATTTCAAATTTTGGATTAGACCTTTAAACATATTATTACAGTATTACTAGCAAATTTCAAAATATATATATTTGTCTAAGGAGATAATAGTTTTTCTACCTATAAACCCTACTTTAACAAACTTAGAATTTTAGCCCAAATCAGTTTTTCTGTATTTTTAAGTATTTATCGAATATTATTTCTACTAGTAAATTATACTTCCAACTATTATAAATAGTTTTCTAAAATTCGTATATTTACTATTGCCTATTTTCTTTGATTTCCTCCTTTTTATAACCAATCCCATTGTTTCTATTCTTTCGCCAATTTCGTACTACCATGTGTCCACCCTAACTAATTTGACCCTTCTGGACCCAATGACATGATCCGTGCCACCATCCGAGGTCCCCTTGTACAGTTGTTACACCGAAATTGCAGTTCGTGCCACCATGATATTCGCAGCACACCAGGCGTCCTACCAGGCAAGACACCTTGCCATTTGCTGTTTACTTATTTTAGCTCATATTTCATACATTATTTATTTTCTTTATGCAAAATAAACTGTGATACATGGCATAAATGTTAGAACTTACTGTTCATTTATTTTTCCTGCTATGTATTATTTTTTTTACATTAAACCTAGATTTAAGGGACCAGCTTGTGTGTTGCATTCATTGGCCTTGACACGTTGTAACACGAGGTTGTGTGTCGCATGTAGAACACGGAAGTGCGTGATTGGCTGGCCACCAGTACGTACAAGCCGTGCGATAGGAATAACCGCTAATAGAGATTGCATGCTAGTTTGACTTAGCGGTTATAGTGGTTTGTGTTGTGGATACAACACAGTAGGCATTGGGCGGGGAGGAAAATTCCTTAGCGTATGGGCTTCGATGCACTTTCCCTTTTGTAACCCGTGAGCTCCGCCGGAGACGCGGGTCAGATTACCCATGATTACTGACGGCCACTGACGATTCTGCAGAACGTCATGCTCTTACTGCTGGGGCCTCTGGTGCCCAAAGGGGGACTACGCCGATCCTATTCAGCCAAGGCCCATGCGTAGGAAGGATTGTTCTTAACTACATTTCACATAGAACGGTTAGGCTACCTTATCCGTTAGGTACGAGTACTTTTGGTTTGGGTACTTGTATCTGACCGTGGCTTAGAACAATAACTTGTCGCGAATTAGTTCGTCACATCTTGTCCTTGTTTGGTTGTAGGTGGGACTTACTACTTCGATGAGAAGGTATTGAACCTTGTTGGGGTCCGGATACCATATTGGATTCATAGCATGGGAAGATACGTTACCGTGAATTAGTTTTCCATCTCTTATCCTTGTTTGGTTGGGGGGATGGTACGCTCGTTCAGTAGGTGCGGATTGGAACATGTTATAATTCGATTGACTTATTTATTTGAGCAATATTTATTCAGTTTATATGGCATGCTATTATGTGCCTTGTTACGTCCCTCTGAGGACCTGGTTGTCTTGCCAGGTGTGTGCTATTGTCTTTCGCAGGTGCTCTAGCTCTAGCCGTGATCTTCGCTATTTCTTCGAGGATGATTGCATTTGGATCGTCTTCGCTTCGCTCGCCACTTATTTCATTTTCTATGTACTTTTCTTTATTTGTTGGTAGTGGATTTGTCTCCGCCCAACATATTGTATCAAGACAAATTCTTTCTTATTATAAGACATCTTTATTTTATTTATTTTGTGTGGATGAGATTAGTTATGGTTCTACTGCATTTTACAGCTTATGTATTCATACGAGATTTTCCATATATTGGAGTGTACTTCATATGAATACAGCTGGCATGTCTACGTTCCTAGTCCTACGTATTTTAGGACTGGAGCGTTACATGTTTTTGTGGTGGCCCATGCAGGTCAAGATAAATTGTTTGGTTACTTTACCGTACCAAGCAAGCCTGCGAATAGGATTAGAAGTCTAGGATCTCATCCACATACTTAACCACTTTCTTCAATCTACCGTTTGACTCATCGATTGCATCTTGCTTGCTTCCTTCCATCTCTATTCTTATCTTCCCTTCGTGCTTGCTAGAGATTGACCCTACTAGTTAGTTGTCCCAAAACGCCATTAGTTTAATTCTTTAAGTTGGGTAGACTACCTTATGCCCTAGCAACCCCTTTGACCTAGTGACCTATATTAGCAAGCTTATTTAGATCCTAGAATCTAGAGGACCTAACCCTTCTAGCCAACCAAGGACTTGGACAAGAAGACTATAAGACAACTGTATGACTTAGAATCATTCTACCTTCTTTCGTGCCTATGTTTTTACCACTTTGACTAATGTTGCAACTATAATTTAGTTTTGCAAACTCATCCATTTATCGAGTTTGTTCATGACTTATGCTATTGAGCGCTCACTAGCCTATTGTCTAATCGGAACCGGTGCATAATGGTCTGATCAACCAAGTGCACTTTGGTTCATTTTTTGTCTATTACTCTACGTGGATGGGGACATAATTAAATTTGGCCCTTACAACCCCATCTACGACTGCCTTGACAATTCTTTTGAAATTATTCGATCGTCTTTGAATCACGTATTCGTATTCGATAACGCATCCTTCATACTTTACATTGTTTCGCCTTCACCTATTTTAGGAAGACAAAAGCGTTATACTATAACTTCCTCTAGCCTTCCTATCGGCTATGACCATTCTCACTCGATAATGCTATATCTTCATCCTAAACTACTCGGCCCTATCAAAACCCTCTAATCGCTTTGAATCTATTTCGCTCTCATCGTGACTCATTCATTACCCGTGACCATACCGTATTATTTTTTATCTACGATCTAGATCGTGAATTCTTACGGTATGATTTTGTTATCGATTGTTTTCCATCGATACCCCTTTGTGTCTTCTCACCCCCCTACGAATTCTTAATTTCGAGGACGAAATTCTTTTAAGTTGGGTAGGATGTAAAACCCCTAAATTTTTACTATTTTTTTTTAAAAAAAATTATGGTACCGATTTAAAATTTTGTATTGTACGTCATGTAATCGTATTTTTCGTCACGCACGAAATTTTATTTTTGCTCGACGAGTGCGAATATATGCAAGCGTACATATTTTTGAAAAACATTATTTTTATTATATTTAATGTAGACAAAAATTATTTCTAGCTATTATTTTCAAGTTTATGACTTTTATGAAAAGCCTTTTCATTTATATAGTTATAATAATAAATAAAATTTTCCTATAAAATGGAAAATTATAAAAGTATATCTATGTAAATATTAATTGTACAAACATATATTTTCGTAATTATTTATTGTTTATTTTAAATAATAATGTATTTTCAAAATTAATTATTATAGTATTTTTGGAAAAATATATTTTTAAAATATTTGTAACAATTTAAATTTTTATTTGATTCCATGGATACATTTAAATAGTAAACCAATATCTATGTTTGAAATTGATTTGATTTTTTTGAAAAGGATTAAATTAGATTTAATTGGATTTGATTTGATTTGATTGATTTTAATTAGATAGATGAATTATCTATTTTGGGTTTAAACAAATCCTAATCCTATCCTAATGGGAATTCCCACATCCTATAAATAGGCAGGTACTCCTCCATTATTTTTCTCTCCACAAATTCCTCCACAAAAATTTCCACAAAGTGTACGTGCCTCGTGTCGGTGTCCATCTCTTCCGTGTCAGCCGTGACGGCCTCGGGTCCGACCCCGGGTGTCTTTCCAATAGGTTATTTCTTTACATATATATTCAATTCTCTTCTTGTTGTCCGACAATCCCGAACGTCCATCCATGTCGTATTGGACATTTTCCAATACGACGCAACCCATCCCGACACCCTAATCTAATCACCAGCGTCGTTCTTCTTAGCCGCTCTCCTCCCTGTCCTATCCGTCACCTCATCACCCCCTCCAGCCCGCTAGTCACGAACACCTCTACGCCATCGACCACCCCCAAACCCAGCCATCTAGCCATCATCAGCATCATCAGAAACCAACTCCGACAAATCATTCGCCCCTGCGCCTCCCGACTCCAGGCAGAATCTCCACCACCAACATAACCCTACGACCAAGCACCAACCCGAACCACCCAAGACCCCCACAAACCATCACCCACACTACCACAGTCATCTCCGCCACCCACGTCGGCCGGCCATCACCGTCGCCGTCGTAGCCACCCCCGGCCAAACTCATCAAAATCACCACAGAAAGAAATAAAAATCGTAACCCAAAAAAACTCACCTCCGCCGAGCCAATCAGGCCGCCGACGTCGCCAACCAACTCCCGACTCGCCGCGAGCGTCGCCACGCCTCGACGCGAGCGCTGGAAGTCGTGCCGATCTTGGCCGAGTCTCCGTGAGCGCCACCGGCTCAATCCCTTACGCCAGCCCTTGCCGTGGCCGCTGCGCCTTGAGCCTCCGTCCCTGAGTGCACCCGCAGTCGCCGGAGATGACCGCCCCTGTCCTGATCAGCAGCCCTTCGACCCTGTCTCTTCTACCGTCGCCCGCCTCGGCCCCTCGTCGTGGCCGAACCCAAAACCCCTCGTTGGCCGCCTGAAACCCTCTCCCTGTTCGCCCCCGACCCACTGGAGCCACCAGCGCCGACCGCCCCGACCAATTGAAACCGCGACTCCGCCGAACTCCGGCGCTCGTCACCGCCTGGAATACTTCGAGCCAGCCTCCAGATCCGCCGAGACCCCACGACCACCATCGTCCGCCGACCTAGACCTCGCCGCGAGCCCGGCGGTGAGCCCCGCCGTCCGATTGATCCGACCGCCTCCCGCCCTCTCTCCAGATCCGCCTCACCGACAACCCAAGCTCGCCGCCCGACTTCTCCGCCGTAGCCCTCCGCCGGATCCGACGCCCGCCGCCGGTCGCCCTCCGACTCTGCTTCTTCTCGAACTCCGCACCCCCGTTCCCACTCTCTCCCCACCTTTTCCTTTTAACGAGAGACAGCTGCTTTTTAGCGGTTGTCAATTGAGTTAATTTTTTTTTTATATACTTTCTTTTCTTTGGTTTTTTATATATTTTGGTTTGATTTAATTTTTGTTGTTTTGTGCTTTCTCTATGCAAAAAAGGGTAACAACAGATACTCTACTGGATTTTAAATACATATATATTTTTATAGTATTTTAAGTATATTATGGTTATTATTATAATACATTATAAGCATTTGTCAACAGTAAGCATGTATTATGTATTATTTTGAAGAGTAGTTTAGTATTATTAAGTATTAATTAGTATCCATATTTAGTTATTTATTCTAATTTCTTTTATATATATACGTATATCAAATAATTTTCTAAAAATTCTTTTGTAGCAAAAAAAATACTATTGGGTTGTGCCTATATGTAATTTCAAATTTTGGATTAGACCTTTAAACATATTATTACAGTATTACTAGCAAATTTCAAAAAATATATATTTGTCTAAGGAGATAATAGTTTTTCTACCTATAAACCCTACTTTAACAAACTTAGAATTTTAGCCCAAATCAGTTTTTCTGTATTTTTAAGTATTTATCGAATATTATTTCTACTAGTAAATTATACTTCCAACTATTATAAATAGTTTTCTAAAATTCGTATATTTACTATTGCCTATTTTCTTTGATTTCCTCCTTTTCATAACCAATCCCATTGTTTCTATTCTTTCGCCAATTTCGTACTACCATGTGTCCACCCTAACTAATTTGACCCTTCTGGACCCAATGACATGATCCGTGCCACCATCCGAGGTCCCCTTGTACAGTTGTTACACCGAAATTACAGTTCGTGCCACCATGATATTCGCAGCACACCAGGCGTCCTACCAGGTAAGACACCTTGCCATTTGCTGTTTACTTATTTTAGCTCATATATCATGCATTATTTATTTTTTTTATGCAAAATAAACTGTGATACATGGCATAACTGTTAGAACTTACTGTTCATTTATTTTTCCTGCTATGTATTATTTTTCTCACATTAAACCTAGATTTAAGGGACCACCTTGTGTGTTGCATTCATTGGCCTTGACATATTGTAACATGAGGTTGTGTGTCGCATATAGAACACGAAAATGCGTGATTGGCTGGCCACCAGTACGTACAAGCCGTGCGATAGGAATAACCGCTAATAGAGATTGCATGCTAGTTTGACTTAGCGGTTATAGTGATTTGTGTTGTGGATACAACACAGTAGGCATTGGGCGGGGAGGACAATTCCTTAGCGTTTGGGCTTCGATGCACTTTCCTTTTTGTAACCCGTGAGCTCCGCCGGAGACGCGGCTCAGATTACCCTTGATTACTGACGGCCACTGACGATTCTACGGAACGTCATGCTCTTACTGCTGGGGCCTCTGGTGCCCAAAGGGGGACTACGCCGATCCTATTCAGCCAGGGCCCATGCATAGGAAGGATTGTTCCTAACTACATTTCACATAGAACGGTTAGGCTACCTTATCCGTTAGGTACGAGTACTTTTGGTTTGGGTACTTGTATCTGACCGTGGCTTGGAACAATAACTTGTCGCGAATTAGTTCGTCACATCTTGTCCTTGTTTGGTTGTAGGTGTGACTTACTACTTCGATGCGAAGGTATTGAACCTTGTTGGGGTCCGGATACCATATTGGATTCATAGCATGGGAAGATACGTTACCGTGAATTAGTTTACCATCTCCTGTCCTTGTTTGGTTGGGGGGATGGTACGCTCGTTCAGTAGGTGCGTATTGGAACATGTTATAATTCGATTGACTTATTTATTTGAGCAATATTTATTCAGTTTATATGGCATGCTATTATGTGTTTTGTTATGTCCCTCTGAGGACCTGGTTGTCTTGCCAGGTGTGTGCTATTGTCTTTCGCATGTGCTCTAGCTCTAGCCGTGATCTTCGCTATTTCTTCGAGGATGATTGCATTTGGATCGTCTTCGCTTCGCTCGCCACTCATTTCATTTCTATGTACTTTTCTTTATTTGTTGGTAGTGGATTTGTCTCCGCCCAACATATTGTATCAAGACAAATTTTTTCTCATTATATGACATCTTTATTTCATTTATTTTGTATGGATGAGATTAGTTATGGTTCTACTGCATTTTACAGCTTATGTATTCATACGAGATTTTCCATATATTGGAGTGTACTTCATATGAATATAGCTGGCATGTCTACGTTCCTAGTCCTACGTATTTTGGGACTGGGGCGTTACATCGGCCCAGTATTTCTGCCTGTCCTGAGCGACTCTGAGCCTGTCTCTGATCATCCCGACCTTCTCTGCTGCATCCGTGATCATCTCTGGCCCAAGCATAACACTATCCCCAACATCGTCCCAAAAGAGCGGTGTACGACATCGTCATCCATATAGTGCCTCGAAAGGAGACATATCGATGATGGCTTGGAAGCTGTTATTGTATGAAAACTTTACCAAGTGCAGATGGCACCCCCATGATCCGCCAAAGTCCAGCACATAGGTCCTCAGCATGTCCTCTAGCGTCTGTATCGTCCTCTCGGACTGTCCATCTGTCTGTGGGTGGTACGCTGTACTGAACTTGAGCCGACTGCCCAACTCTTCCTACAAGCTTCTCCAGTAGTAGGACGTGAATCTGCTATCTCGGTCTGACACGGTGCTCACTGGTACTCCGTATAAGCGAACTATCTGCTGCATGTATAGCTCTGCCAACTTCTCGGTGGAGAGTCCCACCTTAAAGGGTATGAAGTGCCCACACTTCGTCAGCCTGTCAATGATGACCCAAATGGCATCCTTCCCTCCTTCGGAACGAGAAAGCCCTGAAACAAAGTCCATCAAAATGTGTTCCCACTTCCACTCGGGAATGGCTAATGGCTGTAATAGACCAGCTGGCCTC
Organism: Iris pallida; assembly: GCA_029216955.1. Taxonomy (NCBI): domain Eukaryota; kingdom Viridiplantae; phylum Streptophyta; class Magnoliopsida; order Asparagales; family Iridaceae; genus Iris; species Iris pallida. The sequence continues at coordinate 8,968,971 of JANAVB010037420.1, forward strand.
TAATGCTCCGCCTTGACCTGCTGGTAAACTAGGCATCTCGAAATGAAACGTGATACATCCCTCTTCATTATCTGCCACCAAAGATGTTCCCGCAAGTCACGATACATCTTGTTGGCACCAGAGTGAATAGCATATCGAGATCGGTGTGCCTCCTGCAAGACTTCCTCTATCATCTCTCCCTTCGACACGCACAACCGGCTGCCATGCCTCAAGGATCCATCCTCTACTATGGTGAAGTCATCTAGCAATCCAGCCAAAGCCTGGGCTTGAAGTCTGTGAAGGCTCTCATTTGTAGACTGTGCCTCTTTGATCTGCTCCATCAAACCTGACTGAATGCCAAGCGCCATCATCTGTATCATTGATCCTGGTCGAACTATCTCGATACCGAGATTCTCCAGTTCTTCCCGCAAATGTCGATCTATCATTAGATACCATACCATCGGATGCCTTCTCAGTGCACCCGCCACCACATTTGCCTTCCTGGGGTGATACTGTAAATCGATGTCGAAGTCCTTCATCAACTCCAACCATCGTCTTTGCCTCATGTTTAGCTCTTTCTGCGTAAACACATACTTCAAGATCTTGTGGTCAGTAAATATTTCCACATGCTCTCCGTATAAGTAGTGTTTCTACAACTTGAGTGCAAAGATCACCGCAGCTGACTCTAGGTCATGGGTAGGATAGTTTCGCTCATGAGTCCGTAATTGCCTAGATGCATAAGCAATCACTTTCCCATGCTGCTGTAGGACACATCCTAGCCCCTTTTCCGAAGCATCGTTGTATATGGTGAAACCTCTAGACCCTGAAGGTAATGTCAGAACTGGAGCTGTCGTCAGCCTCCTCTTCAGCTCCTCAAATGCTGCCTGGCAGTCCTCTGACCAGATGTACTCTGCGTCCTTCCGGGTCAGTTTCGTCATGGGTTCAGCTATCTTAGCAAAGTCCTGGACGAACTTCCTATAATAGCCGGCTAAACCCAGAAAGCTCCTGATCTCTGAAACTGATGTCTTAGCCTTCCATGTCTCAACGGTAGCAATCTTCTTGGGATCCACCGAGATCCCCTCTCCAGTAACTATATGACCGAGAAACTCCACTCGGTCTAAAAAGAACTCGTACTTAGACAATTTGGCACACAACCTCTCCTGCCTCAGAATCTACAAAACTGTCCGCAAGTGCTCTGCGTGCTCCTCCGGCGTCTTCGAGTATATCAGGATGTCATCGATAAATACTACGACGAACTTATCCAGATACTGGTGAACTGTCTTATTCATCAAGTTCATAAAGACAGCTGGCACATTTGTGAGACCAAATGGCATCACCAAAAACTCGTACTGCCCGTACTTCGTGTTGAACGCCGTCTTCTGGATGTTTGCAGTCCTGACTTTCACCTGGTGGTAACCGGATCTCAAATCTATCCTGGAAAACACCTTCGCCCCACTCAACTGGTCGAACAAATTATCTATCCTGGACAGAGGATATTTGTTCTTAATGGTGATGGTATTCAACCCCGGTAGTCAATACACAACCGGACTGTACCATCCATCTTCGGCACAAAAAGTACTGGTGCTCCCCATGGAGAAGTACTGGATCGAATGAAACTCTTTTTCAACACGTCATCAATCTGCTCCTTCATCTCTATGGCCTCATTGGGGTTCACTCTATAGCAAGCCCGGGATATTAGTGATGAACCCGGTACTAAATCTATAGTGAACTCCACATCTCTGTCAGACGGAAGTCCTGGAAGATCCTCCGGGAATACATCCATAAACTCCCTAATGATAGGGTATGGCGGTACTAACTCCCCAACTGTCACACAACAGTTCGGCTCTAGGCTGATCTCCGGCCCTGTCCTCCTGACACTGAATGGTGACGTGCCTGGGGGACTGAACAGAATACTACCCTCATGGCAGTCTATAGCTGTGTGAGCATAGCTAAGCCAGTCCATCCCCAATATGATATCATTCCCGGGGAGTGGAATCACAAAGAATCGTCCCCTAAACTCTCTCCTAGCTATAGTAATAGAGCATCTATAGATAGCTCTAATGGGCACTGGTCCGCCTCCCGTCATTACTCTACTCATCTCCTCGGTAGGTGTAGCTACTAAGTGGTGTTTACGCATAAACTCTAATGACAGGAAGCTATGTGATGCACCAGAATCAAACAAGCATAGAGCTAGAAAAGTATACAAATAAATATGACCTGTGATGACGTCAGCCAAATAATCTGGCTCCAAAACCTGCTCCGGCTCCACCTCAAGATCCAGACTATAAGCCTTCCCCTGGGGTCCCTTCTGCTGCTGCAGATGTTGCCCAAACCACTTTTGCTGAGTCGAAAGCGATGGTCCTCTAGATGGTGGTCCGGCACCTGGTACCCTGGCGGCTGGACAGTCCCAAAGCTGATGGACAATAGATTCACAAGCTAAATACTGCCCTAACCTCTTTCTACAGACGAAAGAGTCATGGCCTGGCCTCCTACAGAATGAACACACAGCTCCCTTCTGCTGCCGGGGTCCCGGGGCTCTAACTGGCGGGGTCGGGTGATGTGGTGTGGGAGGACAGTATGTCTGCTGGTGCGGCACCGGTACTCTCGGCTGGAAAGCCTGACGCTTGGAAGGTCCATCGTGGTGTACATGAGCCGGCCTCTTGCAAGACTGAAGATGCTCCTCTATGCTCCGGGTCAACTCAAGGCTCTGGTAGTAGTCAGTCGTACTGTTCACCACTATAAGAATGCCAATGTCTGGAACTAGACCATGGCAAACCCTACGCGTCATTTCCTCTGGATCTGCAACTAGACTAGGAGAGAAACGGCTCAATCGACTAAACTCTGCTATATACTCGTCAACAGAACGGTTCCCCTGCTGGATGTTCTGGAATCGTAGCCCCAAAGCTAACCTAGGGGTGGTCGAGAAGAATTTTTTCTTGAACTGGCACTACAAAAAAAGTGACCTTTGGGGACAACAAAAAATCGTCTTAAAAACTGCAATTGCCGTCCCAACAAATATTTGGGACGGCCTTTGGGACGGGAATGGACGGTCCCATTAGGGTGGCGTGGCAAAAACTTTAGGGACGGATATTGCCGTCCTAATTACTGTTAAAGGACGGTTAGGCAAAACGTCTGAAAAGTTTTCAAATTTATGCTTTTGTGTGACGGTTTATTAATTTGTCCCAAAAAATAAGTTTTTGTAACAGACATATTTCGTCCTAATAAATAAGGGACGGAATTTTAAAAAGCCCCAAAAAAAGTAATTTACTTTTTGTTACAGTACTATAATCGTCCGAAAAACTTAACAATTTTTTAAATTATTATGGAATTACTAATTTCCTGTTTATATATAAAATATATAATTGAATTTTATATACAACAAAAATTCATACAGAACTATTTTATTTAATCGCAAATGCATATGGTAGCCGCAACATTAACAAAGCGATTTCTATAAAACATATTTAAAGATAATATTCCATTGTTCACAAAATGAAATCCAAGTCTTACATCACTTTGAGTGTTGTCCCATCAAGTTTTACATCATTAAGCATTCACTTAATTTACAAAATAAAATCTACAACTTTTTTACACAAGTCCAAAACATATTTGATTTTCCAAAGTGGTATCTCCCATCATTTTAAAAATAGGTACAAAAAGCATTAGAAGGACCTGCAAATAGAAGTAAACAAATCAGTCTCATAAAAAATAACCTGCAGATAATGAAGTCCAAAACATGGCACTTCTACCTCCATTGGAGCAGTTGTTATCCAAATAAATCCCACATGGTTCACAACCACACTTAAAACTTGAGCAGTCCTTGTGAAACCTCTCTTGTTTACCATATCCTGAAATAAAGACATGTTGACATTGCGTGCACATGAACAATGTCTACTTTCTTATATCACTAGTCATACAAAGATAAACCAACTATAAAGTCATTAAATAACAATTTTTCCAGTAGTTTTACTTAAAGTCAAGCTACAAAAGTTTGAATCTAACTACTTGCAATCATAAAAATATTTGTTTTTGTTTAGATAATGAATCATCAGTTTGAATCTCAGACAAGCATAAAGTAAGCAATGGATTCTTACCTCAAATAATCAAAGTTCTTCTTAGGACTCCTTTCCAGCAAATTTGGCCTAGTCCTAGTCTGTCTCAGAAGCCTGCCCAAATGGAGATGAAGCAGAGCTACTTAATATAAGTTCAACGTGAATGAGAATTGCTAGAGAGATGTGGTTAAAAGTAAAACACATATTAGGTAAATTGCAGAAAGAAAAGAACAAAAAATAAAAGAAGAAAGGGCATCATGCTATCACCTATGCAGGAAGACTTGTGCAACAAATGCAAGGTTCATATTAGCAGATCCTTCAATAATGTCCTTCTCAAATCACATGCAAAGCTAACACCTGTAACATTGTCAAATACAACATATGTTGGCAAGATCCGAATAAGACATCATAAATTGCATAATCTTTAATAGATAAACAATGGTGCATGGGATTACTGCCACAAAATACTACTTTAACATGGTATTGCTTTCATTTTTTTATTTAATAATAACAACAATATTAGTTAAATCAGCTGCAACCAATGCTCATAAGAAATTCTACATTCTAATCAATCATTTTTGGAACATGAATCTATTGGTAAAAGGATAACTGTGAGATTCTAATTGATCAATCTCACATGAATTAGCTACTTGGCCAAAATTCAGTTTTACTGTTATGATCTAGTTTTAAGAACAAATCATACAATTATTTTCCTAAATAAGAACAAAATTCAATATTTGCAATGATTAATTCAAAATTGTTGAAACTAATAAAAGTAAATGCCAAGTTCATGTCCTCTTATTCCTTTTTTTATTTTATTTTTACATTGTTGTAGCTTTGAAATCTAACTGTAGTAGTAAATTTTGGCTTCCCATAAATACTATAATTTTTAAATCTTATAAAAATTAGAGTAGTGTGTGTTTCTTTAATGAATTATTTGTTCCAATTGATTCAACCAAACTTATTTATGGGTTACAGGAATCTTCTTTCGAAATATTTTAGAGCTTCTTAAAAGTTCTGTAGGAAGCAATATTTAAATAGAGACTTTAGTGGATGCAAGTTTTGAAAAAAATAGAAAAGATGAGGACAAAAAAGAAATCATTTGATATTAGAGTGTACTATATTGCAATAACAATGGTTAAGACAAAACTAATCTATCGTATCTATACTGGAAACACACTATCCATAATATACACATCTTGTCTATCTTTTATGTTCACAATAATGTTGTGCTCATAGGTGGATCCAACGTTGTACCTATGATCAAATTTTATGCCACCGAAACTTCAAAAACTGAGAGGTATAATTCCTGAAAGATTATTATGTGCGAGGTCTATAACTCTTAGATACTGAAGACTACCCAGCTATTCTAGAATGTTGCCGAAAAACATATTTGATCCAATTCAAGAACTTGCAACTCATAAATTTCTCTCGTTCATGTTGGTATATACCCACTTGACTTATTTTAAGCATGATCAAGAGTCATCAGTAATCCAAAATTCTCCAAGGATGGGGGGGGGGGGGAAGTCACCAAATAAACAGATACTTCGCAATTCTAATACCATCATAGGCAATTCTAATACCATCATATGTGAAAGAGCAGGAAGTGTCTAGAAAACATACCTAACACAAATGGTACTTTTCTTCTGAAATCAGCTTCTAAATGCCCAAGTGCGTAAAAGAGCAAGCCCCATCAATTTCTATACCATGGACCTTAATCAAGCACAAATTGCTTCGCACTCAACATAATTTGACGTGCTTCAACTGAAGGACAAAACATCGTGTCATAAAGATCAACTTGATGAGGAAATATATCAGCTCCAGAAACAAAAGTGCAAACCACCACAACAAAAGAAATATTTAGCTATATGGGGCAACATAATTTAGTAAAAATAGACAAGAAAAACAAAATCAAACTGGTCTCAAGTCAGTGTTAATGCCACACATTGTGTAAAGCAAAGTTGAAAGGGAAGGTCCATAAGAGATCAATGTTTGATGAATGGGAATGGGCCACACAAAACAATGAAGCGATGAGCAGATTCCATAGGAAGCCTACTTCGTTATTCTTTTATTGTCTTAAGAGAGGGTCGCTAACGACAAAAAGATACTCAAGATGTTGACATGCGTCCATAATGAATCCATGGCTGTGATAGTTTCTAGCAACACCATGCTTGTGACTGGACAAAAATCAGTCCGCTTTACTCTTCATGGAATCTTTATTTGTTGTTTCTTTTCCATCGTGTTCTCAAAGTGATCTTCTTTTGCAATTGAGTCGTCTTCCTTTTTTTTTCTAATTCTCATTATTAAAATGCTGGAGGATTTACTCCCACCATTTTATCTCAAAAAGTAAAAAAATAAACCAAAACATGAACATAAATAATGAACTCTTCTGAGAAAATTCATAACCGCAAAGACAAGAATTTACATGGTTTGGCCAAGATGCCTAGATCAACGAACATTCACAATAAAGCATATATTAATTGTAATAATGCATTTATAAATTGATAAGACAAAGTGCTATCTCAAGAGATGATATACACAAAACTAGTCAGTTTTAGAACATATGCATCATGCCTACCAGTAGCTGTCCAAGAAGCATCATTCATCATTATGATGAAGCATCTGATGCTAATTTATTATTATTATTATTCAAGAAAATTTTATCCCTTCTGCTGCTGCTGGAGGTTTGAAACATTATGTCATTAACATGTAAAGGAAAGGAAAAAAATAAGTAGGTCTTCTTAACTAGGACAGTTATAATAACTACAGAAAACAAGTAGCTACCTACCTCTAGCCCATTTTATCTATGTGATGATAAGCAAGATGGTTTATAGCATTGGTACTGATAAGCTTTAGATGCTAAATGAGAAAGTAGGCAATGATAACATGGTCACAGAGAAGCAGTGTGACAGAAATAGGGGAAATGTAGTTCTTTCATAAAAATAATATGTGGTTCTTTCACAAAAAAATGTTGACAAGTAAGATGAAGGATTGGGCACCAATTTTGATGGTTGTGGCGGGGATAAAGAAAAATCTGTGGTCTTTATTTTTTAGGACTGCAAAAATAATATGATCTTCTTCCTGTTCTAGGGAGGGCACAAAGTTTTTGTGAAGGAATCTGTGGTTCTTTTATGGCATCCTATACATGCTCTTTATTTTTGTGCAATTTTATACTACTGAATTCGCAAATATAAAGATCAAATACCTCTATAAGCTTATTCACTTTTGTGAAATGACGTCCAAATGAAGTGTAGCTCATGCCATAGAGGGAATGGTGAAAGATAAACTTCAAGTTTTCTCTGAAAGGCATAACTTATTTCAATTATGTTATCCAACTTATCATAAATCGATATATTTAGCGGATGCAGTGAAACCACTTAAAATTTCAAACTATTGAAATAAATCTGGAGATATCTCAAAAAATGAAAATATAAGCAGATCATATTAACATCAATAGTCAATAACAAAAAAAATGCACAATTTAGAATTATAATGAACCACAATATTGTTAACAGACATTGCATTAGAAGCACAACATTCATTTAAAAGTAATTCTTGAGCATAGGAAACATAGAAAACACGAAGCACGAAGCATGGAGATGTACTTTTACATTCATTTAAAAGTAATTCTTGAACAGAAAACATGAAGCATGGAGATGTACTATTATCCAATACACTCAATACTCGGATATTCCTATACTTCATGGATGTTTGTCAGATACACCTCACTTATTCTAATTTTGAAAATGCTACATCATATGCGGACTATATTCCGGATATCGGCCATATAAGCCAGTATACCGTTGGAGGGTGATCAATATGATATGATCGATCGGTATGGAGGAAACCAATCAGGACCCACATCGGCAGTATCCGGGCCAATCAGATAATACATCTGGCAAATCGGTTGGTATATCGGCCCATATGTCGATCTAACACAATATACGTTGGATAATTCGGGTTTAAACCCGGTTATAAAAAAAACTGGTTCTAAGTATGTGGATGGACCTTATTTAAATTGTGTTAAACATTGATTCTATTACATTCATATTAATACTAAAAAAGTTAGGCATACATGTCCTATATGAAGTGAATTTTTATCCCATATATCACCATGATGTCATATCTCCTAACTAATTACATTGTCCGATGTCTGATTTTTGGTATGGCGGCCCCCACCTGGTATGGGTCTGATGTCCAAACTCAAGAACCTTCTACGGGAACATATTTAAGAGTATATAATAATTGTATTTCACACTTCTATTGTCATTAAAATCATAGTTTGCAGTATCGGTTGATATCGGTCCGATACGGCCGATACCGATACGGTTTGGCATGTCCCGATTCGATACTGACCGATACCCGATACTGGCCGATACCGACATTGGAGTCACTTTTTCAGTCAATTCGGCAAATAAAATTGAACAAAAAAGACAAATCAAGAAGCATTTAAAGCATAATAAGGTTGTAAAAGTATGTAAAAGAAGAAAAAGTATCTATTGCATGTAAGATAAGGGTCACTACTATTTCATTTAATTTTAGAACTACTAAGAAATAACACTAAAAATACTTAAAATTATGCCTAAATGTATAAAATATTTTTTTAAATAATTATTTATTAATAATTATTTGTTTTACGGTACACAAAAATTCGATACTCCGATCCGAATATCCGATACTACCGATATCGCCGATATCGATACTCATAGGAACGGTCCGATACCGATTCCGATACCTATACTGCGAACCTTGATTAAAATGAATCACGGGAGAAAATATGGCGAAAGAAATGTTGAACCTAAAAACTCTAGACTGAAAATTTTATATGTTGCTGAGTTAACTGTAGCTGAATCTAAAATGTCCTTCAAGGGGTTAGTGCACAATCCATTTTTTTGCTGCTGGACCAAAATTGTTCATTAGGCACTGATAAAGACGTGCACCATCAGTGAGCAAGTGTGTGTGTTTGTATGTTGTTGCATCCTTGCCCTTGTTTTTGGAAATTGTTGTACCCATGCCAAAGTGCAAAGGCTCAAGTGATTAACGAGAGAGGTATATAGCTTGAGCAACATGAAAAGCATTACAATCTCCCCACATGAGTTCCCAAAGAAATTTCAACAAAAGAAGAAACAATAAATTACTTCTAGCAGGACACACATGAACAATAGACACCATGATAAAATAATTTCCTGAAAACCAGAATATCCTACAACACTCGAGATTCTAAATATCTCTCTTTTTTTAGATTCTGAATATTGGGTTCATTTAGGCTTGGGGCTTGGCATTCGGATAACAATTGACATCCATATCAAGCACCACAGGATATATCAAAAATGAATGAGACTTATTCATGAGAAGTTTCCATGAATAGTATTTATTATGACTTATGTATCACTTACCCCACTTAAGCATATTATAATAACCATTGATGAAGTTCATTAATATTCATCGACTTCATTAACTAATAACTATTAAATGAGATGGTCTAGTGGCTCAGCTGTCTAGAAATAATTTGGAGAGAAAATACAAAAAAATGAGTAAGTGATAAATAATAACACATATAAAGTAAAAAGGGCATCTCGGTGCCACAAGGCTCCCGCTTACGCAGGGTGTGGGGAGGATCAAGATGTACACAAGCTTACCTCCATATATATGGAGAGGTGGTTTCCATGACTCAAACATTCAATCTCTTGTGTGTGTTTACAACTTGGTCAAGATCTGAGGAGTAAACATACACAGGAATAATGCACAGTTAAATCAAAATTTTATTTCAGCTCTCTATGCGCTTCAAAAACGGATAGCTATTTTTGAGAATAATGTTAAACCTAGAGTTCCTAAAAAAAGATAAAGAGCTTAGAAATAACCAAATGACTCATGATGGTGTAGAATGTGTGAGAATTAGTATCATCAAGATATAATTAAGTATAAAAATTGTGAAAATTAATACATACACTCCACTTCTTTAATCATCTAAGAGTGTCAGGCTCACAGACAGCTTTGGCATCCTCCACTGCCATCAACGTCTAACTTTTGCAAAGCAGTTCTCAGTGCCTGTAGATAGACACAATTATCAAGCTAAATAAAACACATGTGAAGCATAACATTTATCAATTTTGGCTACAATTTTCCCTTGAGTTAGAAGATATACCTCAACAGAACACTTAACCTTGCCCAATGTAATGTTTTTGTCTATATTCCTTGTAGTATATGCATGAGTTGATGGCATTGTACGTTCCTGTATAATATCTTCCAGTTTCAATAAAGATGATGCCTTCTGCATTATAGCATTTATTCTGCTTTCCACCAAATTGGAAAGGATTAACTTACAATTTAAATTTTCAAGATAGCTTTAGCAAATTTACAACTCAAGTGTCGACCAACAATTTAATGTCTTTCTAAGAGAATCAAACATAGAAATTGTTGACTTGGCACCTTTTCAAAATTCAGCAGTTGACAGACTGACAAACTTTGAATTTTTTTTCTTCCGAATGATAATAAAGGAACATAGATATAACGAACATATGAATCTTAAAAGTTAATATGTGTTTCTTATAATGTTATTAGCAACAACAGTCAATTTAAACAGTCAACACATACATATTAGACATAAGGCAGGAGCATCAAACTTATCAAGCACACTCATCCAACAGTTTCTACAGAATTGACAATGTCAGTTTAGCATAATTACCTTCAATTACTAAGGCGATTCATTATTAAAATACAAAAAACACTGGAAAAAAAAACGGAAGAGAAATCATCTTTCTTCTTCTATGTTGCATTGTCAATCTTATGATGAGAAGTGATGAAGCTTTTTTCACCAGATGCTTTAGAACCCCCAAGAACTGAAGCTCTATTGTTTTCTATTGGAGATCTTTTATCGTTCAATAAATTCGATCCATCAGTTTCTAGTTTACCAGACTTTACAATGTCCCTGAAAGGTTTCATCTGTTTCTGAAAATCGAGTCCTTCATCCGTAGCACTTTCAAGAGTTCTTACCACCGGAGGAGTCTCTTCAGAACTAAAAAGTTTTTCAGTTGAGTGTATCGGCTTTCCTGTGACCTTATCTTGCACCAAATCAACATTAGCCATGTGTTTTTTCTTTGATTGAACCTTCTCTTTACTTTTTCTGCAAAACTATAACCTTTTTCTTTTTAGGATTTTCAGAAAATAATATATGATTTCTTACAGGAGTTTGTAAGTCTTTAACGATCTTATGCTTCTTGTGAAATAATTATTTAACGGACAAATAAATCAACGGGTGTACAGCCCCTGGTTGGAGAAGAGGAATGAGAGAGAGATGAAGAAGCTTTGGATGGGATAGTGTACTTACTAAGCTCGTCGACGATGCCAAAAACTTCAAGCAGGAGTCTTAGTAGCTCAAATCGAAAGTCGAACGCCTCTCCTCCCTCCTCCGGCTGGGGTTATGTTGAAGATCGAGGAGGTCGGAGTTGTTGCGCCTGGCGCACATGGAGGAGCGAGCTCCAGTGGGCGGCGTCTTCGACCTTCGCTCTTTCTATCTTCCGATCTAGAGAAATGGAGAGGGAGGCTGGAACCAATCTAGGGCTCATAATCTCTTTCCTCCCTTTCTCTCTTCACATGTATGATTAAAGTGGAATCAATAGCATCTCTTAGATCTTTTGATCCAACGGTTAGGAGAAATAATTGGTAAAAAAAGATTTTCAAGAATGTTTGGGGATGATAAATTTTAGGCCGCCAAATAATTTTCATTCCCGCCTGATTATTTGAGACGATCCCAAAACTCACTTGGGACAAAAAATATTAATAGTCCCAATTAAGAGATCAATTTTCCATTATGTCTCAAATAAAACTATTTTTTGTTACAAAAAATATAACCATCCTAAATATTAATTTTTTAGGACGTTTCAAACTAGCGTTTCTAGTAGTGTCGTTCCAAAAGCTTACTTTTTTTGTAGTGTGGGTCTTGAACTGATCCCAAGTGGCCTTCCCTCACGTGAATAGCGGCTCATTTCTGAACCAAACTCCTGCCAAGTCTATCAGCAAAAATTCTGCTGCCTCGACCTGGAGGTCACCTGGCAACCTAGTTCCAAGGAGCTTCCTTTCTACCAAGTCTAGCCAGTCATCTGCTACTACGATGCCCTCAGTCCCTAAGAACTCCTTGGGGTTCAGACCCATGAAGTCCTTGATTGTCCCCGCTCTCTACCGTGGCTCTACAGGCAGTGGGACCACGGTACACTCCTCAGAACGCTCCATGCTCCGACGGAGTAAGGTGGTCTGCTCCTGATGGGTTGTTAGGAACCCCTGGATCAGAGTGAGCAGTTGGTTTCCGTCGAGAGTGACGGAAGCCTGGGTAGGTATAGTAATAGGTGGTGGTGAAAGTATCGGGTCCTGCTGGGACTGTGATGTGGAAGGTGGTGGTGGCATCTGGTTTGGTGGATTTTTGGAGTGGAGGAGTATAGTAGGTGGAGGTAGAGGTGTATCAGTCAACTGGTCAACCGACTGGATGGAAAATGTGCCATTCTCAGGTGTGACATACTGGGATGAGCGGATGAGCACCATCTAAAATAAAAGAACTTATAAGACTCTTTTAGGTAAACATTCATAAACAACAAGAAAGTCTAATTTTGAAATAACGAGCATATGATTTGATGCGTTTCCTATGTTATAATCCTAGTATTCCTCTAGGTGTTCTAAGCGTTATTCATAATGTTGTCTAGTTACCTTAAGTTCCTAATTGCAGGCATGCTTGGTACAATGACGTAACCAAACAATTTAGTCAGGAACTGCATGGGTCACCACTAAAAACATGTCACGATCCGCTACCCAAATTGTTGGGTCGGACCGAGTCATGTCCAACCTACGCTTTGGATAAAACGTAGTAAGCTGTTCCAAAGATAACAAGATAAGGCTAAAGTGTGCTAACAGTTCTATATGTAATAAAGAGTCAGAAATATTCCAAACACAAAAGTTGTCTCGTATATAAATAAGATCCAAGTACAAGTCCAAAATGTAAAGCTGGATACAGGTCCAGTCACAAAATACATAGTCTAACAATATGACTACTATCAGAACCCCGAGCAACTACGCAAACTAGACGAGTTTTTCCGCAGGTATATCCTCGTAAGATAAAGCCTGGTCCTCGACAGCAACTCTATAATAGGAATCACAAAGCAACTCCTCCTCAGTAAGTATACCTACAACGTTTATCCTGTCAGGATGGAAGCAAGTACTGATTCTAAGAAACTAAATATACGCAACATGAAATGAATAGAAATGTAATAACTGGAATCATGGCATATCATGGTTTAATTGGTTCTTTAGAAATGGCAACATATGTTTGTTTAAAAGTTTAAAACTGTAGCATGTACTTGATCGATCAATAGGTAAATAGGATGTATAGTGGTACATATCAAGTTTTTTTGAAGTGTATATACGTACACTAAATGGCATTAGTGTATATCCATACTCCAACGCGGGATTAGACCTACGACAAAGTTACATATAAAATGTACCCGTGCTCGGTATATACATACGAAGAAGGGGGCATGATCACGTACTCTACTAACAGTTTCTCCTTAACCCGTTGTTTAAGCATGTGAGAGATATAAGAACTTTCCTAAGCATGGAAGGGACTGATGATAATACAACAATTGAAGATTTAACTTGCTACCCCAAGGATCAGCATTTAACATGGTTGAAAAATCATAATTTATTGTTATAGCAGTATGTAAAGTTTATAGAGGTACTTGCCTTTAGCAAAGCAAGGTAGTGATAGAAATGCTATAGATGCCTGGTGACTTGTCACTGTAGAAATAATACATAAGCTTAGTTTTCACACTAAGTTAAACACTAAGACACTAGTTGTGCTACACGACTTTCTGACTGGACACCTAGCCAAATGGTGACTTTAGTATAGGAGACCAATATGGGGTGACACAATACCCAAACTAACTTTCTAGGGCCTTTACACTAGTGCGGGATGAGGTCCAATACTATAATAACTCAAAACAACACAAATCAATGTAAGACGTAACTATTCAATAAATAAATCAAACTGTACACTGTGTTCCAACAATTTTTGAGATAGACAAAAAGCTCAATTTTACATAAAATAAAGTACCAAAATGATCCTTGTTAATTATAAAAATTTATACTAATTTTTCTGGAATTTATAAACTCTCATAGATATTTATTAAAAATCTGCAAACATAGGTATCCTGAAAATGAGTTCTGTTTTTCTATTTTTAAAAAATGCCAAAAGTACTTATTAAATGCTGAAAAATTATAATAAATTTGCTAAATTAACATAGTATTTAAATGCAAATTTTTCCAGATTTTTACAGCACTTAAAATATATATAAAAATTCAAAAAAAGTAAGTAATAATTTCTAGAAAATAACTAATTATTTACTATTTTGTCCACGTATTCGAAATTAAACCGAAGTTCAGATACGGGACCCAAAGTTATAAATCAAGTCCAATATGACTTGTACAGACTCTGAAAGTACTAGACACATTTGGGCCCAAAAACCCATGCTAGGTTTGGACATCAAATGACCATGATTAATAAAATACAGTAACTTAAATATAAATAATATATTTTAAAGTGGTAAAATATACAAGTCATAAAATTATCTAATAAAATAACTTGTGAATTTATACACAATAATATTTTGTACAAAGTTGAATTTGAAGTACATATACATATACAGCAATTTATATTTATATATATATACGTAAATACATAGTTATATATATATATATATATATATATATATATATATATATATATATATATATATATATATATATATATATATTTTATATACATAGTTATATATATACATAAATACATAGTTTTATATATATATATATATATATATATATATATATATATATATATATTATATTTAGTATTATATATATGTATATATATATATATATATATATATATATATATATATATATATATATATATATATATATATATATTATATTTAGTATTATATATATATATATATATATATATATATATAAAATATATATATATATATATATATATATATATATATATATATATATATATATATAATAAAAACAAAAAGAAAGGAAATGGGGGGCTCGAACTCGGCCCGGGAGGAAGGGGGTTTAACATCCTCGGGCTGGCCATGGGGTTAGCTAGGTTTAGTTGTTAGGGATAGGGTTTGGGTTAATTTTATTGTGGGTTTTAGGTTAATGGGTTTTAAGCCCGATAGCCCAAAACTAAACCCAATAACATATTCTTCGTGTCCTGACAGTTAAGGACACGAAAAACGGTCGAGTCCTGTGTCTGGGTCGTGCACGACACGGACGAATCAAACTAGTCGTGTCCATGCCCATCACTGGGTTCCTCGTGTCCTGGCGAGTCCAGTGATGTGAACACGAGACACAACGCGATACGAGAGACTAGAAGACACATACGAGTCCGAGAGACAGTAACCATCGGGGGTGTTGCACGACGGAGGAGAAGTCGGGGCAGCCTGAGAAAATTCAGCCGAGTTCGTTTCATCAAGGCGAGCCGAACGGCAGTGGTTGGAGAGGTTGACGACGGCTGGGGCGGCACCTAGGGTAGATCTAGGGTTCCGACGATCGTCGGGAAAGAAAATAGGGTTGGGCGGCGCTGTGGTGGTGGTTGGAGCGGTCGTAGGGAGTCTAGGGTTAGGGTTTGGGGTCGAAGGCTTTTATAGGGGAAGTAGGTCGGCCGAATTAGGATTTTAGATTAGGATTAGGGTTAGGGTTTTGGCCGGGATTAGTCGGAGACGACGACAGGGCAGCGATCAGGTTTAGGGTTTTACAGAAAAACCCTCCCTCCAAATCGATAATTGCAACAAAACCCAACCGCCTTGCTCTGTGCAAAATTTAATTTGCACAGACAAATCGGATTTTGCAAAGACTATTAAAATAATTAAAATAATTGCAAAATGATATTAAAATAATTTAATTAATTACAAAATGATATATTTTGTTCTAAAAATTATTTAAAATTCATTTAAAAATTCTAAAAAAATTTATAATAATTTAATAATAAATTTTAAAGATATAAATGTTTTTTAAAATTATAAAAATAATATTTTAAAATCTAGGGGCTTACAGTAGCACCCTCCCTCACCTCCATTACCATCATCATCATAATCACTCTTCTCCTCCCCTCCTCCATGGCAGCATCCATGAGTTGCTGCTGCCGTCGTTGCTTAGCTGCTGCTGCTACAACCGCGAGCATGACCCGGCCTACCGTGCGCCGACCACTCCCCGACAACCACCCAGGGTGGCGCGCTACCTCCGACAGTGACCCCTGGAGTGCCTCGACACGGCCGCGCTCGCGCTGGCCACAGCAGCCACCCACGCCGCCGAAGGCCGCACGCTACGAGCCCGCGCTGCTGCTGCTCCCGTATTTGCAGTGGTCGCCACAGGCAGGTGGCCGGTCGTCGGATCCCACCCCACACCCCGGCAACAGGAGGCGTCACCCCGACGAGCCCCCGACAAGCCTGCGCGTGCCATTTCATGTGTGTGCGTGAACGGCGGTCACTGCTGTAGCTTTTGTCGCCTTCCCCACGGCGGCCCTGCGTTGCTGCGGTGCCCCCTAGGCACCAACGACCCCTGTGCACCACCGTGCACCGGCCCAATAGCATCCCACGCGACAGGAAGTCGATTTCAACATTTACGTCGAAATCCCGCCGTGACGTACATTTCCAAAAGTCAGAATGCACGTCTCAAGGCAGCAACTTCGTACATGTTTTTTGGGTGATCCGACTGTTGGATCGTCGAATTCTTCACTCTGTTGCAATCTCGGTATATAGCTCTTCACTCCCTCAAGTTTTATCTGTTAATTTTGTCGTTTGATACATCAAAATTGGCCGCCAAGTTGACACTTTAAATTGTACTATTTTTGGACAGTTTTGTGGAGCCAACTTTGCAGACTTGTATCTCCGTCGTCGCAGCTCCTTTTGATGTTTCGTCAGTTCTTGTGCACATCTGGTATAACCCTCTTCCTGTCCCTTAAGTTTTATTTCAATTTGAGGTCATTTGATTGGTTGAATCCGACGCCAAAGTTAGTCGTCCGAATTTATAATTTCTAACTTGTTAAATTCCAATTCTGAACCCGGGACTCCGAATTCCAATTCTGACACCACCAGTAGACTCGTGGTGCCGTTCTGGCACGAATTCATATATAGTTTGCTTGATTTGGAGGACGTGTGTCCTAGCACGTATTTCGATGTAAGGTGGGCCCCATTGTCCTAGTCAACGGACCATTTTAAGATCGACTCATCGGAATCCACTTTCGGATATACCGTTGGGTTCGTATCGTCATTTTGGACTCGTTGATTTATACTTTGCTAAATTTAGTAGACTTGGGCTCCGGCACGCATTTTCGTGCAAACCGGATTCTATTGTCCAAGTCAACGGACCATTTTGAGATCGACTCATCAGAATCCATTGTCGAACGTACCATTGGATTTGTATCATCATTTTGTACTCATTGACATATACATTGCTAGATTTAGCGGACTTGAGCTCCGACACGCATTTCCAGGCAAATCAAATTCTATTGTCCGAGTCAACGGACCATTTTGAGGTCGACTCATTGGAATCCACTTTCGGAAATATCGTTGGGTTCATATCATCATTTTGTACTCGTTGACATATACTTTGTTAGATTTAGTGGACTTGGGCTCCGGCATGCATTTTCGTACAAATCAAATTCTATTGTCCGAGTCAACGGACCATTTTGCGATCGACTCATCGGAATCCACTTCCGGATATATTGTTGGATTCCTATCGTCATTCTAAACTCGTAGACTTATAGTTTGCCATATTTTGATGACTTTGATCTTGACACGTTTCTTGGAGCAAGGTGGGTCCAACGATAGATCGTATCTTGATCCGAATTACCATTTTGCCCCTGTGTCCATAATTGGACTTATGGGCAGTATATTCTTACTATTTTACTTATTCTGGGAACGTTGGTGATGTTTGTTTCAGCATCCGACGACGTTCATAGAGACTCCTATGTCGCTACCTTTCTTGGACTTGACGATTTGTCAGCAGGACATCATCGGCTCACTGCTTCACCCCAGGCAAGATATCTTGCCATACTTGTTCTGTTTATATTATTCACATCTACTCATATATTGTTAGCTGGTGGCACTGGTTGTCATGCCCCGCTCCCGTAGGAGCGATCGTCCTTGCTAAGGCATGATGCCGCACGAGCCTAGATTGCCTTCGTGCAAGGCGGGTTCCATGACGGCCGATTACAGCGGCTGCGACGGGGTTGTCGCATAGAAGTCCCAAGCAGAGACATTGAACAATAGCAGCAAAAATTTAGAACAAACACAAGTCATTCAAACGATGCGTTTTATTGATATTGAAATGAGAATTACAGTGGGACGCAAGGCCAAGATTACAATCACTCAAGCTCACTCTTCTCACATTACAAGTCACTCAGCTCTCTCTCATCTCTCAAATTATATTTGTCAATCCAGCGGAAGCTTCGAAAAGTGACGTCCGTACATTATGTCCCGTATAAGTCTTGACTTCACGCGGCCGCAGGCTATGAATCGCCAAGGAACTCTGTGCCTCGACGCATCCAAGCGAGCTCCGCACCACGACCTTCTATCTGTGCCTGCACATAAAAACTTTGTGGGTGTCAGTACTCAACTGTACTGGTGGAGTGAGCTCCTCGCCCACCCATACAAAACTGACACGTTCATTTACTTTTTGTGCAACATATCCTTTTTACGATTGTCTTTCTATTCTTGCCTTAGGATCAGTTTTAGGATCGACACCTTGGCCTATTTTGTGCCTCTAGAACATCTCCGTGCCTTGCACTGATAACTTCCTTATCCTGGCCTCTAGACCTTTCTCGTGCTTGCATTGTCAACGCACCGACTCATACTTGTCTTCCATGCCATACTCTGGGACGTAACGACTCGGTCGTGTCATGAACTCGAATCGTGCTTCAATATCTCTGAGGCAGTGCCTCGCCACTTAATAACTTGCCTATACTTCTATCGTAACAACATGGTCGTGTCAGAAACTTGCTCGTGTCTCAAACATCGAGGTCGTGTCCCGCAGCTTAACCTGACTTAACTAAACTCGCCTTATGGCCCTTCCAGACTTAACTCAAAACGTCTAACCCAACTTGTGGAACCGGTGTTGAGAACTCAAGCACGACGCCATATCTCATGGCAAAACACGTGTCTTTACGTATAGCCAAATCTTAGGCTTCATAATACCTTATGTGCATACCGTGCACGCATTCCATAACTCAACTCATGCCGTGCATACGCTTCCTTAGATTCGACTGACACCGTGCATGCGGATTCACCACTTAGCACGCCAATTATCTATATGAAAGGCCGTTGGCACGATAAGCCATCGTGGACATAGCTCGGATAGGCGGCGGGTCTTTCGATGCAAGGTTGCTAGCCCCATGGAAAGCCCCCGACTACCCACGCGGTTCAATTCAGCGCTGCTATAACATCTTCCCCCTAGGTCGACTGGCCCCGGTGCCCCGATATAATACCAGTCGAGGAAGAAATCCTTGTCGACAAGTTGTCCAATTATCACGCACCTACGAGACATCTAGACTCACGTAAATGTATGGCCTAATTTACGGTTATGATTGGAACTATACTTAGCAACTCGTGCTCTAAACCACACTTTGCATAACGTGCATTGGAACCGTGTGACTCCAAACCGAGGGACCACCTCATACTTTAAAAATGTGCATAGGAACCGTATGATGCAAATCGTGCATCAAAACTATATGATGCAAAACGTGCATCCTAAGAGACTCCCAAAATATGGGACTTGCCTCAACGACAAACGGTCGCTTGAACTTACTTCTCTGAAATCGAGGGAACGACTACTGGATAGCCTTCCAACTTAACTTGCACCAAACGTGCCTAATACTTGCCATAGCCCGTGGCATTTCTATCATCGAAACAACCGTGTTTCGTGCCTTAAACCCATTATATTCCATGCGACACTATCATCCAAGTCATACTCTATGTGAAGAGCCTTAAGACGTGGGAACAATTGGCTATATGCAACCGTAGAACCATGGGACGTGCATGCGCTCAACTTGAACAACCGAGTTCTTTGAGTACCTAGACTCATGCCATAAGCCGTACGACACAACTTAGCTCGTGGGACGATCAAGGCTATGCCAAGCCTTGGACGATGGGACCGTGTATGCTTTATCAAGCATTTATACGTGCGACGTCTATGACTTAGGCTAAGTTCATAGCATTGTGGCAAACTTAAACCAACTTCCTTCTCCCAAGCCACGGGACGAAGGACCGAGTGTCATTTGAAAGCACACCATGCAACACTTCTAAGCCGACCGTTGGACCTTTCCATATTCTAACTCAATTTGACCCGTCAGGGTTATTCCCTTAGCTATGTGGATTCATCTCTTTTATTATCACGCCTACTTGTGCAAGTTGAAAACATGCGATTTATTTTGTGAAGGCTAAGATGAGGCTAAATTCACCGAAACTATCCCACCTGAACGAGAAGTCGCCTCGACCGAGCGGGCCTTCGTGCAGCCGTTGCAATGCTAAGTCCGAACGCCGTTGGCATTTCGATTCCTCCGATTGACTGAGCGGGACGGGGCACTATATCATACACCACTCAGAAAAAGTTTCGTCCTCGAAACTTACTGAGTACTTACTCATCGACTTATTACTTTGTTCTACATTCAAGGACTCTCGCACACACTACTCCTATGTGTTTCTTCAACTCGAGCCATGCTCGTGCCATGGTCATCTTTCACCTCGAACAACAACTATAACCCAACTTAGGTAACTTACTCTCGTCGCACACACGGACAACTCAGTTCTAGGCAAACCGTCCGATCAACCAACATTCAAGTTCGTCTCAATCTAATGACCGCACTACTACCAATCTTTTCCTTGAACACGATTTCAAAATCCTCGACATTTTTCTAGTTCCTCAAGTCTCACTTGATTCAACGTATCACTTAGTTTGGATCGTACACATATTCCGGGCGTCCCTGATATACGTGCATGTCAACCGAGCCTCGTGAGCGGTGCCTACACAATTCCTATTTCTTCGTGCCGGAACGTCTGTCTAACCGCTAGGCTATGTCTTTAGGCTAAGGTCATCCGTCAGTATTGGAATCACCGTTCCCAAACAATAATATTAACACTGACCCCATCCTAAGGTCAAACCAAGTTGATAGTACGGGGTTTTCTACCCAAACTCGCATCACTCCGATTTCTAAACATCGAGCACAGATTTTATACTCACATCCCAATATTCGTTGTACGGGGTCCGAGTCGTTCAGCAAAGCCATCCTACGATAACTCATGTTTCAACCAATTTCACGTAATATCAATATCGCTCGTTCAACAAACCATCTTGTATAGTCTATCCCATCAAACACGTTCGATATAGTTCGCCTATCAATCTCTCAAACCAAGCACGCTATGACACAATTCGTCGCTAACCAAAATTTCACATTCTTCATTTCCTAAGTCATCTATTTCCAATTCACGTAATCGATCACGAGATCGTCTGACTTAACAATATGCTACGCTCTGATCTCATGCGAGTCCGATTATCTATGGTGGGCATGAAATCACCATGCAATGCTCCCGCAGAATAATCATTCTCATCGGGACATAACTCTCGTTTGAGTCTAGTCTAGTTCATTCTCGATGCGCGGATTGGACCTACTCATTCCTCAAGTTTTATTCAATCGTTAATCACAAGTCCTATAAATCCTCAATTTTTTATTTGCATCAAACTAACAAGATGAGACAATCAAAGTTGCCACGTTTCGATTTTCCGAGTTTAATCATTCCCGTGACATGAATCACCATGGCAGCACTCACGCGGAACGATCGCCCCAAATCCGACGTAACGCATGTGCGAGGCTGGAGTTGTGCTCGCGCAAGACAAGAACGTCGACATTAATGTGGTTATCAATACAATCATCAAGACACGATTGTGTTCATCCAACATTCATTTCAACCAAAGTCCTAAGTATTGTATCCATCAGAACGATAACACTTGTACGATCGTCATTCACCGAGTCAGACTACCCCCAAGTTATCGCATATCGATCTTTGATACGCCTCAATACCATTGATGACATGCGTAACCTGACGATCTTCTTTTGCAACGAATTTCGAGCCGTACGAATGATGCTAGCGTCCGACTAGATAATCTCCTCGACATTTAAATTCAAGTTCGATCGTTATCCCTCGAATCATTCATAACATAAATTTCCTCAAACCCAATTTCGCGTATCGTTCATCCCTCTATCTTAAGTCATCGACCAACGTATTTTCTCAATTCGTATCATCCCTTTGCTAACTCAAATCATCGAGCACGTCCATTCCAATCCTCAGAGTTATTTTCAAATGTTCTTATCAAACTTTTTAAGCACGCTATCTTTCTGTCGTAATAATTTTTCGTATACGATCCGTATCAATTTCCTCGATCAAGTCTTCCATTCATACACCCTAACTTTTTTTCAACTCGATTTCACTACTCAACCATTTTCGCGTTTCATACTCGCACAATCCTCAATCTCATGCACGTTTCATGCGCGTCAATTTTTTTAGGTCGTACGAATCAACTCGTCAAACTTCAAGACTAAAACGAATTCTACGATACTCAATCTATGGATTTGCATACGTGCGACGCTTGCTTATAGACACATTGACACTCCGTATCCTCAATCAATCGATCGACATTCTTGAGGATATCGCATACACCACTCAGGAATAAAGTCATTCAACAAATCCTCAAAACCATCATTTGAATCAAAATTGACTTCTTCGAATCCCGTTCGAACCATTCCTCTAATTCCAAGCACGCTCATCTATATCGCACTGCCGTTATCGTCGCTCGATAGCACCCCTATCGATAGTCATCTCATTTTTACGCAATCGAGTTCAACTCATTCTTGCTCGACACTATTCGATTCCCGTACTCGATTTTTCTAAGGTCGATGCAACTTTGGTGTACATGCCCAGCCCGACTTAGCCAACCGTGCTTACGTAAACCATCTTTTTTATTTTATCAAAAACTGTTCTTCTACGTTTTATAAAATAGATAGACTTATTGTATGGACATCCTTGGGACATTTGAGAGAGAGAGCACCAACGAAATCAACTTTACGGAAGCAACACTTCAGAGTTTACAAAAATAACGGATTTAAAGAATTCAATCGATAGTCCAAGGACGTAAAGTCGTGCTCTGATACCATTATGTCACGCGCCGCTCCCGTAGGAGCGATCGTCCTTGCTAAGGCGTGATGTCGTACGAGCCTAAATTACGCTCGTGCAAGGTGGGTTCCATAACGGCCGATTGCAGCGGCTGCGACGGTGTCGTCGCACAGAAGTCCCAAGCAGAGACATTGAACAATAGCAGCAAAAATTTAGAATAAACACAAGTCATTCAAACGATACATTTTGTTGATATTGAAATAAGAATTACGGTGGGGCGCAAGGCCAAGATTACAATCACTCAAGCTCACTCTTCTCACATTACAAGTCACTCAGCTCTCTCTCATCTCTCAAATTACATTTATCGATCAAGCGGAAGCTTCGGAAGGCGACGTCCCTACATTATGTCCCGTATAAGTCTTGACTTCACGCGGCCGCACGCTACGAATCACCAAGGAACTCCGTGCCTCGACGCATCCAAGCGAGCTCCGTGCCACGAGCTTCTACCTGTGCCTGCACATGAAAACTGTGTGGGTGTCAGTACTCAACTATACTGGTGGAGTGAGCTCCTCGCCCACCCATATAAAACCGACACGTTCATTTACTTTTTGTGTAACATATCCTTTTTATGATTGTCTTTCTATTCTTGTCTTAGGATCATTTTTAGGACCGACGCCTTGGCCTATTTTGTGTCTCTAGAACATCACCGTACCTTGTACCGATAAATTCCTTATCCTTACCTCTAGACCTTTCTCGTGCTTGCGTTGTTAACGTACCAACTCATACTTGTCTTCCGTGCCATACTCTGGGACGTAACGACTCGGTCATGTCATGAACTCGATTCGTGCTTCAATATCTCTGAGGCAGTGCCTCGCCACATAATAACTTGCCTATACTTGTGTCGTAACAACATGGTCGTGTCATAAACTTGCTCGTGCCTCAAACATCGAGGTCGTACCCCGCAGCTTAACCTGACTTAACCAAACTCGCCTTACGGCCCTTCTAGACTGTAACTTGAAACGTCTAACCCAACTTGTGGAACTGGTATTGAGAACTCAATCACGATGCCATATCTCGTGGCAAAATACGTGTCTTTACGTATAGCAAATCTTAGGCTTCATAATACCTTATGTGCATACCGTGCACGCTTTCCATTACTCAAGTCGTGCCGTGCATACGATTCCTCATATTCAACTGACACCGTGCATGCGGATTCGCCGCTTAGCACGCCAATTATCTATGTAAAAGGCCATTGGCACGACAAGCCATCGTGGACATAGCCCGGATAGGCGGTGGATCTTTCGATGCAAGGTAGCTAGCCCTATGGAAAGCCTCCGCCTACCCACGCGGTTCAATTCAGCGTTGCTATAACGTCTTTTCCCTAGGTCGACTGGCCCCGGTGCCCCGGCGTAATACCAGTCGAGAAAGAAATTCTTGTCGACAAGTTGTCCAATGACCACGCACCTATGAGACATCTAGACTTACATAAATATATGGCCTAATTTACGGTTATGACTGGAACTATACTTAGCAACTCGTGCTCTAAACCACACTTTGCATAACGTGCATTAGAACCGTGAGACTCCCAACCGAGGGACCGCCTCACACTTTGAAAACGTGCATAGGAACCGTACGATTCAAATCATGCATCGAAAATATACGATGCAAAACATGCATCCTAAGAGACTCCCAAAACGTGGGACTGCCTCGACGACAAACGGTCGCGTGAACTTACTTCTCTGAAATCGAAGAAACGACTACTGGATAGCCTTCCAACTTAACTTGCACCAAACGTTCCTAATACTTGCCATAGCCCGTGGCATTTCTATCATCCAAACAACCGCGTTTCGTGCCTTAAAACCATTATATTTCGTGCGACACTATCATCCAAGTCATACTCTATGTGACGAGCCTTAAGACCGTGGGAACAATTGGCTATATGCAGCCGTAGAACCATAGGACCGTACATGCGCTCAACTTGAACAACTGAGTTCTTTGAGTACCTAGACTCATGCCATAAGTCGTGCGACACAACTTAGCTCGTGGGACGATCAAGGCTATGCCAAGCCTGACGATGGGACCATATATGCTTTATCAAGCATTTATACGTGCGACGCCTATGACTTAGGCTAAGTTTGTAGCTTTGGGGCAAACTTAAACCAACTTCCTTCTCCCAAGCCACGAAACGAAGGACCGAGAGTCATTTAAAAGCACACCGTGCAACACTTCTAATCTGACCATTGGACCTTTCCATATTCTAACTCAATTCGACCGGTCGGGATTATTCCCTTAGCTATGTGGATTCGTCTCTTTTATTATCACGCCTACTTGTGCAAGTTGAAAACATGCGATTTATTATGTAAAGGCTAAGATGAGGCAAGTTCACCGAAACTACCCCACCTAAACGAGGAGTTGCCTCGACCGAGCGGGCCTTCGTGCAGCCGTTGCAAGGCTAAGTCCGAATGTTGTTGGCATTTCGATTCCTCCGATTGACTGAGCGGGATGGGGCAGTATACTGGCAGTGTGTATCCAAGGATGACTTGGGTTTTATCGATGATGGCATCGATGTTATGGGTGTGTGCGTGTGTGTAACTTAAAGTTAGTAGACATACCCGAAATAGAGGAGTTATCCCGAATAACTTTTGTCACGCCCCGCTCCTGTAGGAGCGATCGTCCTCGCTAAGGCGTGGTACCGCACGAGCCTAGATTTCGCTCGTGCAAGGCGGGTTCCATAACGGCCGATTTCAACGACTGCGACGGGGTCGTCGCACAGAAGTCCCATGCAGAGACATTGAATAATAGCAGCAGAAATTTTAAAGCAAAATACAAGTTATTCAAGGAAGCTCTTTATTGATATTGAAACCAAGATTACAAGTCTCTCGAGCTCACTTTTCTCACATTACAAGTTCGCTCTGCTCTCTCTCATCTCTCAAATAAAAGTCTCGAGCCAACGGAAGCTTCAGAAGGTGACGTCCATACATTATGTCCTATATAATTCTTGACTCCCTGCGGTCGCACACTTCAAATCGTGAAGGAAATTCGTGCCTCGACGCATCCAAGCGAGCTCCGTGCCACAAGCTTCTACCTGTGCCTGGACATGAAAACTATGTGGGTGTCAGTACTCAACTGTTCTGGTAGAATGAGCTCCTTACCCACCCATACAAAATCGACACGTTTGACTTACTTTGTGCAACATAGTCCCTTCTTGATAGTCTTTCTACTATTGCCTTAGAATTATTTTAGGACCGACGCCTTGGCCTATTTCATGTCTTTAGACCATCCCGTGCTTGCAACAACAACTTTAACTCATACTTCACCTCTAGACCGTTCTCGTGCCAACAACGTTAACCTATCAAATTGTGTTTGCCTTACGGTCCAAATCAGAGACGCAACTACACGATAGACTCCATTTCTGTGTGACCGTGCTACAAACCTTTGCTGAGACCGTGTCTCGTAACTCAGTGAGACTTAACCATATCGCCGCCTCGCGGCCCTTACTATTTTTATCACCAACTGGCCCAATCAAGACTTCTGAACTTGTGTCGACCGACTTTGCCTTGCGGCGGTTCCTGACTTAAACTCCAGACAACTCAGATCCAACACATGCAATTTATATGCCAAGACTTACGACTCGACGCCACCCCCCTGTGCCAAGCATGTCGCCTATATTGAAGCCACATCTTAGGCTCCAAGCATCATGTTTTAACTTGAATACACCTTCGACTCGACTCAATTCCAAAGGCATACGCACGGATAGCCGCCATTTTGACGACATCTATATGAACACGGGCCACTGGCAGAACCAGCCATCCTGGACTCATAGCTGGCGTATAGGATAGTCCGGTCAAAGCAAGTAGCGAGCCCCAATGACCGTCCACCGAATACCTGTTGCCTCTACCTGGCACAGCTATACATGTTTCCTCCTAGGTCGGATCGGTCATGTGGCTCCAGGTTGTCGATCCGAAGAAACCCTTCCTTTTACCTTGTACAAGTTGTCCATGACCATGCAAGACTCGACTCAAACTGACGTCTCACACAGTCATCCTTCTTTCAGTGTTACCATCTATTACAAAACTAAGTTCAAGACTTCTATCCTTGAGACCCCTTGACGACCCACGGTCACGAGCATTCTTTTCATGTTACCATATTATTTCATTTTACTCATGAATGCCTATTTGATAGTCCTTTCTCTAAAACTCACCTGAATCAATTGTGGTCATTGTCTCAAACACTAAGTCCGCAACATTGTGCCTTAAATCGACTTATGTTCTTCGTGACGCTTTCGTCCAAGTCATAATTTATATGACAGGCCTTAAGACCGTAAGACTATATGATTATACCCAGTCGTAGAACTCGTAGGACCGTGCTTGCTACTACTCCGATAGCCCAACATACTTGCCTGACTTAAACGCACAACGACTCGACGAGCAAAGGCTGCGTCAAACCTCGCATTGCGGAAACGTTACGCACATGCGTTCGACTTCTGAACGATCAAGTCATTTGGGTGCCTAAACTTACGTCACAAGTTGTGCAATGCAATTTAACTCATGGGGCAAGCCAAGGCTATGCCAAACCTTGGACGGTAGGATCGTGCATGTTTATGAAGCATTTATGCGGGCGACGCCTATGACTTAGGCTACGTTCATAACTTTACCAACTCAACCAACTTTCCTTCTCCCAAGCCACGGGACGAAGGACCCAGTGTCATTTTTAAAGCACGTCGTGCACCAACTCTAAGCCGACCGTTGGACCTTTCCATATTCTAACTCAATTCGACCCGTCGGGATTATTTTCTTTAGCTATGTGAATTCGTCTCTTTTATTATCAAGCCTACTTGTGCAAGTTGAAAATATGTGATTTATTATGTGAAGGCTAAGATGAGGCAAGTTCACCGAAACTACCTCACCTGAGCGAGCGGTCGCCTCGACCGAGCGATGTCTTCGAGTAGCCATTGTAAGGCTAAGTCCGAACGCCGTCGGTATTCCTATTCCTCCGATTGACTGAGCGGGACGGGACACTACATCATATACCACTCAGAAAAAGTTTCGTCCTCGAAACTAACTGAGTACACTTATCGACTTATCACTTTACTCAACATTCAAGGACTCTCGCACACACTTCTCCTATGCATTCCCTCAGATCCGAGCCACGCTCGTGCTATCCACAATCTTTTCTTCAAAACTTACAATCTCAAAATCTTTGACACTTTTTTGTTCCTCAAGTCTCACTTGAAATCAACGTATCACTTAGTATGGATCGTGCACATATTTTAGGCATCCCCAAAATACATGCATTTCAGCCAAGCCTCGTGATAGAGAATCCCCCATCACCGCTCGAGTCGGATCGTGCACGTATTCGGGCGTCCCTGATATACATGCATGTCAACCGAGACTCGCGAGTAGTACCTCCACAATTCTTATGTCTTCGCGCCAGGACGTCTGCCTAATCGCTAGGCTATGTCTTTATGCTAAAGTCAATCGTCAGTATTAGAATCATAGTTCCCAAACAACAATATCAACACTGATCCCATCCTAAGGTCAAACCAAGTTAATAGTACGAGATTTTCTACCCAAGCTCGCGTCACTCCGATTTCTAAACTTTGATCATAGATTTTCTACACACATCCCAACATTCGTCGTACAGGGTCCGAGTCATTCAGCAAAGCCATCCTAGGACAACTCACGTTCAACCAATTTCACGATGTATCAAATTCGCTCATTCAATAAGTCATCTTGTATAGTCTATCCCTTCAAACACGTTCGATATAGTTCGCCTATCAATCCTTCTCAATTCAAGCACGCTATGACACAATTTAGTCGCTAACCAAAATTTCACATTCCACATTTCCTAAGCCATCTATTCCAATTCACGTAATCGATCATAAGGTCGTCTAGCTTAACAATATGTTGCGCCCCGATCTCACGCGAGTCAGATTATCTACGGCGGGCATGAACCACCATACACGCTCTCGCGAGATAGTTATTCTTATCGGGACGTAACACTTGTTTTGCGTCTAGACTAATTCATTCTTGATGTGCGGATTGGACCTACTCAATCCTCAAGTTTATTTTATTCATTCATCAATCACAAGTCCTACAAATCCTCGAATTCACCTTCGCATCAAGCCAACAATTCGAGACAATCAAAGTTTTCGCGTCTAATTTTTCGAGTTTGATCATTCCCGCGACATAAATCACCATGTCAGCGCTCACGCGGAACGATCGCCCCAAATTCGACGCAATGCATGTGCGAGACTAGAGTTGCTCTCGCACAAGACAAGATCGTCGACGTTGTGGCTATCAACGTAAATATCAAGACACGATCATTTTTATCCAATATTCATCTCAATCAAAATCCTAAGTATGGCATCCAGCTGAACAATAACACTTGCACGATCGTCATTCGCCGAGTCAGAGTACTCCCGAGTTATCGCATATCGATCTTTGATATGCCTCAATACCATCGACGATATGCGTAACATGACGATCTTCCTTTGTAACCCATTTCGAGTCGTGTGAATGACGCCATCGTTCGACTGGATAATCTCCTCGACATTCAATTCAAGTTCGATCTTTTTCCCTTTATCTTAAGTCATTGACCAACGTATTTCCTCAATTCGCATCATTCTTGCTAACTCAATCATCGAACGACATCCATTCCAATCCTCAGAGTCATTGCGTAACTTCAAAATTCAACTTTTTCATGCACGCTATCTTCCTATCGTGCTAACTTTCTCAATACGATTTCACCTATTGATTCCCTTTATCAAGTCATCCGTTCGCTACACCTTAACTTTTTCTCGATTTAATTTACCTACTCAATCACCTTCGCATTTCATACTCGCGCAATCTTCGATCTCGTGCACATTCTGTGCGCATCAATTTCTAGGTTGTTCGAATCAACTCATCCAAATCTTCAAGACTACGTCTTGTTCAACGACACTCAATCTAAGGCTTTGCATAACGCGACGCTTGCTGATAGACTCACCGACACCCTACATTCTCAATCAACCGATCGACATCCCTGAGGCTATCGCATACACCACTCAGAAATGAAGTCATTCAACAAATTCTCAAAACTATCATTTGAATCTAAATTGACTTCTTCAATCCTGTTCGAACCATTCCTCTATTTCCAAGCACGCTCATCTATAACACATCGACGATATCGTCGCTTGATAGCATCACAATCGATAGTCATTCCATTTACTCAATTAAGTCTAACCTATCTCGTGCTTGAAACATTACGAATCCCATATTCGACTATGCTAAAGTCGACACGATCCTTGATGTATATGCCCAGCCTGACTTAGCCAACCGTGCTTACGCGAACCATCATTTTATTTTGACAAAAACTGTTCTCCTATGTTTTGCAAAATAGATAGACTTATTGTATGGACATCCCGTGGGACATTTGAGAGAGAGCGCACCAACGATATCAATATGCGAAAGCAACATTCAGAGTTCGCAGAAACATCGGAGTTAAAGAATTCAATCGAAAGTCCAAGGACGTAAAGTCGTGCTCTGATACCATAATGTCACGCCCCGCTCCCATAGGAGCGATCGTCCTCACTAAGGCGTGATGTCGCACGAGCCTAGATTTCGCTCGTGCAAGGCGGGTTCCATAACGGCCGATTTCAGCGGCTGCGACGGGGTCGTAGCACAGAAGTCCCATACAGAGACATTGAATAATAGCAGCGGAAATTTTAAAGCAAAACACAAGTTATTCAAAGAAGCTATTTATTGATATTGAAACACATATTACAAAGGACGCAAGGCCAAGATTACAAGTCTCTCAAGCTCACTTTTCTCACATTACAAGTTCACTTTGCTCTCTCTCATCTCTCAAATACAAGTCTCGAGCCAGCGGAAGCTTCGGAAGGCGACGTCCATACATTATGTCCCAAATAAGTCTTGACTTCCTACGGCCGCATGCTTCAAATCGCCAAGGAACTCCGTGCCTCGACGCATCCAACCGAGCTCCGCGCCTCGATCTTCTATATGTGCCTACACATGAAAACTATGTGGGTGTCAGTACTCAACTGTACTGGTAGAATGAGCTCCTCGCCCACCCATACAAAACCGACACGTTTGATTTACTTTATGCAACATAGTCCCTTCTTGATTGTCTTTCTACTCTTGCCTTAGAATTATTTTAGGACCGACGCCTTGGCCTATTTCGTGTCTCTAGACCATCCCGTGCTTGCAATAATAACTTTAACTCATACTTCACCTCTATACCCTTCTCGTGCCAACAACGTTAACCTATCAAATCGTGTTTGCCTTACGGCCTAAATCAGAGACGCAACTAAATGATAGACTCCATTTCCGTGTGACCGTACTATAAACCCTTGCTGAGACCGTGCCTCGCAACTCAGTGAGACTTAACCATATCGTCGCCTCGCAGCCCTTGCTATTTTTATCACCAACTGACCCAATCAAGACTTCTGAACTTGTGTCGACCGACTTTGCCTTGCGGCGGTTCCTGACTTAAACTCCATACAACTCAGATCCAACACATGCAACTTATATGCCAAGACTTACGACTCGACGCCACACCCCTGTGCCAAGCATATCGCCTATATTGAAGCCACATCTTAGGCCCCAAGTATCATGTTCTAACTTGTATACACCTTCGACTCGACTCAATTCCAAAGGCATACGCGCGGATAGCCGTCATTTTACCGACATCTATATGAACACGGGTCACTGGCAGAACAAGCCATCTTGGACTCATAGCTGGCGTATAGGATGGTTCGGTCAAAGCAAGTAGCGAGCCCCAATGACCGTCCACCGAATACCTGTTGCCTCTACCTAACACAGCTATACCTGTTTCCTTCTAGGCCGGATCGGTCCTGTGGCCCCAGGTTGTCAATCCGAGGAAACCCTTCCTTTTACCTTGTACAAGTTGCCCATGACCATGCAAGACTCGACTCAAACTGACGTCTCACACAGTCATCCTTCTTTCAGTGTTACCATCTCTTTCAAAACTAAGTTCAAGACTTCTATCCTTGAGACCCCTTGACGACCTACGATCGCGAGCATTCTTTCCATGTTACCATATTATTTCATTCCACTCATAAATGCCTATTTGATAGTCCTTTCTCCAAAACTCACCTGAATCAATTGTGGTCATTGCCTCAAACACTAAGTCCGCAACATCGTGCCTTAAACCGACTTATGTTCTACGCGACGCTATCGCCCAAGTCACACTTTATATGACAGACCTTAAGACCGTAAGACTATATGGTTATACCCAGTCGTAGAACTCGTAGGACCGTGCTTGCTACTACTCCGATAGCCCAACATACTTGCCTGACTTAAACGCACAACGACTCGACGAATAAAGGTTGCGTCAAGCCTCGCATTACGGAAATATGCCGCACATGCGTTCGACTTCTGAACGATCAAGTCATTTGGGTGCCTAGACTTACGTCACAAGCCGTGCAACGCAACTTAACTCATAGGACAAGCCAAGGCTATGCCAAGCCTTGGACGATAGGACCGTACATATTTTATGAAGCATTTATGCGGGCGATGCCTATGACTTAGGCTACGTTCATAACTTTGCCTACTCAACCAACTTTTCTTCTCCCAAGCCACGGGACGAAGGACCGAGTGTCATTTTCAAAGCACGTCGTGCACCAACTCTAAACCGACTGTTGGACCTTTCCATATTCTAACTAAATTCGACCCGTCGGGATTATTTCCTTTAGCTATGTGAATTCGTCTCTTTTATTATCAAGCCTACGTGTGCAAGTTAAAAACATGTGATTTATTATGTGAAGGCTAAGATGAGGCAAGTTCACCGAAACTACCCCATATGAGCAAGCGGTCGCCTCGGCCGAGCGATATCTTCGAGCAGCCGTTGTAAGGCTAAGTCCGAACGCCGTCGGCGTTCCTATTCCTCCGATTGACTGAACGGGACGGGGCACTACAACTTTTATGGCTTGACACGAGATATTACACGGCACCTTGAGTGAGGATCATAGTGTTGGCATGAACTTACGTATTCGACTAATCATCGGTGCGAGCGGTTCGTGTGTCGGTACATATAGAATTAGATGGTGTCTAGGTTAGAGACTCGCATTGAGATATGGATTGTCTGAGTCGTGGATACGACTTGTACATTTTCTGGGACGGGGAAGACAACCAATAGGCGAATAGGACAGACAGTTATATTATTTTATATTAGCCTCAGGGGGGGTCCGGCTATGGGCATGGGTACTTACGAGTTGGGTATGTCCGGCAGCGACCACTAGCTGCGCGCTAGGTTCGGTCGGGAGGTACGCTAGTATAGTACTAATTGGCTCGTGATCCGATGCTCGACTCGTGTTCCGACGCAAATTCTTCGGCTCGTGATCCGACGTCGGCCCGTGCTTCGACGTACATTCTTACTGTCTCGCCCCGCCCCCATAGGAGCGATCGTCCTCGCTAAGGCGTGATGTCGCACGAGCCTAGATTGCGCTCGTGCAAGGCGGGTTCCATAACGGCCGATTAGAGCGGCTACGACGGGGTCGTTGCACAGAAGTCCCAAGCAGAGACATCGAATAATAGCAGCAAAAATTTGAAGCAAAATACAAGTTATTCAAAAGAAGCTCTTTATTGATATTGAAACAAAGGTTACAAAGGGCACAAGGCCAAGATTACAAGTCACTCCATCTCACTCTTCTCACATTACAAGTCACTCAACTCTCTCTCATCTCTCAATACAAGTCTTGAGCCAGCGGATGCTTTGAAAGGCGACGTCCATACATTATGTCCCATATAAGTCTTGACTCCATGCGGCCACACGCTTTGCATCGCCAAGGAACTCCGTGCCTCGACGCATCCAAGCGAGCTCCGTGCCACAAGCTTCTACCTATGCCTGTACATGAAAACTATATGGGTGTCAGTACTCAACTGTACTTGTGGAAAGGGCTTCTCGCCACCCATACAAAACTGACACATTAATTTACTTTGTACAACATAACCCTTTTGATTGTCTTTCTACTCTTACCTTAGGATTATTTTAGGACCGACGCCATGGCCTATTTTGTATCTCTAGACCATCCCGTGCTTGCAACACAATGTCAACTCAACAACGTTAACCTATCAAGTCGTGCTTGTCTTACGGCCCAAAATCATAGACGCAACTACGCGATAGTACCCAATTTTTTTGTGACCGTGCTACAAATACTTTGTATCGTGCCTCGTAACTCAATGTGACTTAACCATATCGCCGCCTTGCGGCCCTTGCTACTTTGATCACCAACTGACCCAATCGAGACTTATGAACCTAGTGTCACTCAAACAACTTTGCCTTGCGGCAGTTTTCTGACTTAAACTCCAACGACTCAAACCAACTTATGCAACTTATATGCCGACAACTTAAGACTTGACGCTATATCTCATGCCGAAGCACGGTGTCTTCGTTGTCGCCAAATCTTAGGCCCAAACTTGTCTTTCGATCGTGCACGCTTTCGACTCGACTCTTTGATATAGTGAACACAATACTCGACTCAAATCCAAAGGCATACACGTGGATCGCCGCCCACGCCGACTCATCTATATGAACTAGTCACTAGCGCCCAGCACTATAATGTACTCCCTTCATAGCTTTTGATTAGACGGACGTCCCTTGCCAGCGCGAGTAGCGAGCTCCGCTGCAAGACCCCGCCTAACCTGTTCAGTCATCCAGCACAGCTAAAATGTCTACCATCGAAACGGTTCCCATGGGCCGCCTGGGTCGTCATTCGATAAACTGTTTATTTTACCTTGTACAAGTTGTCCAATGACCATACAAGACTCGACTCGAACTGATGCCTCACACAGTCAATCTACTTCTAGTATTACCATCTCTTTCAGGGCCAAGTTTAATACTTCTCACATCTGAGACCTTGCCTCGACGACCCGGTCGTGAGCATTCTTCCTTCTTGCCCTATCATTTCATTCAACTCAGGAACGACTATTTAAAAGCCCTCCTTTCAACTCAATTTAAATCAATCGTGGCTCGTGCCTTAAAAATACTAAGTCTGTGACATCGTGCCTTAAACCAACTTGAACTCTATGCGACACCACCGCCCAAGTCATACTCTATATGACGGGCCTTGAGACCGTAAGACTATGTGGTTATACCCCGCCATTGAACTCATAGGACCGTGCTTGCTACTACTCTGATAGCCTAACATAACTTGCCTAACTTAACTTTGCAACAACTTGACGGGCAAAGGCTGCTTCAAGCTTTGCCTTGATGGAACGTGACATGCACGTGTCCGGCTTGAACAAACAAGTTATTTGGTTGCCTAGACTTATGCCACAAGCTGTGTAATGCAGCTTAACTAATAGGGCGGGCAAAGGCTATGCCAAGCCTTGGACAATGGATCGTGCATGTTTTATTAATCATTCATGCGGGCGACACCTATGACTTAGACTACGTTCATAACTTCATCTACTCAACCAACTTTCCTTCTTCCAAGCCATGGGACGAAGGATCGAGTGTCATTTTCAAAGCACGTCGTGCACCAACTCTAAGCCGATCGTTGGACATTTCCATACTCTAACTCAATTTGACCCGTCGGGATTATTCCCTTATATATGTAGATTCGTCTCTTTTATTATCAAGCCTACTAGTGCAAGTTGAAAACATGTAATTTATTATGTGAAGGCGGAGATGATGCAAGTTCACCGAAACTATCCCACCTGAGTGAGCGGTCGCCTCGACCGAGCGAGCCTTCGAGCAGCCGTTGTAAGGCTAAGTTTGAACGTCGTCGGCGTTTCGATTCCTCCGATTGACTGAGCGGGACGGGGCACTACACTTACTCACCTACCCATACGCCAAAAGTTGTCTTCAACATGCATTCATATAGACTGTTTAGTTCGTATACCTATGTCGGACCGTATCATGGAGCAGTGTCTTATCATGGACTGGTATGCCTTCCACTGATCTGGATTGGTCAGAGATATGGTTTACTGATCGATGACTGGATATTGGGCCATGTTATGATTCAGGTTGTCCATTTATATTCAGTTCACATTATGGCATGTATTTTTGTATCCTGTTACGTCCCTCTGAGAGCCTGGTGATCTCTCCAAGTCTGAGCAGTTAGTACAGAGTAGCTGACCGGTGGTGCATGATGCACCGAGGTCTCAGGTATATATTTATATATGTGTTCTTGATATTTCCATTTATTATTTCCAGCTTATATCCTCACCTATATTTGCTTCATGTTGCTATGTAGCCTATTATTACCAAGCTTATTCCTTTCTCGAGCTTGCTCGAACATGTATATTACTATGTGACCAACTTTAGTATATTATGTTCATTCTTGGTATTCCTTTCATTATTGTGGATTGAGATTTAGATGATCAGTTACTCTTAGTTACCCCTTTACAGCGGAGTACGTCCATGGATAAGTCCATTAAATTGGGAGCTTTCCCTAGATCGTATTAGCTGGCATGGTTGCGCTCAGGTTCCTGTATATTTTGGAACTGGAGCGTGACAAAAAATAAGGGATCCAGTGTATGTAAGGGTTGTTTTCTTTTCTCTGCTATACAGCATAGCAGATATGTATGTATAATAACCTGAAAGTAAGGATAGATATGTAAGAGGTATGTATGAGTATGTAAGATAAGCCTTAGCATCATATTTGTATCACATTTTGATAAAAGGGAATGAAATATGCTTGTCTTCCATTCTTGTGTTTTACTTTATGAATCGTAGTCCTTTATTGCTAAGACTTGCAAATTCTTTATGTGAGCATTATAAGTTAAAGACCATTCCTGAGAAAATTTGTATATTCAAATTTTTCAGGACAATGTCTAATTCAGGACAATCCCACACATCATCATCTCAGGGCCAAACCGAGCCATCTATTATGGACATGTATCGATTATTTCAACAAGTTCTAGAATCCAACAGCTAACATGCAAACGCGGTCCAAGCTACTACTGCTATAGTACTAGAGCAAATACGGGCAATAAAATTCTAAGGATGGGACGATAGCAGATTTTAGGGATCTTAGGCCATCGAAATTTCGTAGAACGGAGAGCCCGATGGAAGCAGGGCAATGGATAAGGAATATCGAAGGACTATTAAAAGCGGCAAAGTTAGTCCTGAAAATATGGTTTCCACAGTCCGTATCCAACTGGAAGATGTTGTTGACCATTGGTGGAGTGCGGAACATCTTGAGGATTCTAACGAAGCAATATCCTGGGAAGAATTTAAAAGGAAGTTCGAAGAAAGATTCTTTCCAAAGTCAGCTAGAATGGAGCTGAAGCGACAGTTTATCCATTTGAAGCAGGAAAAGCTCACAGTCGATGAATATACCGCAGAATTCTATAGA
The DNA here is from genome assembly GCA_029216955.1 of Iris pallida. NCBI lineage: Eukaryota > Viridiplantae > Streptophyta > Magnoliopsida > Asparagales > Iridaceae > Iris > Iris pallida. Next base: position 9,006,542 of record JANAVB010037420.1, read on the forward strand.
CTTAGTTGTTTCGCTTCATAAATGGTAGCCAATAAAGAGAATAAGATATCTAAATTTTTAGAAGGATTGGGAGGTCAACCAAAAAGTAAAGTCACAGCGTATCGGTGTCAGACATATTCTGAGATAACAGATGCTGCACAAAGTCAGGAAGGGTTGATGAAGGAGGAACAACCATTCCGACCCCAAACTCAGAAGAGAGCTCTGGAGTCAGGAGCTCCATCCTCCAGGAATCAGTGGCAAGGACCATCCAAACGTCCACAAGTTGATAATTCGGATGGATCACTCATTTGTAATTATTGCCACAAGCTTGGACACAAAAAGAGATAATGTAGGAGGTTCCTGGGACTTTGTCTAAGGTGTGGTTCAGCTAACCACCAAAATGGTCAATGTCCATAACCATCAACCACGGGACCGATAATGCAAAACCCAAAGCAGGGATCAAGACAAATGTTCTGAGAAAATCAGGGCAAGCCCATGCTCCAAGAAAATGGTTCTCGACCATTGATACAAGCACCTGTGCACCAAGCTATGATAACTTATGGTATCAACGATGATCACCCCTCGCATCCCAGGCCCACCAATTCGAACAAGTTTAAAAAGCAACGCAGCTGCTGTCACGACCCGTACCCTGAAGAGGGGCACGAGCACGTGGTTATGTCCAGCCTACGCCGCAGAATCGGCGGTAGAACGCTGTATATAGGGTCTGTAAATACTACGACTAAAACAGATAAATGTACTTGTACAGTATATACACTCCGAATGGAGGTGACATAGCAATACAGTCTCAATCACATAATCAAAACTAAGGTAGATAGCATGAAAAGAGATATGATAGATAAAACAGGAAACGAGTCCAAAATCTACAAGTCAGAGCTAACACAATATCCAGAGTCTCAGATAATATAAGTATAAAGATACTATAAACTGAATTGTACTAGCAGGCTCGCAGGCCAGGCAACCTAACTAAACTAGGCTACTCAGGGTGAGCAAAGTCCAGTGGCTCGACCAATAAGCCACGGTCTAAATCTAGTCTATCAGACTCAACCCCATAGTAGGTCGGGCAGTCAGTCTCAGAGTCATCTGTAAAATTTATCAATGGTATCCTGTCAGGAAAATAAGCAAGTACAAACACCAACAACAGTTCCATATGAATTGAGAAATACTATAAGAGACAGTAATAATAAAATACAAGACAAAAGATATATGCGACTTGGGAACCATTTGAAAGCCGAGTTACAACCCTTGAACCAAACAAGGACCGGAGTTGTAACCCTTCTTTCAAACAGAACTTAGTCTCAAATTTTGGTACAGTATAAAGGCAGGTAGAGCATGTGAGAAATGAATCATAGCATGGTGAAAGTACAGTAAGTAAAGCTGAACTGGAAATATAAGGTATGACAATAAATGTAAAAAGTGATTTGAACTATTAGAGCAATATGTGATCGGCTAGGGAAGCAAGAGATGGTTATCCACTTGGTCCGGCAATCCGCGGTGTACTCAACGAAGAGTCATGCTGTCCAACCTGGATAACTGGTAATGGGGTGTCTGCAACACCCTACGTGAGGTGAGGGTGACGCTAGCAAAATATAGTTACAGGAAGGCTTGATCACATAACCCCTAATAATTCCCCCATCCCCGAATAGTATCACAGATCCGGACATGGCACGTCATGACACGGGGCTCAAGAGCAGGGGGCCAGCCCACTCCCAAATCAGTGTCTATATAAGTACAGGAACACAGGAATATCTCATACTCGTATACCAAGGGAGTCTAGGAATAACATCTCATGACAGGATCCGACGTATACTAGTCCGTGAAACGTCGTGTCAGAAATCATATAAAACACTATAACTGAATCAGATATAGTAGATATCAAGACAATAAAAACTATCAGTGAATGTACTCGCCTGTGGTCCTGAGCTGATAAGGTGAACAGACGCTCAGAGTGATCACAGACCTAAAATAAGATACTATGAGTCAAACAGGACTTAATACTGAAAAAGAAAACTAATATAATCCATGAATGCAAGTTTAAGTCAAAACTAGGTCAATCTAGGTCAAAGTGAGTTATACTAGGTTATACTGGTTCATACTAGGTCATACTAGGTCACTGGAAGTCATTCTAAGTCGAACTAGGTCGAACGGGGTCAAAGGTTGACTTACAGTTGACTTTTGGTCAAAAAGTCAACTCTGGTCAACTCTAGGTCAACGCTAGGTCAAACTAGTCTAATGTTGACCAACTGTTGACTTTCAGTCAACTGGGCAACTCTAGATTGGTTTCGGTCAAATCGGGTCGCTTAAAGACTAAGTTTGACTCTCGGTTGACTTTTGTTGACTTTTGGTCAAAAAGGTCAACAGACGTCAAAACTAGTCTATGAGTACCATATTTGATCATTACCAACCACGGAAATCAAGTTCTAACTCTATCTTAGACTTCTAACACCAATATCCTATTTTTAGGCAAAACTAGTATTTACCCTTCTAAGGTAAATCCCGATACCTTGCCCAATACCAAGGAAACCCCGCAAATACCCATGGTACTAGCCTAGGCTCCTTAGGGTAGATAGATATCAACCCATCTAAGGTTTACCTACCAATAAATATAGGTATCCTAGGTATCTAGGCTATGTTAGGATACGGGGTATTGATTTACCCTATTACCTCTACCACACTCATCTACACTACTCACTCTCATGATACACTCCTATATTTATCATACCCATAGGCTCTCCTGTAGGTTTCCTAATAGTTTAGCTATAGGATATACTATAGGATACTAGTTTCCCTCACTAAGCTCTCACACACACAGACAATATCTTACAAATACACACATACACATAATGGCAATTTATGGACTGATTTATGTGGACTGATTTGTAGGGGTTTGTGGACTAAAATTGATGGTGTTATAGGGCTGTGCATGTGGGGCAAGTTAGGGACTGATTTGGTGTCAAAGTGGAGGCTAATATGTGGTGTTTAAATGGGACTAAGGGGCTGCCAACCATGGGCTAAATTAGGACAGCCATGGGGGCTACAAAGGGCTGTATTGGGGTGCTGTTTGAAGCTATGTGGGGGCTGTTTTTGAGGCTAAAGGACAGCCATATATGGGGTTTGGTATGGCTGTCCTTTGGACAGCAGTTTGGGGTTTTAGGATAGCAGGTAGGGGGGTCATTTGGGACTGTCCAAGGGTGTATTTCTGTGGACTGTTAGGGGCCAAAGTAGGGACTGTTTTGGTGGCAAAGTAGGGCTGTTTTGTCAGTCCAAGGGGCTGTGGTGGGGGACTGAAATAGTATGGACAGCAAGGTGGTTTCCCCCTCTCAAAACACTCACACAACACTCCTCTACCCCTCTCAACATCTCCTCTCTATTCACTCAAACATAATATCAAACACCTATCCCTCATTCCCCTCTCTACCAATACAACATACACACACACACCCATGGCCGACCACTACATGGCCTCTCTCCCATCCAACGTCAAGCCACACACCACATAAATATAACCATATATATAATCCTCCTTATATATATACATATATATATATATATATATATATATATATATATATATATATATATATATATATATATATATATATATAGATAATGATATATAACCATATATATATATATAGATTATAGGAATATGATACATAGAAAAATACATTCTAAACACATGTAAAACTTTGGAATAATAGTTAGAACACACCAAAACCAATGCACAACAATATACATGTGTCCAAATAGGGGGTTTTTCTATTAGGACATGATCCTACATATTGGACACCTCTAAAAATGTCCAAATGGACACAAAATAGTCTCTAATGGAGACACAACCATGGGACACATTTCTATGGGTTCCTAACCATTCTACATGAAAGGAAAAACTAATTTAGAGAAGGGTTTACCTATTTTTGGAGATGGAACAATGGTGGAGCTCTCAAGAAATGGAAAGAACCTTTGGAGAAGAAGAAGAAGAAGTGGATGAGAACAATGAAAGTGAATTTCTCTCTCCTCCCCACCCCCTACATGTGGCCGGCCACAAGGCTCCAATACCCCCTTTTCACTAATTACAAGTTTGCCCCTCTATTGTTTTATTAGCTCTATACAAGGTTGCTTAGGGTTTGGGGGTTAAAAATGTAAATCTAAAGTTCTAATTAGGTCTAACCTAATCTATGGAGTCATGATTAATCCCTCTAACTTTTGATGGTAATATTGTGGGCCATGGCTAACTAGTGTGTGGGCCCGCTAAGGTCAAAACTACCCCGGATCCCCGAAACAAGTCAAAACAAGTCGGAATGAGTTGAAATTCGAACCCGACTCAAATAACCCCAAAATAATACAAATAATAAATAAATAATTCCAAAATAATTTTTAAAGTAGAAAATTACCAAAATATCCATGTTCATGAAAACTGGGGGTGACAAATCTATCCACCTTAAAAAAAATTTGTCCTCAAAATTAAAACAAATATACACTGAATCACAATGCAGAAACAGAAATTATACCTCAGGGCTCGAAGAGATAAGGGAAACGCTCCCGCATGTCGTCCTCTCTCTCCCAGGTAGACTCACCTGGAGAGTGATGCCTCCATGCAACGCGAACCAAGGGTATAACCTGGTTTCAGAGCACCTTCTCCCTACGATCCAGAATCTCAACTGGCTGCTCTGGATAGTGAAGAGTTGGCCCCACCTCGATCGCTGAATGATCCAATACATGGCTGGGGTCCGTCACGTACCGTCTCAGCTGCGACACATGGAACACGTTGTGTACCCCTTCTAGCGTAGGCGGCAAGTCTAGCCGGTAAGCTACTGCACCGACCCTCTCAAGGATAGTGAAAGGCCCGATGTAGCGCGGACTAAGCTTTCCGCCTCCACCAAAGCGAATCGTGCCCCGTGTTGGAGAAATCTTCAGGGACACCAAGGTGCCAGCCTAGACATAAAACAAACTCAGCACACAAGACATACAAATCACAAACAATCACAAATAGGAACTGAAACTAACCTCAAACTCTAACGGTCTTTGGTAGCTATCGGCCCAATGCCGCTGCCTATCTTGAGCCACCCGAAGTCTGTCTCTAATAAGCCGGACCTTCTCAGCTGCATCCACCACCATCTCTGGTCCAAGCAGCACCCTCTCGCCAATATCGTCCCATGATAAGGGATTACGGCATCTCCGTCCGTATGGAGCCTCAAATGGCGACATCTCTATACTGGCCTGGTAGCTGTTGTTGTAAGCAAACTCTACCAGGTGAAGATGATCCTCCCAAGAACCCCCGAGATCTAGCACATACGTGCGAAGCATATTCTCTAAAGTCTGGATAGTCCTCTCCGACTGCCCGTCTGTCTGGGGGTGATAAGCAGTACTGAACTTGAGCGAGGTGCCCAAGCTAGCCTGCAAACTCCACCAGAAGTGGGAAGTGAAATGACTATCTCGATCTGAAACTATGCTCACAGGAACCCCATACAATCGCACGATCTGACGGACATACAGCTCTGCCAACCTTTCCGTAGACAATCCACCTTAAAAGGCAAAAAGTGGGCCGATTTGGTCAATCTATCAACTATGACCAAAATCGTGTCTTTCCCTCTTGGAGATCAGGAAAGTCCAGACACAAAGTCCATGGTGATGTGCTCCCACTTCCACTCAGGAATGGGTAGTGGCTGTAGCAATCCACCAGGCCTCTGCCTCTCGGCCTTCACCTGCTGACAAACCAAGCAGCGAGATACGAACTGAGCCACCTCGCGCTTCATGCCGTACCACCAAACATGCTCTCTCAGATCTCTGTACATCTTGTTGGCACTAGGATGCATAGAGTACTAAGAGCGATGAGCCTCCTGAAGAACCTCCTCCCGAAGTTCTCCACTCGGAACGCACAGTCTTGCACCGTGCCGCAGCGACCCATCTTCGACAATGGAGAAATCATCAAGCAACCCTGCCTGCACCTGCTCCCTGATGCACCTCAGGGCAACATCATCAAACTGTGCTGATCAGACCCTGTCCATCAACTCAGACTGAATCTGTAAACCCCACATCTGTACCTCCATGCCTGGAATAATCACCTCGATTCCAAAACTGTCCAGATCGGCCAAAAGATGACGGTCTGATGTCAGATACATAGCCACTGGATACCTGCTCAAGGTATCTATGACTACGTTAGCCTTCCCTGGATGGTACTGCAAGGCGATATCGAAATCCTTTATCAGCTCAAGCCAACGTCTCTGCCTCTTGTTCAGCTCCTTCTGAGTGAACACGTACTTCAAGCTCTTATGATCAGTAAAGATCTCAACCCGCTCTCCGTACAAATAGTGTTTTCACAACTTCAGGGCAAAGATGACAGCGGCTAACTCCAGATCGTGAGTCGGATAGTTCTTCTCATGAGGATGTAACTGCCTAGATGCATAGGCAATCACCTTTCCGTGCTGCTGAAGTACACAACCCAGACCCCGGCCAGAAGCGTTGCTGTAAATCGAGAAACCACCGGTGCCAGACGGCAATGTCAAGATAGGAGCTGATGTCAACCTCTTCTTCAGCTCATCGAAGGCGGCCTGACACTCCTCAGTCCAGACGAACTCCACGTCCTTTCTGGTGAGTCTAGTCATCGCCTCCGCGATCCACGAGAAATCCTGGACGAACTTTCGATAGTAGCCCGCCAATCCCAGAAAGCTCCGAATCTCGAAAACTGTACTGGACGTAGACCAAGACTCTACCGCAGTAATCTTCCTCTGGTCTACAGAGATCCCGTGCTCGGTCACAACATGACCCAAGAACTCGACCTGGTCTAGGAAAAACTCACACTTCGACAACTTTCCATACATCTGCTCCTTTCTCAAAGTCTCGAGCACAATCCTCAGATGCTCCTCGTGCTCCTCCGGCGTCTTCGAGTAGACCAGGATGTCGTCTATGAAGACCACCATAAACTTGTCAAGGTACTGATAGAATACCTTGTTCATCAAGTTCATAAACACAGCTGGGGCGTTGGTCAACCCAAATGGCATCACTGTGAACTCGTACTGGCCATACCGAGTCCGAAAAGCTGTCTTCTAAACGTCTTCCTTCTTCACCTTCAGCTGATGATAGCCGGATCTCAGATCTATCTTCGAAAACACCTTGGCGCCGCTCAGCTGATCGAACAAGTTGTCGATCCTCGACAATGGGTACTTATTCTTGATAGTAAGGTTGTTGAGCTCCCTGTAATCGATACGCATACGTATCGTACCATCCTTCTTCGGCACAAACAGGACTGGCGCTCCCTAAGGCGATGAACTGGATCTAATGAATCCCTTATCCTGCAGCTCGTCGACCTGCTTCTTCAGCTCCGCCAACTCGCTGTTGTTGACCCTATAGACGTGCTGTGAAATAGGCTCAGCACCTGGCACTAGGTCTATAGAGAACTCAACGTCTCTATCCGGCGGCATCCCAGGCAACTCCTCGAGAAAAACATCCATGAAATCAGCAATCAATGGATGCGGCAATGCCTGCCCCGCCAGTAAAGCTCCGCAGAACCCATCTACCGACTCAGCTGCTCCTCTGGAAAACACAACCTCTGGCTCTACCGGCGGTCTAAATAAAATCCTACCTCCTCTACAATCTATAGTAGCATGGTGCATGCTCAACCAATCTATTTCGAGTACCATATCGTACCTCGGAAGGGGTATTACGAGCAAGCACGCACCGAAAACTTGGCCTCCTACAGTAACTCTCCGCCCCTTGCAGATATTGTTGACCAGGATGATGCCTCCCCCGGTCAATATCTTGCAAGTCCTATCCAAGGGTTCAGCAATAATATTGTGTCTCAGAGCAAAGGAGACAGACACAAAGCTATGAGAGGCACCGGAATCAAATAAGATAAATGTAGGGAATGAATCAAGAAGAACATGACCTGCCACTACATCGCCTACTGGCTCTGCCTCCTCCTCTGCTGTCAGGGTAAACACTCTGCTCGCAGGGGATCTCCTCTGGTGTTGTTGAAAATGCTGCTGCTGCTTCTGAAGTGGAGGACCTCTCTGCTGAACCACTGGTCCTCTGGCCGGCTGTGCTCTGTCCTGGACTCCTCTGACTCCTCGAATACGGCAGTCCTTCAGCTGGTGATCGGACGCCCCACAGTATAAGAGACGCCCAATCTCTTCCTGTACACCTCTCTAGTGTGCCTTGGCTTTCCGCAGAAGTTGTACTGTGTAGCTGGCCTCTGGCCCTGACCCTGTCCCTGATGCTGCTGGGCACGCGCCGGTGCCTGCTGGATCTGCAACTGAGGTTGCTGCTGCTAGAACTGACTCTGCTGGAAATGTGGGCGCTTCGCTGGCCCTGCACTCGAACTAGCTCCAATAGCGTTACTGCTCCTCTTCGGCTTCAGGCCGAAGTCCTCCTCTGCAATCTGAGCCTCCATCAAGATCTGCTCAAAGGTCGCGTCTCGTCGCCCAGATGTACGAGTGCGCACTGCATGAATGAGACCCCTCCTGAACTTCCGGGCCTTGTACCCCTCATCCTGAACCAAACTGGGTGCAAACCTGCTCAGGCGGAAAAACTTCGCTGCGTACTCGTCCACTGACGAGTTCTCCTGTACCAAACTAGAAAACTGCCCCTCCAAAGCTGTCAAAGATACATCTGGATAGAACTTCTCCTTAAAGAGTTTCCTGAAGTCCTCCCAAGATATACCTCTCACTGACACATACGGATCCGTGCGGTACCAAGTCAGCACGATGTCAAAGAACTGGCTCACTGTAGAAGTCACCCACAGAGCTCTTGGAACCTCTGCCAACTCCAGACTCCGCTGGACATCCTCTAGCCAGTCGTCCGCGTATAGGATACCCTCGGTACCCTTGAAATCTTACGGGTTCATCTTCCTGAAGTCGAGATGCGTACCGGGCCTCCCCTGGCCCTACTGCTGTGCTGGTGCTCCCTGAACTGTAGCCGGTGCACCTCTCTCCACTGCTGCCATAGCTAACTGATGTGAGTTCTCCATCGTCTGTCGCAGCACCTCTGCCTGACGGTGCTGTGCCTCTGCCTGTGCTCTCTGCATCTGCAGCATCTGCTACAGTAGGGCCATCATACCCTGAGCATCTGCCGGTATCGGAGGCGGCGGTGGAAGAACATCAGGAATAAGCATAGACGGTCCCGCTGCTGGAGGTGGAAGACCTCCTGGAACCGTCGCTGCTGCTGCTCCCGCCGAAAGGGCAGGAACTGAGATAGCAGCTCCCTCAGCTGTAGCTCCCGCTGCCGGAGGTGGAAGACCTCCTGGGACAGCCACTGCTACTCCTGCAGCCGGTGGTGGAAGACCTACCGGATCTGCCACTGCTACTTCCGCAGCCGGAGGTGGAAGACCTGCCGGATCGGGCCTCTCCGGTACAGCGCTAGAACCCGCTGCCTGAGAGCGAGTGATCGTCATCCTGAGGATAGGTTGAAACAAGAATCAATATGGCACATGATAGGAATATCAAAGAAGGACAATTAAATTCAATGCAAGAGAATTTGTCATGGTAATCAAAAGATCAGAAATTTCCTAGCATGTGATTGAGTAACTCCTATCATACCCTAGATCCTATATCCTAATTACAGGCTCGTAACTAGTACTCTAAGTCGAGCACCATTACGAGTTCGTACTAGTTGCGACACTGACCTGCATGGGCCGCCACAAAAATGTGTCACGACCCGCACCCTGAAGAGGGGCACGAACACGTGGTTACGTCCAGCCTACGCCGTAGAATCGGCGGTAGAACGCTGTATATAGGGTCTGTAAATACTATGACTAAAACAGATAAATGTACCTGTACAGTATATACACTAAGGTAGATAGCATGAAAAGAGATATGATAGATAAAACCAGAAATGAGTCCAAAATCCACAAGTCAGAGCTAACACAACATCCAGAGTCTCAGATAATATAAGTATAAAGATACTACAAACTGAATTGTACTAGCTGGCTCGCAGGCCAGGCAAACCTAACTAAACTAGGCTACTCAGGGTGAGCAAAGTCCGGTGGCTCTACCAATAAGCCACGGTCTAAATCTAGTCCATCAGACTCAACCCCATAGTAGGTCGGGCAGTCAGTCTCAGAGTCATCTGTAAAATTTGTCAACGGTATCCTGTCAGGAAAATGAGCAAGTACAAACACCAACAGCAGTTCCATATAAATTAAGAAATACTATAAGAGACAGTAATAATGAAATACAAGACAAAAGATATATGCAACTTGGGAACCATTTGAAAGCCGAGTTACAACCCTTGAACCAAGCAAGGACCGGAGTTGTAACCCTTCTTTCAAACAGAACTTAGTCTCAAATTATGGTACAGTATAAAGGCAGGTAGAGCATGTGAGAAATAAATCATAGCATGGTGAAAGTACAGTAAGCAAAGCTGAACTGGAAATATAAGGAATGACAATAAATTTAAAAAGTGATTTGAACTATTAGAGCGATATGTGATTGGCTAGGGAAGCAAGAGATGGTTATCCACTTGGCC